>VSDK01002196.1:198019-277847 GCA_009767595.1 Symbiodinium kawagutii | reverse complement strand
TCAGCAGGATCCCGTGATTGTCACTCTAGTTATGAGAAGGTAACCTGTTGGGATTGTCAGAGATCAGCTGAGAATCGGTGGTGAGGATGGCTTGTGGAATGTAATCATCTCGAAACCACGAGCGGAACACCGGCGGAAACCCCCACCGATGGACTCTTGCACCAAACCAACTGCGGCAGAACGCGAATGACCTCCCAACAGGTATCGCCATCACCACTATTCTTCAATGGTTACCCATTGTTCATCAGTTGTTCCAGGGCTTTCCACATAGATGTTTTGTTTTGTAGTAAGTCATTACATGAAAACATAACCCATTGATCACTATTATCATGTATGGTTTCTCAAACGGTGTCCCCCCAAATCATCCTTTTTCTTGACTTTTTTAATCAACAAAGCAACCATAACTTTGGGGGTTCCCAAACTGGCTTGAGAAACCACCAAATGAATTCACCAGTTGGGTTAAAAACCACCAGCTGCTACAACCAACTGATCATCGTTGACAATCGGTCAGCACGACGGATTTCTGCATCCTCGCCCAGCTTGATCTTCTCGTTCGCTTTTTCGAAATCCACGTCCTGTGGCCCGACGGGACGCGACCCAGGAGGTAGGGGCCAGCAGTAGTTATCTCAGCACCAAATGAGATGGGGACCTAAGCAAACAATGCGTGCGAGTAGCACGTGAATCCATTTGCGCTTTCTTAACATATTTCTGATGAATATGTAGGTGCAAAGTCAATCAAAATCATTCGTATCTTGCATTAAGTTTGTGCCTCTTTTTGCGCTCACTCACTTCGATACTTATGCGTCGACGTGTTTTTGCATAAAGTGTGTGACTATGTGTGACTGGATTTTTTGGTCATGCCTGCTGGGCAGTCTGACCCGGCGCACGTCCACCGCAGCCAAAAAACAAACCAACCATACAAATAAGAACAAACACAAGAACAAGAACGACAAAAACAATCACAACCAGAAAAACAACAGCAACAAAAGAAAACACAACGACGACAAAGAACAGCAAGGCAAGAACAAAAACAACAGCAACAAGAACGACCAAGTACAGTGACAACGGCAAAAACGACAAAAAACAACAATCACAACGAGAGCAATAACAGCAACCAAAGCAAAACCACCACCAAAACAACAATCATAACTAGAACAGCAACAGCAACAAAAACAAAACCACCACAACGACCACCACCACCACCACCAACAACAACAACAACAACAACAACAAGAAGAGCAAGAATAAGAACAAGGACAACCAGTCCATATTGAAGAAGCCAACTTGCACATTGGATCGGTCGAATATGGCAACGCGAAACCATAGAGCGCCATCAGAATGTCAAGAACCACGCATCACCGGTCCGCAAAGCTCAACATGCACCACGACAGGGGTATTCATCCGGAATGATACAGACATAGTGTTACCATACAATGATTTTGGCTCGGCGGTAGCCCCAAAACATCCCAAAGTGATCATGGTACATGACATACCTCGCTCGAACAAGACACCTTGAGCGCGACATGTGGATCTCTTTTGTCAGATGCAGTCAATCGTCCGACCTGAGAGAGAAGCACACAAAATTGGAACATCGACCATGCCAAAGTGCACATGACACATGTTCTAATCGCACTATATGATGGTCATCAGAATGCTACCAATGGATTGATGATAATTATTACATGTATACGGGATCTTATTTTTCAATATTTTTCCCCTGGCAAAGGATTGATCTCCATTCTTGTATCATAGGAATATAGCCAGGGTTCTGATGATGGCGCATTCTAGGTATGCTCACTAATGAAGCGAGCGCGGAGTCTTTCATTTAGGGACATCCGTGATTCAGGGCTACTTTCTAAATCAACAACTGGCATCACTCACCAAGATCAGGCGCTTTTCGCGACTAATCACCTGGAGAGGAATTCGTCTGTTATATCAACACACCCTCTAAAATGAATGTAGTGCAAGACAATCTGACCCCCCTTTCCTCATCATATGTTCAACTTCCATAACTGGCGTTCTGGTGGCTATTTGCAATGTGTAATATACAACCTTAACCCTGGATCCACTGAGCCATCGACCCATGATCCCTTTAGATCATAGCGGCGATGAATTTCCACAGGCGTATTGAACATATTGGCCTCAGATCAGGCGGTGACATCTGTGCGCGAAATCTGTCTAGACAACCTGACAAGCCAGGAACAGGTTGATATCTATTTTGATCATCTTTGCTCAGGCACAAATCAGCACCGTGGAATGCCCAAACACAAAATCATGTGGGAATTGTCACATAAACAACTCAGCTGTTTGTGTTGTACCAACACGCCACGACTTGGGGTGCAACGGCCACCTTGGGGTGCTCCACGGATGACCACAGTTTCCGGCCAAAACCAATCCCTGGAGGTCGACAAACTCATCTGGTTTCCACAGCATCTCAAAGTCGTTTCATTCAGGCTATTTCCATCGATTTTCAGGACAATTCAGGGCGATTCGCCCCAAAATGCGTGACACCACAGCAACCATCTCAAAGGCACGGTACCACGGTTAGGGCACCACGGCCGCCAGGGAAACTCAAGGGGTCAGGCAACATCTGAGGGTCCAGGCCATCACAACAAAATACAAATTCTTTTGTCTGGAAGGCCTTCCGTTGGCAGCTGGGACTCTGGAGCCGGTGATGGAACGGCGCAGCGCTTGGAACAAAAACGAACCTTGACAGGGATGAGGATGGCGGCTAGGACAGTTTTAGGAGACACAAGCAAGTCTTTTGAGGGACTTTGCACTGCGCCTGCTACTGAGGATTCTCAAAAACCATCAGGTGAATGCTCAGGTGATTCCAAGCCACCTTGGTTGGATAAATCTGCTCAGAACTCCCTGCCTGAAACGAGAGACTCGTTTCTGAACCCGAAGGCAATGGAGGCCCAAAAACCGAACCACCAATGTGTCCGGGTTGCTCTTGATGTGATCGTAATACCTCGACAGCTCGTGTCCACCCAGGGGCTTTAAAGGTGCTGATACATCTGTCATGACGTGGTGAGAGGCAACCCATCTTGGCACAAGTCATACGGTCTTCACTGTTGCACTATGACAGCAATCCTACATATTCAGTGCCCCGGCATTCAGTTGGTTCACAACGATATAGATCTTCCGGAACAGTGGTCATCCGAGCAGAATGCACTGGTCTCTCAAGTACTTCCTGTTTGCCGCGCTGCCGAGTGATTACCTGGTTCTGAGGAGCTGGCCCTTTCAGAATCTGCATCAAAAGCGCAAACTCTTTGGGTGTCACGGTCTTCAGCATGTACTTGCCATCAGCTGTGTAGTAAAAGAATGCACCTCGGAATTTCCACTAGGGAACAACAGGCATACAGCGAACTGGCAATAGGAATGCCACTAAAAATCGACTGCACTTGTGAATGCATCAGAGGCAATGATACGCATCACATCAGCAATGTATGAAGTTTGTGAAAGTTGTATCATACATTTTGGACATCATTTTTGAATATTTTTCAGATTTTTTCATCATATAGTTGTTTCTTGAAATTGTGATACCCCAAAAATGGTGGGTTTATTCCTATAAATGGTCAATAAAGGATGATTTCGGGGTACCCCTTTGACTTGAGAAACCACTCTATACAGAAACCTCACAGATCAGCATAACTAGGATCAACCGGTACCCAAGACACGCACGCAACGACGTGCTCACAATCATCAACTGCACATTTATTCAGTCAAAAAAAGGATGTACAGGCCGAAAATAACGACATGTAGCCCAAGGTGAAAACACATATTTGGAGGTTTCTCAAAATAGCGGACCCCAAGAATGGTTGGTGCAGAACTGTAAATGGTTGATATTGGATGATTTGGAGGTTTCCCTATTCTTAGAAACAACTATTATAGATATATGGGACTAAATGTGCACAGACTCAACTGGACAGCTGCCGGTGATTGAGCATGACTGGTCCGACCTCCCAAACAAAGATAGCACTTGGCTACCAGGCCCTGTGGATGAACCACGAGCAACCATCATGTCTTGGAAATTCATCACTAAATATCACTATCAATTTGAAGAAAACGCTGTTCTGCACCAAGTACTGGATAAAAAATCCCGATCAAACATGACAACTGGACAACTGCTTGGTTAACACAGTTGGGTCCATGGTAGGTCCCGGATGACCATCCTCCCTGGTTGACAGCAGGTGGTTTATCCGCCCAGGTGCCGCTCTTTCCTTCGGACGACAGCTCCGACAAGGACGACAGGTTGCCCAGAACCTCGGGCGGCGCCACGGCTGAAGAAGGTGGCTCTCAGCCAAGCACTGAACTTTTATAGCTGCCTGGGCCCTGGAACCCATCCCCACAATCCCAGATGTTTCAACTTGTGGATCCCCAAATGATCAAAGATGATCAAAGCATCATCCCAACTGGTTGGTTTATCGGCTGATGATCCACCATCCAACTGGTGGGTTTCCTCACTAAAGATCATAAAAAACGCCATCATTGTCACATCACCAACTGCGACCTATCAGAACCCCCCCACGGCTGCGGTCCTCAACTGCTATGGCTGCCCCCATGTTGCTGGCTCACCATCTGAGCCACAGACCATGTTCCCAAGCATTTGCTCGGGTCCGACCTCAGCCGACTTGCGGTGCTCCATGGTGATGTCAACCATCCAAACTCCAGTCACACCGGCAACGGCCATCAACGACGGCAACAACAGCATCAACAGCAACAACAGCATCAACGTGGGATACAGGAAGAATCATCATAGACTGGCTTATCAACCTAGTGACATAGTGCACCTCCAACAAATGGTGGATCTTTTTGTGATGAGCGGAACCTGTTGGAGCCGCGCAGCCGACGATTTCACATGCAGCATAGGACCACTCGCTGTCATCCAGTACAAGGGTTGGTTACAGGAATAGGTACTTGTGTACAACCAACAGTAGGATACCCTATGGCAACCAACCAGGCCTCTTTCCACAGCAACAATTGCCGGATTCCTCTGCTCAAGTTTAAAGATTGCCGGGGACAAACGTGTTCAACCTGAAGATTCGTTCCTAGGTGTCATCATCTCAATCAGCAAGCTTGGCAGTGAGGCTTTCACCATTTCAACCGTTTCCTCTGGCAAACTAATCTGGAAGCTAAACAAGTATCTCTCAATCATGGGTAAACCACCATCAATGGTGGATTTTCCACGCAACCAAGTTCCTTTCCCAGAGCCTATCTTGGTATATCCGGAACTGGTGTCAGCCATTGCCCCATGACTCGCTCAAAGAACTTCTGTCGGGCGCCGGGCAGATCGCAAATATTCGTCCTTCAGCTATGGCAGGCGACCCCCAAGAACTGGTGATCCATGGTGATCCCATCTCCTAGTCCCCCAGGGCTTCTGTAGGGAAGCCCATGCATAGGACTTCCAACATCTTCCAACTGCAACCTCTGCGCATTTCGAATGGAGGACAACCGACCCTCGCCAGAAAGGCTGAAGGACGACCCTTGAGCTCTTGAGAATGTCACCTTTGCTGAATCATTCATTTCTGAGCGCAGTACCAGGTGGGCGGGTGGATCATGAACAAGCTCAGCGTTCCACCAAACAGCTCAGGTTTCTGCCTCCAGCCCAGGGTTTCCATGATCCCCAAGTGCTTCCTGCCCCAACGAGGTGGCCCCTGCGGTCCCCCTTAGGTCCTCGTGGATTCCGAAGGAAATGCGGATCTCCTGAAAGACCATAGGCCTCAGGTCCAAATGGGAGCTGGCGGCCAGCACCAAATGCATAACACGACCGGCTGCTTCACCCAGCATTTTGCCATTCATTCGCCATTCATTCACCAAATAGTTTGTGATTTCCAATCCTTGAACGCAACCAGGACCAATACCCCGCACTACTAGATCCTTGCTTCAGATTCGCCACCAGCTAGTGATCGAGGAATAGCCTGGTAGTTACCTATGAACCACTTTCCCAAGTGGATGGGACCCGGAGCCGAAGTTTGCTAGGCGCCAGCTGAACCTCACAATCCATCTTCTTCATGAAGAGCGCGAATCAAGCAACACGAATCACTTTTTTTTCACTCAAAATGCAACTACAAGCGGTTGCAGTATCAACCAATTGTGTATTGCAAGCATCATTACAACCATATCATCCAGCCAATTTACCATGAACCAAATTTATTGCTGATGATAAACTGGCTGATGATAAAATACCATGTTGATGACACAGTATCATTGATATTCAACTACCATTCTCTTAGCGATGACTGCTCGTTCAGGCCCAGACCCATGTTTCCCTCCCAAGTCTCGGCATCCAAACGCAAAGTCCACGAAACGAGTGGTCTTGCGCTCGTCGGTGTATGGCATCTTAGCAGGGCTCAGGGGTTGGTCCACCAATGGTTCACCACGGTAACTGGTGGTTAAGGCTGATTAAAGGATGCTTAATTCATGCTCAATGATGGCTAAGATTGCGTAATGACGGCAAATCATGATAGACAACAAGATTAATGATGCTTGATCTGGATCAAAGATAATCAAATTTGATTTTCAAGTGTATCTCGTGGACTCGTGAATATCAACTTACGATCACCGGATTGGGTGTCGCTTTAACCATTTGATATTCACAAGATGCACCACAGGTGCGACATCATCCGGAGTATCATTCTGTTGCACTTAGTTGATGATCAAGTGTATAACCATCGGCCTAGGGATATGAACCACCAAACACAGCTTGATGAGTTGCGCGTAGTTGACATACTCATCAACATACCAAGGCTCACATCAACCAAGACTACCGGGGGACCACGGCCGAGCTGAACCGCCCCTCGGCCGAGCTCCAGACCAAACGAGGCGTGATGGTGAACTTCTCCTGTTGGGAGGTGCTTGGATGGTTGCTAGTCACAAGATGCTGAAGAAATCCAAGTCACATGCTGAATCATATCTGATTAAAACATATTAAACCCACATATTCAATTGAAGCTGATTAATATCAATCATATGATTCAATGATATGTGATCATCATATCAATCATATCAATCATATCTGAACATGTGATCATTGAATCGTTTCTCATGATTTATCACAACAATCATGGGCACAGCACTAGCCCCGACTTGAAGACAGCCACGGGTACTGACTCGACTCAGCCCTGCGCCTGCATGATGAAGTCGACCTCAGGGGCCGCTTCGATTTCATTTTTGGAAGCGACCAATCCATTTCAATCCATGAATCAAAAGATTTTTTACAAGAAAAATATCTGGAACAGCCTGGAAAAAGTCATATCTGCCGTTATTACATTGTCATTTATGGTTGAATCAAGATTTCTGAGATTGAACGGAAACTGAACGCACCTTTTTTCATTTTTTCCACCCTCAAGCAGCAGCGCAACAGCCACGAGATGGAGATTGGCATACTATGTTTTGTTGGGAGTTATCCATTTTTTCGAACAAACTCAAACTTACTTGCTGAAGATGCAAGGAATGAGTCTGTAGCAGACCCTTCAAACAACCTGCCACAAACCAATCCAGATATGTCCTTGCAAAAATACTGTCACATTTTGCATGGCTGACTGGAGCAAGGATTTGGCGTTGGTTACCTACGATGATGAGCACAACACGACGTTTGCCGCAGTGTACCCGTGTCGCCCTGGTTGGTGACCCATGTCGCCCATGCGCCGCTGCAGTTCAGCCCGTGACGGGTTGAAGTTCCCGATGCATTTCGTGCTTACACCGCGCAACGGACCTGGGGCAAACACATGGGGAGATGGGCAACAGGTACAGTATAATTCTTCCAAAGTCATTCATTGTGTTCATGCGGAAAAATCCTATAGTCACTGATGCTATGTTCAATAGTGGAGAAAAAAAACCATTCATCATCTGTCAGTTGCGATGGCGATTTAGAGAACACCATTAGCAAAGAAAACATCACAACAATAGTTGCTTGGTTCATTGGTTTCCGTTACCGGAATGGCCTGATGAAAATCCTCAGTGGAACAAGTTCACTGCAGACATCTCTTCATCTGACCCTCTGGGCTGCTGACATTCGAATCCCAACCATCATGCTGAGAACCTGAAGCTGCGCTGGGAAGGATTGGTCGTCATCGCTTACCGCCGCTAAGGAGTCAGTCCAGGAGGTTCCAGGCACGTTTCAGGTGCATTTCTGGATTTATGGATTTCAACTGCCGAGCCTCACATGAAGCAACGCTAGGTGTTACCGAAACAAGTGTACCCTCCGGTACCTCTGCGAACGAGCAGTAAGGCCCCTGTCAACCGTTTGGGAGGTGCATAGCCAATCACATTGGGATGATCCTTTACAGCTCGCTGGGTTGCAAAATCCACCATTTAACATTTAACGGTTTCTCAAAATAGGGAACCCCCAAAATGGTTGACTTCCTACTCTAAATGACCAATATTGGATGATTTGGGGGTCCTCCTATTTTGAGAAAAACCCATTTCTTTGGAGGGTAGACATTGCAGCGCCCACGTCTGAGGTTCCCGCCATATTCCAGCTCTCATGGCCGAAGTGAACAGCCAGGCCCTGGCGAGGTACTCCCAGCAAGGTTCGCTTGGAGTGGGCTAGTCATGCTGCTGTAACACCTCAAGAGTCACATGATATGTACATGCTATATATATATATACTGATATATCAGCATTGAATTCTTGATTGATATGATGATATATGATGATAACATCATGAATCAGAAGATACTTCTCAGCATTGGTATGATGATTACATCAAGAAGTTATTGGACTGGTCCTGCTGTAAAAGGATATCACCAGCTTCTAATAACACCTCAAGAACCATGCGCCAGCCAGAAGATATAGTCGTTCGGCCACCAATAATGGAGATTCATGGAGTTGATGTTGGTGACAACAAGCTCCTCTTCACAAGGCCACGCAAGGTTCTACAATCGTACCATCACCATCTTCGTATAATATGGCTATGGGTCAGTTCACCCTGTACCCCTGGCTCCCCCATCATTAACCATGGTTTTCCCTATTATTGGTTGGTGATCATCCCCAATTGTTGGTGGGCTAACGAACTGTGTAAGCCATTCGCGTGTCTTGGCCTACGGTGAGCGGGAACGCGAAAACGCGAAAACGCGAAAACGGCGAAAACGCGAAAACGGCGAAAACGCGAAAACGGCGAAAACTTATTGTAGTTGTTTTCTGGGTTTTCTCGTTTTCTCGGTTTTCTTGTTTTCTCAGTCTTCTTGTTTTCTCGTTTTCTCTGTTTTCTCGGCTTGCCACTGTGTAAGTAAGACATTCGTGTGTCTCGGTCTACGGTGAGCGCAAACGCGAAAGCGGAGAAAACGGCGAAAACGGCGAAAACGAAGAGACAAGCATCGGGGTTGTGACGCGGAATGTCTCAGGGCAACCAAACGCGAAAACGGTGAATACAACGAAAACGCGAAAGCAGCGAAACCGACGAAAAGGCGAAAACGCGAAAACGCCGAAAACGTCAAAACATATTCTGGTCAGTCTTGTTTTTGATTGTTTGTATCCGTTTTTTTTGCGCTCCGTTTGTCTCACATGTTTGGGAGGCTGAAATGCAAATTGCTGTTTTTCGCCGAGCCAACCACTCCGTCAATAATTTGCGCCATTAACAATTTTACAAGAGCACGTGTTAGTTGTCGAGTATGGTCCATCATGACAGAGTGAATGAGTTTTCGCGAGGAGCGGTGGCCTGCATCATGGCAGCTAACAATATGGTGGGGAAATGCATTTCAGCCGTCAATGATTACGATGGCTGCTTACTTCATTACAACCTGAGGATCCAAAGCAGCACATAGTTCATTATCGGGTAAACACATGATTGTGTTACATTTTTGTCAAACGTTTCCGACGTTTCAATGTTACTGTAAGTTGATCCAACTCAAGATATTTGCAAATTTTCTTGTACCGTCAGGTTCCTGCTGCACACGAAGAGAACTCAATAAATTATTAAGTAATAAAAAAATAATTTCCAACATTGCTCAAATCATTTTTTAAATGAACAAATAAACCGCACAAATAAATCAGCAAAACCAATGGAAAAAATCAATCAAAAAACCAAAAACAAACATAAACACATGAGACACATAAATTCACAAAGAAAATGAAATTCAAAAAGTGAATCAAAGAATGATAATCAGTAGAAAGCAAAAAACAAACAAAACCTCAGAAACAAATAAACAATTAAGTAATCAAACGAATCAAAATATAGAATCAGAAGAACACATGAAAATACAATTGAAAAAATCAAAAAATGTGTATCGAAATTTAAACCAATGAAAAAGATAAAAGTGAAGAAAGAAGGTAATTAAGCAAAAAATAAATAGAAATCAAAAAAATTAGTACATATGGAAAAAACCGAACAAAATAGAAAGAAGAAAAATAAATAAATGAAAAAATGAAAAAATGAATGATCTTTGTCTAAATAAAACATATATTTTCAAAGTAAATAGAACAATACATACATATATACATTTAGAAAAACTGTATATATATATATGGCCTCCGGGAAGCCAAGCAAGCGTGGCAACAACTGGCAACCAGCGGCGGGGCTTGGCTCAATGAGGCCGAAGGAGTTTGGACTTAGCAAATATTGACCATAGAACTTTAAATTTTTCAGCGATATTCCTAGGTACTATACTGAATATGTGTTTGCTATGATAAGCGCACCCGACCCACTCGTACAAATACATATAAATATGCACATATATTTATATATTTATATTTTGATATTTTTTTGATTTATTAATTTATTTATATATGTATGCAAATATGCTTGGCGTTTGGTCATACGTAAGCCATATCATCACAAAGCATATCAACACTTTACAAAACAGATTCCTCATGATTCACGTACTTGACCAGCTCGCCAACACTCCAACACTGCAAGTGTGACATCATTGGACTGAGGCATGAATTCCAAGCTCACATCTTGAAAAGAGAAGCCTGCAAAAAGAAAACAACTCCCGGGCAAAGTATGTCATCTGTCCGGACTGAGCTTTCAGATTCGTACGAATTCCTTGAGCTGTTTTCTACGTAACATATCAATACTTAACAGATTCCTCATGATTCACGTAAATGGCGCAATCCGAACAGGTAAAAAGGTCAACATACGTTCCCGTGAAACAGCAAAGCTCGAGGGAGGCCCAACACTCGCTACAACTTGCAATGAAATAACCCGGTATCAGTAAGCTGACTGCAATCTGAATCGTGATGTTGATGCACGAGGGTCAGATAATGCTGGAAACAACAATAATTTAAAACAATAAGCATTAATAGCAACGGCACCAACAATGAAATTGTGGATATTGATACAAACACTATGCATTGAGAATAGTTTGCAGGAAGTAGTAAATTGTAAGTAGAAGAAAGTAATGAGTAGCAAGTGGTAAGCAATAAGGAAGGAGGAGTAAGTAGTAGGTACTCAACGGAAAAAAGATAAAAGAAAAACAATATTGATAATGATCAAAAAACATGAGAAATCGTTTTACCAATGATAGTAATAACAGCCGTGGTAGTAATGGTAAATGCAATAATCATGATACATTTCATGATCCTAATCATAAAAAACAAGTCATAGCGCAAAGAAAGAGCAAGCAAGAAAAAAAAATAAACGTGAAACAATGAAGATACAAAACAACAATAAAGATAATAGTAATACCGGTAATAGAAACGATACATCATCATCATACTAATGATAATAACAATAATTCTGATTTGAAAATAAAATAGCGATGATAAAAGTACTGAATGTTGGTAATATAAAATCAAAAGTTTCAACATAAACGTAACAAAAACAACAATGATACCAATTCCAACAGTAGCAACAGTAACAATGATAGTAATGATGCTAGTGAAAGCAACAATAATAATAGTCGTAGGAATGG
Source organism: Symbiodinium kawagutii (assembly GCA_009767595.1). Taxonomy (NCBI): domain Eukaryota; class Dinophyceae; order Suessiales; family Symbiodiniaceae; genus Symbiodinium; species Symbiodinium kawagutii. Next base: position 265,992 of record VSDK01002196.1, on the reverse strand, counting down.
AAACCATAAACGTGCATGAAAAAATATAAAGAGCAACAATGTTGATCTTAATACATTGATAAAATCACAGTACTAATAATAACAAGAAAAACAACAACAATAATAGCGGTAATGAAAACATAATAAAAACAAGAATAGTGATGTTCATTGTTGCTGCTGTTGCAATAATGATACGAATTCTTTTTAAACAATCAGAAATATTGAACATATTCTTGCTACTGATTGAAAAAGGAAAAGCATCTGACAGTAGTAGGAACAAAAATAGCAATAGTTGCATCACAGTAGAAAAACCAATGGCAGTAGCATTTCAAATGTAAGAGCAGCAAGAGCTGCGGTACCAGCAGAGGATGCTTCCACATGAAACCACGGGCCCTGTATGGATGCATGGTTTTCCCGTTTTCTCGGCTTTCGCGGCCTGCCGTTCCTCTCATTTTCAAATTGTATTACCAAAACGCAAAAATGGCAGAAACCGCGAAAACGGCGCAAAGGTGAAAACAACGAAAACGGCGAAAACGCGAAAACGGAGAAAACGCGAAAACGGAGAAAACGCGAAAACGGCGAAAACGGAGAAAACGCGAAAACGGCGAAAACGGAGAAAACACGAAAACAAAAACCCATTTTTAAAAAAACACATTTGCGTGTTTTCTCGGTTTTCTCGTTTTCTCGGTTTTCTCGTTTGACTCGCGCTGGAACACGTCGCTCGTTTGGCTTCCTTAGTAACATTGACCCACCACCATATATCACTTCAGTTCGATTCCTTCTAGGTGGTTTCCGTCCCAGGCACGGTAACATTCACCACCATGGTCAACGTTCCATCATGGTTGATATCATATATGGCTATGAACTCATATCATTAACATTCATTAACCATGGTTGAACTCCTATCCTAACTCCTATCCATGGTGAATTCCCTATTAATCCTATCATGATGGCTATGAACTCATGACTCCCCCCATCTGATCACCAAGCTCTTCGCCAGCTCCACCCCCTCTTCGCCTTTTTGGGTCCCGGCAAACGGTTCCACCGGACGGACCTGGAGCGATAGTGAACTCACCACGTCATGGGATACCCATGGGTACCACGATGCAAGGGCCGGGCCCTGAGACAAGTGGAGATCACCAACATGGAATCCGTGGATATCTCGTGGATCTCCCCATTTTTCTAGGCAAATTCGATCCACATCTGGATGTGCAATCAACATTTTTTCAATGAAACTTTCTAGAAAACCGTTGGTTTTCTTACAGATCGTTTGTTGGGATGGTAACATGGGTTTGTCCAAACTTATGGTGTACCCCCCAAAAAACAGTGGTTTCCTCATCAAGAATGATAAATATGGCTATGAACTTGGAAGGTTGGTTGGTACCACCATTGATGGGCAACCTCACATGGGGCAACCCCACATGGGGTGACCCCACATGGGTGACCCCAAACCGCCTCATGACCTCCCGGTAACGGCTCTGAGCTTCAAACTTGTGTCCCTTCCGGTGACTTGCCTGGCGTGCTCCGCAGGTGATTTACCTCTCATATGCCTTTATGCTGTAAATGTGTACTAATGACAATATGACAGCTAACAATCGTATCTATAATAATACAAATATAGCTATACTATCTACAATACAGCTAACAATGCTACTGATTCAGCGTTTGTCTCACAATCTCAGATGCTAAAAATAACCACCATCGAATTGGTGAATCACCTGTGATTGTGATATCAATCTCCTTAATCCCATGTCGGTGCTGCACCGGCACCTGGGTACCAGGCAAATGTGTCCGCGGATCACAAGGGTTCTTGGTGTTTGCAGGCTAACAGGTTGATGGCTTAATGGGGGTCAATGGCTTAATATCTCTTGATGCTTGGTTATTTGTCGCTCTATTCCCCTCTGTTGGCTATTGACCACCAATACGCCATTAAGCAATACATGAACCAATCACTAGAACAGCATCAACCTCACCCAACCAACCCTGAACCACTAAGCATCATCCAACGACAGGTTTCCAACCAGCAGCGCGCCGCTCCTGAATGGTTTCCTGCTTGCGCCAAAGGGGCTCAGCTCCATCCTCGGCAGTGGAGTTTTGTGGGTGAAGGCATTGCATGTGACACCAAGGGCTACCAACAATCATGACAGCTAACAGCAGCTAACAACTTCCCATGCATCATCAGGTCCTTCAACACACACCATGGTGAATACTGTTGAATGACAATGGGAGAAAATCATAACCAGTGACCGGGCACAAGAACATCATCCTAGAACGTCATGATCACAGTCTTTGACATTAATGAACAATTGACTTCGCGGGTGGAGTCGGTCAAATCGTGGCATCCCCAGAATGAAGGGATCTTCATCGGTATCTTGATTGGGATGCTTATCCGTCTCTCCTGGACACCGGTACCGCTTATAGCCTATAGCCATATCTTTCTGCAAACTTTCGTCAGAGGCACGCGCCTATTCTCCCACAGTCTGCCCAGATAGATCGTATACATACACAGTATGAGCAAGTGTGATCACGTGCATACGAAAGCTACGCATTTACAGATCTGAGGTTCCCCTCAAACGATTGGTCTTTCTCCTGGGTGTGTTTGGGGTGGCTTTGGGCTATCCCACATGGATGGTATCCCACCAATTGCCCGGCATCATCCATTTACACCCTACACCTGGGCGTGACATATACCCTGTGGCAATGAAACATAGCTGGCCAGACAATCCACCAGCCATGTAGCAAGCTTGGGCCCCCAACACTAACTTGGGTGAAATTTCTACCAGCTATGGGGGTTGAAGCACTGATGAACTGCTGGGGGCCCACCTTGCAGCTGCCCAACCACCCCCAAGACCTTGGGCCATGGCGGAGAGCCGTGAAGTCATTCGGGACACCGCCCTGGAAGCTTCTCGAGAGACGGTGGCTCCCTGGGGGCGTCAGCGTGATCAGGGCGGGTGGGGCTGCTGGATTCCGGGTGCTGAGTCGTCACCTGGGTGCTGTAGAACCACACCAGTAGCTCATGGTACCATGGTTGGTGAACCATGGTTAACCTTGGTTAACCTTGGTGAATCGTGGTTAACTTGGTTGAACCAGGGTCCAAAAATGAAAACCTCCGCCTTATGTCCTCGAGACATCAAAAAGTCATGATTTCTAGATACGTTTACTGCATTAGATTCATAGCCACGCTCCATGATTCACTTCATATCCCGTGTGGTGGTTTCTCAAGTCGTAGGGGTACCCCTTTGAATCATCCCCTACACCAAGCGTTATAGTTGGTACATCCCCTATAATTCTTAGTAAACCATGAAATAATATCGTATACAAAACCATTGGTTGGTGGCCCCCATGTCACTCGAACACCCATGTCACTCGAACACCCATGTCACTCACCAATCTGCACTCCGAGCAACCTCTTCGAATCCCGGAACAGTTGTGTGTAGACTCGCCTGTCACAACGATTCCACCGTTGAAACTCATGGGCTCTCTATGAAAGTCATGACTTTCAAGGGCCATTGGATGGTGATCCTATCAAAGTCATGACTTTCATGGTTGAAAAGGGTGGTTCTCCCGAAGAACGACCATCTTAAACAGATGCTTGGAGGACAGGAGGTTCGAGTGTGTGTTTCTAGGTCTGAAGACCTAGATCTGATGCGAAGACTTCAGCCAGTATGTTGGCAGTTTGGCAGCTGCTTCCGCAACATGAAGCCTCGAGGTATGATGGAAGTGTGAGAGATTCCCCCTGCCATGAGTGTCTCCCCAAATGCTGTGGGCTCTTGATGTGCCAGAAGCTGCAACCAACCTGCACGTCAGTCCCCGCGAATTGCGAATGTCACAAGGGCAACTGGGTCAGCTCGGCCATGATATGCAACCATTATGTTCATTCCGGCGCACCAAGTACAGGAGTGGTGCTTTGACACAGCATGACTTGCCAGTTTTTGATATTAGCATCATTTCTAACACATTGTATATATAGGATGATGATTGAGATGGGGATGTATTGAGGATGGTGATCAGAATGGTTATGCTCAATGAGCTTAGGTTGTGGGGTTGTGGCCTATGGCTCAATGGTGGTATCCATTGTTGATCTGCGACGTTGATCAGAAAGGTGGGAGAGGCCAGTGCCACCTGACAATTCCACCATGGTCATGAACCATGACTGAGCAATCATTTACTATTCACTTACGTTCCTAAACATCAGGACCCAGAACGAAACATTCTTCAGCATCAGGAACCAGTGAAATGAATCGCAACAATTCCGCTAAGAACTCCCAACCTTTGTTGACCATTGTGAGTCATCCACCGCTGTGCCAAGAGAAGGGCTGCTTTCCACCCCCCGTTGCCGCCTCTGAAGCGCCACGCAGACCCGTTGCTGAGCCTGGCCGGTTGGATGGGTTGGATGGGTTGGATGGCTTGGATGGGTTGGATGGCTGGTTGGTGGGATGGTTGGATGGTAGCCAGTAGTAGCCACCAACCATCGGAACGCCAAGGAATCCGAGGACATAAGCAGCCGTAGGAATAAACAGTTGACCTCACAGGTTGCAACCAGCCATTGGCCATCAACCGTTCAAGACTACGGCCATGCTGACCTTAGGGCCTTTCCAAGGACGGTCACTGCATCCCCACGGCCAGGGCTGGCACAGCGCCTTTGCCACGAATCACATCCCATTCCTCGATAAACTTTGCAAGGTCCTACGGCTGGCATCAAGAGGTAGGTGCGTGGTGAACGGTTGAACGATGACAACCAACGTCTGACCACTTTGGCATCATAGCTTATCACAAGACAAATGGTAAAACCGTTGTGCTACCAATATGATAGCAAATAAGGGTCAAATAGACGGCTTATCGCAGTCGTGCTTACCAATATGATTAGGGTAAAAGTGACGAAGAATCAAAGAATATTGGTGGTTGTTTGTTGCTGATGATGATTTGCATGAGTTGATAGATATATCAATAATCAATAAACAAAAACTATGACCAGCAATAGCAATGAATGATTGCTGAAAAACACGTGATATCAACTCATGCAAATAGCTATTGTTGGTTGTTGTCGGTATTCAACTACTGTAAATAACTATCGTTGGCCAAAATATCAACATTGGTTGGCGAATACATCAAAATCACAATTATATCATAATGTGAGTTGGTGATTGTTTTGCTGATTACCATCACTACTATCAACAACATTATCAACCATTGTTGTATCTCATAGTCAACCACTAGCAAGCATCATCAACCACATATTCATAGTCAAAGACTATTGCATCAACCATTCTGAACCATTACGAAACACTATTAAGATGTGATCATTGTCAACAGTTAGTCGCCATCACTTCAGCACTATTGACCATAAGATATCAGCCATTATTCATTAACCCCTATCAATTATTACCAACCACCATTAACCACTATTAACTACCGTTGACCACTATGAACCACCATCATATTATATCTCATAGTAAACCACTATTAACCTCTATCAACATTTGTTAACCACTAATCACCATCCTTAACCATCATTAGTCAACCTTAACCTCTATTAACCAAGTCAAAATACTACTAACCACCATAAACCATCATTAAGCACTACTCACCTTTCCTCACCACGATATATAACCATTAACCACCATTCATCACCTTAAACCACCATTAAGGTGAGTAATGGCGCTATTCTTTAACCACCATCAAACATCAACCATTCACCTGGTATGATCTCGTTGGTGCCATCCCAAGATCCACCCGCTCCTGCCATGCGTCGGCCACGGTGGCTGAGACGAGATTCACAGGAGGCGATGCAGGCCTTGTCACCGCACCAAGCCGCAAGTTGTCAGTGGTTGCTGGGAGGATTTTCGAGGTCTGTTTGGTTAGTGGTTACTTAGTGATTCTGGTGAATTGCTTGGGGTTGTCCAGTTTGCCATACTCCATTGTCGCTGGGGAATCGTGAATCATTGATTTAATGGCTACCAAAAGGTGATTGTATCACCATTCATGGGCAAACTTGATGACGGCAGCTGGCAAGTGATGGAAACTAGCCATCAACTAAGCAGCTGAAATCATGACTTGATGGCTAGTTGATGATTAGTTCATGGCTGATGGCAATTCTTGGTGCTCAGTGGTGAGTCGATGCGTAGTGATAATCAGATTATCTGATGGATTGTGGTCATGAGATACGTAGTGGTTTCTGGCTCATCCCCGAATTGCTCAGAAAATCATGAGTTCATGGTGAGTTGATGGTGGATTGATGACTAATCAATGGTGAAGGATTGGCTGATGGCTAATTAGTAGTGAAACAACTACTACATGATTGTTGTGAATACGTTCTCTTTATGCTTTTTACATGGCTTATAGTTGATTCCATGGATGAATGATGGCTGGATGACGTGGGATTGTTGATTGATGGGAGATGAACGGTTACGTAAGCGGTTGATCTGTCCAGGTTTTATTGTAATGACATGTCTTGATCCCCAAACAATGGCAGACTGTTAGTGGCCTCCAAGAGGATCACGCAATTTCAGGATGCCAATTCAATTGCAGGCAGCAATGACCGTTCGTTTATCAATGTGTGGTCAATCAACCGCACAGTAATGGTATAACCATTCAATTACGCTGCTGGTTTCTATGCTTTTGGGCGGTGTACTATTCAATTCCTAAGAGGCGTTCCTTTGTATGTGATGCAAAGTGCATAAGATTCGCGATGTGTCCTGCACAGGGTCAGGTCCATACATGGTGTACCAACCATACAAAATGATTTTTTTCTGCAGGGAAATGCAATGGTTATTTGCAAACTACACCACTTCTGCGCGCAGGTTGAAAACTCTTGCATTTTGAGGTTAGGGATCCATTGCGGAAGTCGACCCACTGGATCCAAGAACTCCAAAGTACTTCTACCTCAAACTTGTTCGAATTCTTGGATCTGAGGTTAGGTCACTTCAAGCGAGGCTCGAAAGACAGGCCAGTTGATCAACCAAGTTTGATGATGGTGATCAGCCCAGCCTTCTGATGGGAGACTGATCAGAGCTGATGATTTGAGTATCCTGGAGGCAGAGTCCATGAGACTGGTTGTAAGGGGCCACTGGAAGCAGGGGCCAAGGACACCTAAAGTAACCAGGGGTCTTTACCACTGGACGCAAAGGACTGCTGTGCCGTCATGAATCTGTTGGATGAATGCTTTTCCTTACTCTACCTTTGAAGTCAACTTGTGCTGCTCGTTGTAGATGGTTTTGTTGCGCGACAGATTTTCAACACTTGTCTCACCAAATTCACTATTCCAATTGTTGATCAAAATTATGCCCAAGTGAGCTGCTGGTCTCAGGTAGTGCAAAATAGCTATCCAGCAACTTTCCACTTGGGGCTATGGTTGAATCAGCATTCCAAACATAGATGTTGGCCTACCAGCCACAAGCAGCTCCTGGCTGGGATGGTCCGGACCAAACCATGAGCTAGCGACATCTATCCACCGGTCATCTGCCAGATTTTGGTATCCGCGGTGAAACTCCGAAAATCTGAGAGGATACCAAAGGCTTTGGAATGTACCAGCTAGTCAGGTCTAAATCCAACAAAAGAACATCTTGTTCAATCCGCAACACCCTCCAGGTCGTGATTTAGACCTGAGTTGACTGAAAACAGCAGGGAATCCCAGCTGTGAATTGGAAAATCAGCGGGCCCATGAGTCCTCGTACTTTTCTGATTTGCTTGCTTCATGCACCTGGCCAAAGGCACCAGTGGTGAAGTCGGGCCAAGAAACAACCCCTTCACCTTTCCAGACCTGAATATCGCTGGTTGACCCCCCCAAAAGTATGAGCATTTTCGCCTACTGCGAAGTTTGGGTAGTGGCCCAAAATTGTGGGAAATATCAAGCTTTACCTAGAATGACAACCATCATTACCAGCCTTACTCGGCAAAAGCGTGGAAAATCTTGAACTTGATCTGGAATCTCTGTTCAGTGACCACCTTTTGCACCGCATGCTGGTGCGTTGTTCCAGGTTGTGACGCAGTTGCAGGGGTTGGAGATTTTCACAATCCGCCGTCCCTCCAATTGGATCAAGCTGACGATGGACTCGACAATGTTTGGTATCATGATATCCTGAACAATAGGGTCATAATCTTGCTATCAGAATGGTTTGATATCACCATGATATCTCAAGTTGGCACAACACTTGGTTATCAATATGCTAATTCTATTGACTGAGTCATGGTTGCTACATGGCTATGGGTCAATATTAACCAACCAAGTTTTTGGGGGATAATAAGCAACAAGAATAGGGAAGATAATAGTTCATGAATGTTAATGATAGGGGAACCAGGGGGACTAAGGGTGAACTGACCCATAGCCACATGTTGCTACTGGTGCATCTTGCCCCCACGCAGCTTCCTATCCCGAAGCCACCGGGTGCTCCCCGGAACTGCCCACCTTTTGCTGCAGAAGTTCTTCGACACGATCCAAGCCTTGGAGACGGGGTACCGGGCTACTGATGCAACGGGGTGGGATGAGATCTCACAAATCCATGGGGGTGGGACAGTTACAAATGATGATACCCCAAGATTTCCATGGTGCTTTCATCCCACTCCCAAAGGGAGAAGGTTGGGGATGGGACTCTTGTTGATGAACAGCCCCGGATCATGATTGCCTTACGGTAACTTATGAGAAACATCCACTCCGAAGCATCGATGGCAATCCATCAACAATTCTGGCCCCGAACAAGCACTGTGCTGTGGAAGGCGTATGATCGCCGGGTTCAAACTCATCCTTTCATGGGGTTAATTGTCACATAGCCCGCTTCATGAACCAGCTACACAGCTAAAATCAACATGATAAAACCACTACCAGCAACTAGATTTACATCCTGGGAAACACGAACACAAATCGATAATGATGCAGTTGAGGATGTTTTCCCCTCATACACCAATGGCTCTTGTTAAAAGCTGTTCTTAGCTGTTGGAATTCAAAGTGAACCCTCAACGGAACAACCAATGTGGTCCCCTTGATCAAGCAGGTCTTGTAACCCCAAACTGCCAACAACAACGCTTGGCCATCTGTCTAGGGACCCAATCTTTTCAGGCGATATCCAGTGCACATGTACCACTTGGACTTATCATCACCCGCCACTGTTAGCCTTCAGATGCGTCTCTTTATCCCAAAAAATCTTTGGAACAATTAAAGATCTAAGTTAGCCCTGGCAGGTCTTGTAATGGCCTCCATGATCGGCACAGCAACAGCAACACCTTTGACACTGCTAATCCCTGTTGGAGGCCCTGGAAATCAGCTTGGTTGCCTCAACCACTACCTCAACTGCCATCCCCAAGAGCTCTGAGAAAGAAGACGCGACCGCAAGTCCGCAATCTGTACAAAGGGGACCGCGACATGGTCGTTCTTGTCCTGGGCAATTTCCAACAGCGAACTTTTGAGTTGTGAGAATTCCAGCAGCATGCTTGGTAGCTTGACTAAGTCCTGACAACAGGAGTTTCTTTAAAACTAGTTGCAGTAACACATGTATTCCGGGTTCGTGGTGTGCGAGTAGTCAATCCTCACATCCCAGCAGTGAACTCATTAGCATCACACAGAAGGTCATAGCTATGGGATGATATAGTCATTGGATAAAGCATGTACCATCAATGGTACCAGGATGAACTAACACATGTTATTCAGTTGCAACCAGGAGAACCAAAGTATGATACTACAAAGTAGCTTTGCCCACAGGATAAAGTTATTGGCGGGTTCATGGGTTCTATGTATGATGATCCTGGTTTAAACGTTTGAAACCACTCGCGTGACAATGGGAATATAACAACGATAACAGCGATCTACATCAATGCAACCAATCATCGGGCGTATGACCACGTCTATGTCCATGTGGATCAACGGCCTGCAACCCTGTCGAAATGTTCACCTACAGTCGGTGTAGCTGATATGGCTCCATGCCCATCATGAAACCAACCAAAAGTTGTATCCACAGCACCAGCATCATGCTTGGAACGACAGCCCACTCTTGACTAGCAACACTAATGCCTCACCAAAACGAACGATGTTGGTTCAGTTCCTCCCATTCTGCCCTACAGCAGGTCGGTGAATCATTGGTCCATCCGAACGCGTCGATCAACCGTTGGTCCCTGGCCTGTCCGCGAGAATGGACCCGGCTCGCCCTGCGCGACCAGGCAGTAACTTGCAGCGACTGTGACCAACTACTGGTTCTGGTCATGGGTATCTATAACATGGCAAGATATCTAGATGAAACTTGGTGGTTTTATGTGGTTTCCAAGAATTGGACGCCCCAAGGAGTTGGTTTATTACTATAAATGATTGATATTGGATGAATGGGGAGCACCTCTATTTTAAGAAATGGCAATCTATAAAATGGTAAAGAATCCTACAAGCTGGGTGACCCATACGTGCCAGATCCAGCTTGAGTATCCAAAACCCCAGATTTTGACTAGGGGGGTTAAAAGACAAACTATGCTGGCTAGAAACCTTTACCTGCCTGGATCCAGTGTAATTGGCTCACAGGATATCAGCAAACAACTTGCATGAATCACTTCCCTGTGCTCTTGCGGAGAGCCCACCAAACCACACACATCAATTGGCCCGTTGCGGTTGCAATGTCTTCTATTTCTTAAATCCAGATGATGACATTCCCCATGAATCGACTTCGGGACCACCCAAGGAAGCAACAAACGGTGCCCCAGCTGTGGCAGCGCCAATGAACCCACTGGGGCTTTGGCGGTGGCGAAGGAACACCAGCCTTGGCATCGCAGCGACTAGTTCCATGGGGTCCAACCTCATGGTGCTTGATGATAGATACGTGGGGATGATAGATACGTGGGAGAAGGGTGTTGGTTGATTAGTGATAGATACTTGGGCCATTCGTCATAGATACTTGGGGATGGCAAGATTGGCCACCAGGGTATACACTCAGAGGCAGCCCCTGTGACAACGTCTGGGTCGTTTTGCGTGGGATCCCCGGAGGTGACCTGCTTGGGCAAAGGCATTGTAGGGTACCGCCTCAGGGAATCCCTAAACAGGCAGGGGTAGATATGATATGATATGATATCATATGATATCATACTTCCTTGACCCTGTACTCAGTTGATCAATCAATACATATCAATACCCATCAGTTTCAAAATGAGTATTACTATTATTTCATAGCAGTGATGAGATGTTTGCTAGTAATGATAACAGTAATAGTTTCAAAATCTACAGCAGCTCTGTTTTCACCCCTCCGAGCTCTGCACTGGACCCAAGGTGCTTCTCCGCCTCGGCCGAGCAGCAAAGGGGGGGGGTGGCAACCATGGCTCCGGGTACCATGTCGGTGATGGAAATGGTCATCCAGAAATGGTTCCAATAGTGTGTTTAGTAGTTCCTTATGTGACCCATTTCGTATTCGTAAAGGTTTTCCGTAGTGACCTCATCATCCTCAGTCCAAACAAAATTTTGCTTTGAGGACTCGATTTCTTGCCACGGGTCAGCTGCTACCCGAAATTTCTTGCCACTGGCGCACCTGGATGAAGAGGCACTGCTTCCTGGCAAAGTGCTGTCCAAGATCTGCCAGCACGAATGATTGGGTGGTATGGGTCAATGTCAATGGTCAATAACAATTGAGACAATGTCAATGTTGTTGGTTCTACGGATGTTATGCTGTTGGTCCCAACATGTCTCTGGTATGGGTCAGTGTGAATGGTCAATGATTGGGTGATATGGGTAACAATGAGTTGGGGAGAGGATTGGAGAAGAGTTACACATCCAACATCTCTCTCAGCTCTTGCTGGCTGAAAATCGTCTGCACATGGCCCACGACTGCGAGGTTCGTTTGTTAATAAGTTCGACACTTGGATCCTCAACATTTATAATCATAGTATATAATCCCCTATAGATGATATAAATGGCCAACCAGATCAATTTTCAATCATCACAATCCCTTATAAAGCCCCCCGAAGACTTTGGCTGTGGTTCACTTCGGCAGTGGCACATCTTCAGCGGCTTGCGTCCTCGATGAACGATTCCCAAGGCCACTAAGAACTCTTCATGTTGCACAGCAGCCTGTGACCACAGAAGTGCCAGAGTCTGGTTGGTTGGTTGGGTGGTTGGTTGGTTCATAAGCCTTCACAAGCAACAATAATAGGGATATACCAACTACCACTGGTTGGTCAGTTGGTTGGTTGGGTGGGTGGTGTTGCTTCCTTAGCAAGTTGAATCGCCTAGCGCAAAACAGAATGAAAATCAAAGTGACCACAACCTGGCTAGAGGGTTCGACCGTCCCGACGGTATAACTAATGACATAGCCAATGTTCAATTGGTAATCATAGAGCTGTAAGACTATGGAAGGTGTCAACCAAATCAACTTGTGGGAAGAGACTCAAGGGCAAGGGCTGAGGGTGACAGGATACAAAGCGAACATCAACAATCAGAACCTAGAGTTGCTGGAAGTCCAGGTAGGTAATCTGAGCATTGAACATGCATTGAACCACTAATATGTATTTGCGTGCCTGGGTTCCAGCCAAACAGAACTTGACAAAGTGCCAAGCTCTCAACTTTATCCATGGAACCCCACCCTCAGCTGCCCTTGGTGCCTTGTACATCTCCAGTGTCATCACAGGAGCATCCGATTCGCCACCGAAGTCACCCACGATTTCGTAGAACAAACGATCCATCTCCTGGTGACAAGTGATGCTACAAGAAGCCCTCAGCTGCGGCGTGACGATTCGCGGGTGAACATATATAACTAGGGTTGACAGCTGGGGAACTACCTGAAGAGATACGCAACACTTCCCACATTTCACTGGGAAATCCTGGATCTTTTTGGGGGTCAACTTCAGTTCCGCCAGATTTTGCTTGGAAAAAAAACCACCAAAGAAACATGTAGGGCGCATGTGCAGTGTCAGACTCCGCGTTTGTGGGTCCTTATCCGAAGTGTCATCTGCAGTAGCAACCAATGAAGATGTAAGGCCTCGACAAGCGTGGACCAGCCTCAGTGCCAAGCGCCAGGGGAAGCCGCCAAGTGGTTCCAACTGTGTGGTGGGTTGTTTTAGGATCAACCAAGGGAACAACAACGACAACATGTGTCTGTGTCTCTGTGTCTGTGTCTCTGTGTGTGTTTGTGTGTGTGTGTGTGTCAGGTTGCAAGTAACTTTTGTCCAGCAAGCTTGTGTTCAACCATGTGTTTCTGGATCATATCATCAACATCCCGTTGATCAATCTGCCACTGACGGGTGTTCAACCAACATGGCCACACCGACAAATAAGCGAAAGCAAACGATGTTCATCTGCTATCCTCAGCAGCATCTCCTTTCGTGGGGCACTTCAATATATAACCTGCTGGGATTTGTTGACACCAGCCACTGAAGTGTTCGTTCAGAAGATATCTTCTCGTTACTGAGTGAAGAGGCCCAGCATTGGCTTCACTTCACATTCAAGGTCAAAGGGCTAGTTTCACTATCCTCGGATGTCATTCCTTCTCAAGAAATGGTGGTTGAGTAGCATGGATGTAATATGATTCCACAGATTTCTGTAGCCAATAGTGGTGATCTACCTCAATATTATTCTATAGCCTATAGTAATCGATGCATCAAACCTTTCTGGCCGCTTAGAAGCCAATTTGAGCAGCCAAGCCTTTGGTGGCCAGTGACACTGCTTCTACCAGTAACTGTCGAAACATCTTGAGACTGTCGTAATCCATCAACTGCAACTATCAACGGGAAACTTAGGTCTACCACACTACATCATTGTTGGTCACTATCCCCCCACAGTTGACCACTTTTAACCATAATGAACCGCATTTTTCCAACCATTTCCAACTGGAAACTCCAGTTCACCCCTAGTTCCTTCACCAGCTGCCCATGGCCCATGACAGCAACCAACCACCAGCCATTCTGCGCTGAGATTACGACTTCTTGAAGTCCTGGTCCCGGAAAGGTGGAATGGTTGGTATGCAGATTGAAATGCAACTCCTTCCACCGCCGGTGGTATCGCTTGGTATCCCAGAAATGGTGGTCTCCCTTGGTCCCTTGTGCAGGATACCAAGGGTTTGTCCAGAAATGGTGGCATCCATTGGTATTCCTAAATCGCTTTGCTTGCTCCTGGGAAGGTTGGGGGCTAGCAGTGTTGATACCCTTATGTGTGTTTCGAAAAAATTGACCCCAGAATTCTCGTGAAAATGGCTTTTGTTTAAAAACGAGTAATTAATTTAGAATTAAAGTCCTTATTGTTAGAAACACCCAGACTTTGCTGATGATGGTGGGTGCATTGAACACATTCCAAAACTGTTGGTTGATGACTATTGACACATGTGGATGGAAGTAAACCAGTAATCAATAACAATCTCCTTATGAACAAATTTGATGATTATTGATACCGTCATGATTAAACATTGTTATCGACATTTTTTGATGCACATGTTCATCACTGGTTCTACTGTAGATGTTCTCCCTGGATTGTCACAACCCTAATCAGCCATGGAGTATACGCTCCTTGTGCCTCAGTCAGAACTGGTTAAGGAATGGTGCATATCAACCAGCATCAGTCGTCAAGAGTTGGGTGAAGTGTCAACCATTTTCGAGCACCACACGATTGACAGCGTTGCCAACAAGCTTTTCCCATAGAATGGTAACTTGACACAAGGTTGGCCCCCTAGTTATGACATGGTTTAGAGGCCATTTAGCCATAGTCATATCTACCAATTACACTAGTGAACTAACCCAACGACGAATCGGGCCGCTGGTGAAACCGGGCCCACCCTGTAGTAACCCGCCTCCACAGACGGGTACTGGTGATGGGGGGTCGGCTCCCAAATACTACCGCCATGTGGCTGTGGGTCAAAACCCTGTACCCCTGGTTCCCCCACTATTAACCATTGTTTTCCCTATAGTTTGGTTGCTTATGATCCCCCTGTATTGTTGGTTGTTCTCCCTTTCATTAGTAGGTTATTGTCCCCCATTTTCCCTATAGTTTTGTTGGTCATTACAAGCCATTGTTGGTTGGTTGGTTGCTGATGATCCCCCTTTATTGGTTGGTGAACTGCTTGACCCAGCTCGCCATGTCACGCCTCCAGGGAGAGACTCTCAGCTTGGCATTTCCCTGCAGCCATGTCGAAGCTCAGCTGGAGCTTTTGATCCTAGCGATGAGCCACCGGCTGAACAGCTGGATTTTTGGACGAACAGCTGGTGATTCGTCGTAGTAAACATGTGTTCATTGAAGATCCAGCCGTTTGGATTACCAGAAATGGATCTTTAAGATAGGTCTGATAGCTCTGATAGGTCATGAAATAACGGCTTTGATGACTCTTTGTGAGTTGCAGGCCCCAAGGCCCACTGTCACGACCCTGGTCCCGCTGGGAATTTATGGCTCGTACCAGCTCAGGTCACCCACGATGAACGCGGCTGTTCAGCGAGCACCTCCACCAGAGTCATATAACCAACCAGTCCTCACGAATCATAAACCATCATTAACCAACCTCAACTCAATCATCAACCAACCGCAAACATCTGATTTAACCAACCCTAACTCACTCATCACCAACCACCAAACCGTACCACTGCCAGCATCAACAGCACCATTTCCCATGCCCTTGGCATCGCCATCCTCCGTGCCGCGGATCATGATGGCTAGAGCCGCCACAAATTCGTGGAAACTCAGCCGACCATCTCCGGAGGAGTCAAACCTCAACGAGGGCAGGGTGGAGATCAGGTCAGTTGACAGGGGCGAATGGTCACTGTAGGGTTAGCCATAGTCTTTAGAGATGATTGACAAGGTGATCTCACTGGTTTTTAATTTCCCCAAATTAACTCATATGATTGAAGCAATTGATTCAATTTCATGATTTGAATGATTCAATGGTGGTTTCTCAAGCCAGTTTGGGGATCACTTCATGATTTATAGAGGATAAGTTCACCAAAAATCATAGGGGATATACACCAACTATGTGCGGTGGTTTCTTAGAATTGGGGACCTCAAAGTTGTGCATGGTTTGCCAAACGTGATTACTACAAAGGATGAAAACTGGGGGTTCCCCTGTTTTGAATGGTGGTTAATTAGTCGGCGATTCACCTACTTGTGAATGGTGAAGCGATTTAGGTTCCGTTGATTCTGGTTAGTGATGGTTAATGATTCTGGTTACTTGATTCAATTCGGTTCTTTTGATTTAGTGATGGTTAATCTAATTGTTAATTGAGAGTTACAGCGATTTTGGTCAACGATGCTTGATCTGGTCCATTGGGAAGTCATGACGGTTCATGATGTGGGAAGCCGTTGCTAGGATTTCCTATGGGACGTAACAGGTTCATATCTACCCCTGGTGGCTAATCATCACCATGTGTTTGATTGACCATCTGATTGGCTACAATTAGCCAGCTGCTTGATCGTAATTATCATAGGTCAACCACCAACTAACCATCAGTTAAACATCAATTTTCCATGAATTTGCCAACTGGGTGTTTCTCAAGTCATAGGGGCACCCCTAAACTGCCATCCAAGATTAGCCATTGATGGCAATAAACCAACCATAACTTGGGGGGTTCCCTCTGGAATGACCATCTTTCCTCCTAGTCCATTTGATCCAGCACTTCCATCACTCCCTCTGCGCCACGGCACACTCGGAACATGTGCTCCGCCAAAAACGGATCGTCCGACAGCCTCGTTGTGTCAAAATTCCCGCCATTAAGCCATCAAAACCCTCGATTCACCACTAGATCGACCATCATTTATCATTGTCAACCATCATAAGTGTAAATTGACCGCTAGATCCACAATCATCATGAATCGCCATTAACCATCATTGATCATCATTAACCATCATGTACTCTCAATAAATTAAACAGTAGCCTAACATAGTTTAAGCCCCAATAAACCATCGTGAATCCTTCATGATTGCAAGCGCTACTTCACCCTACCAGTTGCGCTGTGGCTCACAGTGAACATTTAGCTCTGGCGTATGAGTTCGTCAATAAGTTTTGCAACCCCATAGCTGGTTCTTTCCATTCAAATGACTATTTTGGGCTGGTTGGGGGTACCCACATTTCTGGACAACCCCACACAAATCGCACAGACATGCAGTAGTTACGGGGTCAACATCCAGAAAGATGGCACAGTGGTTCAAGGCGAATCCATCGTATTCCTGGTTGAACGGTTTAAAACCCAGAGTTTAACATGATATGGGTTCATATGGTTCATGATGGTTCATGCTACCTTACATGTCACACACACACACAAAAAAAAAGCATGCAAAACTATGCGGACTATTTATGTACTACCCTTCCCCAACAAAGTGTGAAATTGCTCCTGTCAAGTGCCAAGCATTAAGCTTCGGCCGCCAAAATTCCATCTACTGCCCTCTAACATTGCGATGACCAATCAACAACCAACAACCATCAACCATTCACTAAAAATGTTCTTCACCATCATCACCGTGAATCAACCATCACAAACCGCCTGGTCAACCTCTGAGCAACCACTAAATCCAGCATTCATATCCACTAATCATCACTAATCATCACTAATCATCACTAATGAACCATGAATCAAAATGAGTCAACCACTAAATTCACCATTCATCACCATTCATCACCATTCATCACCACTCACCATCGTCGCTCAGCATTCACAACCATCACCTGGCACTCTCCCTGAGCTTGCGACCCCAGAACACCTCAGCAGCGACTGTAGGTTATCCCAGCCAAATGTGGGGTGGTCAAGCTTGGTTAAGATTGAGGCTGGTTGAGGTTGGTTTAGGTCGGTTGAAGTTGGTTGGGGTTGGTCTCGGGTTGGTTAGGGGCGGTTGGTTGATTCATGACCATGAGCCAACCAACACTAATCACAGGATGTAAGATGCACCAAACACTTGGATGGATCAGCTCTAAGTGCTGCGGTTGGGGTTGGTCAGGTTGGCTGTTTCCGATAGGTTGAGATATGGGCATTTCAAAGGTACGTTTAAGATATGCTGAGATGTGTTTGGGATATGTTGAACAGCTCTTGGCCATTGCGAAGTACAAATCAATAGAATCATTTCTAATAAAACACAAATAATGAACCTGTCTGACGATGAACGGACAGGTTTTGTCTCCTTGAAACTTCTTTGGACCCTTTTTGGCTGTGATGCCAGGGTGCAACACAAGTGCAATCATTCTGCTCAGCAGGTGTGTAAAATGGACAGAAACAATGCCATGATACGCCTTGTAAAACCTGTGAGTCAAAGGCGACTACAAATGATTGTACAGCCTGTTGGGGTATACCACTGGATTTATCACTTGATGCTGTTCCATCGACCGGGTCCGCATCCATCCGTGACACAGGTTCCACCGCCAGCAATGCTCCAAAAGTGTC
The DNA here is from genome assembly GCA_009767595.1 of Symbiodinium kawagutii. Taxonomy (NCBI): domain Eukaryota; class Dinophyceae; order Suessiales; family Symbiodiniaceae; genus Symbiodinium; species Symbiodinium kawagutii. The sequence continues at coordinate 247,712 of VSDK01002196.1, read as the reverse complement.
AGGGATATGCATATAGGTTGATCCTGTGTTGATCCTGGTGGAGTTCTATACTCTATCTTTTATTTCATTCTTCTCAAGTTCATGGACCATGATACTGAGCAAAACATCACACCTTCATCAGAATGTAAAACATTCCAGTTGCCACTGTCTCATCCATTGTTGATACTCAAACAAATTCGTGATCCAAAGACCCAATCACACCGACATCCCTACCATTGTGTTGACAACAATCCTGGAAGCTCCTGGCCTCGCTGCCCCTTCATGGTGGCTCGGGCTCACCGCTCCCTCTCTAGCTACATCCAATGGCTGCCATGGCACCCATGGTCTGTTTGAATTGCTCGGGCAGGAGGTAGCCGCCAGGTGCTAAGCGCCTCAAGACGTGGGCCGGGGAGGATGGCGCCAGGCATGGCTTGTGGCACACCTGCGCCCAACATGCTGAGTGAACAGCGCGTGTCAAATACAAGTAGAATGAAGATCTCATGGATTACGCCCCTGCCGGCCCCTGCTGTTTAAAGAGAATCGTGGTCGGTGACATTGAATGATTAATGATTATACATTGTCAGCGGTTGTTGCCTTGAAGTCATTTCTTCAGTTCAATTGTGAGCAGTCGCAGCCAGTCTGAACGGCCAGTCTGAACATTTCACAGAGCTTGAGAAGAAGAGTCCTACACATTTGACCTAAGAACCAGACTAAAAGCTCTGAACTGGTCGCAACTTTGGCCAAATCCAGAGTGTTACCAATCACCCCTGCCCTTAGTCTCAACAGTTGTGGCTCGTGGTTTGAAATCATTGATGGTAAAAGAATAATTACACACCATCAGTTGATGAATCCTGGTTGATGCTTGATGATCCCTGGCTGATGATGGTTGATGTGGTCACAGAAACCTTGGTTCAAGGTGCATTTCAGGTGGCTGGCCAGGGCCACATGCATCGACAGGGTCCCCAAATGCCTGGCCTAAAGCGCGCATAAAGGGCTTTCACCTGCTGGAGTGGCAGGGCCCTGGGACAGCTGGAGATTGGTTGCCAATGGGTACCAGCATGAGGATCAACAGGTTGATACCCGTGGTGTTGGGTGACCAAATGGTTACCAAAGGTACCGGATGATTGGAGACTGGTTGATTTTTTTTGCCAAGGATGGTTGACACCAAATGATTTCAAATGGCTGATTGCTACTGACCAATCAATAATGATTCATGCCCAACTTGCTATCGTCTAATGCATCGCTATCATGCATACACGTCACACGTGACAAAAACGTGGGCTACGGTGGGCTATCCCGGCTATCCCCGGAAATCAGCTTGCTCAACCTGGCCCCATATGGCCCCAAAGCTCGCGAAAACACCCAGGAAAGCCTCCGAGGAATTCAGCTGCGTTTGAGCTGTGAGCTCCTTCATCCGGAAGTGGCTTCAGCAGCCGCATTTTTCCCGAAAACATCAAGCATAAATGGGATTTGTTTCTACATTTTCATAACTGCTGATGGGAAAATCTCTGGCAAACTCTGCAAGAACATCTATTGGGAAAACCTAAGTTGGAAACCTCTATGATTGAACTATTGGTGGGTAGAACGGGGTGTATTCCCACGACTGTTCGGGAGATACATACCTGGCTAGTTGCAGTGTCCATTTCTATGGGAGTCAACTGTTGATGAGTTGATGATGATGATGATGATGATGATGATGATGATGATGATGATGATGATGATGATGATGATCAGATTGACCATGGGTTCTGATGATGATGATGATGATGATGATGATGATGATGATGATGATGATGATGATAATGATGATGATGATGATGATGATGATCAGGATCAGATTTACCATGGGTTGTGATGATGATGATGATGATGATGATGATGATGATGATGATGATGATGATGATGATTATGATCAGCAGCAACAGTTGAGCTAAATGTGGATGAGGTCAAGTGAGATGATCAGCAACTGTCCAAAACCCATCGGAGCAGTTCACTGGAATCATGATTCAAACAAGGCGTACTTACCAGGAAAATGGCTGGTTAACAGGCCCAGTTTCCCGGTATCCAGGGGTGCTGAATATATGTGGCCCCACGGACCAGTTGCAGTGACTCTATATGACCATCCTATCAACCACTAACCAGCTCTGCTCTGAAACCCATACAGCAACACATGTGACAACGAGCGGGCGGTTTGATAGCGGTGTAACTACCAGCACTTTCGTAGTCCACAGCAGAGCTGCGGGAAAAACGGACCTAGTGTCTCAGAAGAGTTGAACACAGCGCTTAGTTTTGGTATGGAGCTTAGACAAACAGGCCACAAACGAGAAGTATATGTAGGCATAGCTTAAACCAAATGCACGGCTTCCCAACAGGCACGGCATTTTGTTGAACAATCCTAGACTGAGTCTCTTCAGCTTGACTTGCACGAAGTGGTGAGTTTTAGTATGAACAACTCAGCTGGCGCCGCTAGGCAAGTTGATAGATACAATACAATGACATCTAACATCACAACCATTCCACTGACCCATCGACAAATCAACTCGTTCGTTGAATCAAGCCATGACATGTGTCACTTCGGGCACCCCGGGGAACACGAGGGTGAAGCCATCCAACAAAAGCAGCATGTCACATGGTGAACGACCGGGATGGTTGGAGCGAGTCCTGAAGCCATTCACGCCGAATGGTCTTGGGCAGCACGGGCTGTCCACCACAACCGCAGCCTGCGCCATGTGCGGGTCAGGGTGGCTGGCTCCCAGGGGGTTGGTGATGGTTGGTGATGGCTTCGGGCTACCCATGATCTGTAGGCTTCGAACCTTGGGAATTCACGGGGAACGAAATGAATTGAGAGAAGCAAGGTACTGAAGGGAAACAGGAGAGGGAAAGGCGGTGGGTCTGAGGTATACCCTGTTACCGTGCAATCACCCCCACCGTTTTTGCTGACGAGTCACCACCAAGTGGGCTGGTTAAGCTTCGGTTGGTTGACTGACAAGGCCTCTCCCATTACATCCCATTGCAGCATTTAGGTAGAACGACGCGTGCAGGTCATTTCTATGGGGAATCCCTCACTGAACAAGGGACCTGCTCCCAGCTGCACCCACCTGCCATGAAGATTCAAATGGCAAGGCTGCCGCCTGTGAACGGACCGAAGCCCCACCCAGGAGCCGCCACGAAAGACCTTCAACCAATCCTCCAGAGACACTCAGATTCTTGTGGTTGGCAGTGCCCAAACAACAATACATAACAATATGTTGAGAATTTGAGCATTTCTCAAGTCATAGGGGTACCCCTATATCTTGATATTAACCATTTAGTATCATTTAGTCAAGATAAAATCATCCAACATTCTGTATTGATAGCAATTAACCATCCATTTCGGGGGTTTCCTTATTGCTTGAGAACCCCCCCCATTTAGAGGATCAAGTCTCACAGTGTAGCAAGGCGAACATATCACAGACTCAGCCACGAACAAATCTTGGAGCAACGACTTATTGGCTCGTGGTGAATGGCTCAAGCCGTAGCGTAAAAAACCATCTCAGGAAGGAAGCAGAGAAACCAACAAAGAGATATCCATGGCTCGATATCCATGGCTTTCGACGTTTACCCACCCGCTACTAATCACTATTCACTGTCAATCACCAGCTTTTATCATCATTGACCGTGTGATCAACCATGGAATGACTGTATCCACCATCACCGGCCACCATTAATGGTCAGTAGAGAAGCAACAAAGCTGGATCATCAAAAACCATTCCGGTTTGATCGCAATCTTGACCCATATCCAATTCGTGAGTTTGTTCTCCTCCAGAACTCTTTACCCAAAGGATTTGATACGAGAGTCATTTGGTAATCCGGGTTCCAGTCAATGGAAGGCTTGTCAAGGATCAATGACGACCAGCGCCAGTCGTTGCCATCCATATATAGGTGGTTGATGACGGTTGGTGGCTGTGCTGGATTTACACCCGCAACTCTAGTGACATTTACATGCCTATCTCCTGTGTCATGGCTGGTCCGTGCCTTGATGGTGATAGTACCCATCCAAATAAACTGTTGGTGACATCTCTGAATCAAAATCAATGCCATAAGATGCCATAAGTTCACCAACTTATGATAGCTGCCTTTCCATCATCCATCATGGATTTCTCTGACATAGCCAAGGCTATGGTGTACATCCTACAACTGCTGTCCTGTGGTGGCTACGGGTTACCCCACCATTGGTTCAGATCGGTCCCCACAGTCACTGCCAGCCTTGCAGCCGGCTCCATGCTGACCGTTGTGAAAAGAAAAACAGCTGCAGGTCATGGGTCGATGGCAGGCCCACCATGTGACCCACCATGAAGTCAGATCTCCGGGGCGACGGCAGGTGGTCGACATGTCATGGGATTCATTTCATGGCGAATGCGAAGATGACCCGTTGATTTCATGGGAGATGGATGCGAACATCATAGCTACACCGTGGTTTATGCCATGACCATACATCTCACCAGCATGTTGGGTGACCAGCTGATGCAACTGGAGTTCCTCCCGGAACTGGATATGAGTTGGAGAAAACCAGACTCCAGCAGAGTGGTAGTGCCCTGGGTGTGGCGAGGCTAAGCCACATCCAACCATCCCTCCTGGGCAGCCAAATCCCGCAAGAATTGATCTACTGAAGGGCTGCTGGGGCCCTCCACAGCCACAAGAGCTCAAACATTAGAAGTTGTTACCCCGCAGAGTGGTGCCCCCAAACGTTGTAAGTTGATTCATGACCCACGACCTAAGTATAGTTACATCGACCATAACTGGTAATTAGTTACTCTAGTTAGACTCTAGTTATAGCTTACCACTGGGGTACCCTAACTGGTAGTTCACCCTGCTTATAGGTCAGTTTTTAACCCGAAGTATAGTTACATCTACCACTGGGTCGTAAGGAAACTAACCGGGGGGTTACCACGTGGTTGATCCTCTTAGGGGATTCTTACGACCCAGATCGCCAGATTGTCCTGCTGTTCCAGCTGCTACCCAGTTGCGCATGACTCTCATGAGACGGTTGGTGGTTGAACCCCCATGAAAACATGCGCAAGTCAACCAACCAACCATCTCTGAACGTTGGGTAAAATCAAAAAAATGCTTAAAACCACCTCCAACCATCCCCAAATCTTGGGAAAAAGAAATCATGTCAATAAAGGCACCCACCACTTGCGCCATCTTGGGTGTGCTCGGTGTACCTTTGCTACCGCCACAGATCCGCCGCTTTTCCCAACGAATCCAACGGTGCTGCGATTCTGATGCCGAGCCGTCGCTTGGCACCAGCTGAGATGCCAAGCTTTGCAACGCATCGATTGGTTGAAACCAGTCGTGAGACACCGGCGTTTCACCAGCGCCTCAACATGGGGGGTTTCTCAAGATAGGGAACCCCTCAAATTAGTCCGTTTATTGAGGCTTAACAACGGTTTTTGACAAGGGGATAAGAACCAACAATAGCGGATATACCAACTGTAATGGTTGCATCATCCTTATAAATGGTCAATATAAAGGATGACAACTGGGGCCAACCCTATGACTTGAGAAACCGCCACATGAACATCAGTATCCAACGTCGCCTGGCGATGCTTGGCTTAGGCTCGCTGTCTGAAACTCTCGTTGCTGAGCTCGGTCGCGGTGGGCGTTGCCTCAACTTCTCGAGCTCCTCCGGGCAGCTGAATCACCTGCTGGGTGGAGCGGTGAACTCAGGCAGCAGGAACACCAGCGCTGAGCAACGAGCATGAGGTGATGAGTAGTGGCTTAGTAGCGGGTAACCATGGTGAAGAGGGGTTCACCATAGTGAATAGGGGTTGATGGTGGTGAATGGTGCTGAATAATGATGAATGAGTGGTTAATAGTGGGTATGGATCAAGGCTATGTCCAAAAATGGGTAGGGGACGATCTCGGCAAAGACCAGGTTTTGACCCACAGTTGCGCTTAGCATCACCAACAACAAGCAATGGATGATGATATCAAAATTGATAGTGATGATGGTGGTTGATAAGTATCAATGAACAATGTACAGTGATAGGAATGCAACCAAGAACAACTCGGTTACGATGATCATCATGATCGCCACACCTTCAGCTCAGGAAGCAGGGGTCAGGCATTCAATCTACAGGAAGTGGCACAAGAAAAATCGTACTCCGAGCAGTGTCCAACCTGAGGAATCCTTCGGCAGGAAACCACAGGGTCTTGCTGGTGTGCCATCTAGGAACAACACCAGATCGGATAAATCATTGGCTTGGGGTATGGGCAACATTTTGGGAACCTCTCAATGTTTCCAGGGCCAAAAGTCTTTCACTAGCCGGCAACACAGCTCGCAAAATAGACACAGAGAATTAAAAAGACCGATGGGCAGGTCGAAAAAAACAGAAAGACAGCTCCAAATGTGCATATCGATAAATACTCTATTAGGGCAATCAAAAACGATCAACAACAAGCAGAACAGCTAGGACAACGGCAACAGCAACAAGCGAACAAGATGGATCCCCCCGGGTGGACCCATCCAAACGTTCTAATATAGTGTTTAGGGCCATTTAACGAGCTAGTTATATCTACCATGTGCCTGGTAGTTGCCCAAACGCGAACTAAACGAACGACTAGCAGCAACCACAGCACCAAACAATACTAACGAGAACAACAGCAACAGCAACAGCAACAGTACCACCACCATCACCACCACCACTCCTACTCCTACTTACTACTTACTGTTTCTACGACTAGTCATGCTTTGCTTCGGCATTAAAGGTCTTCCAACGAACAAAATCCGCGCCGGCACCTTGACAGCCCCCATGCCAGCTGTCGCTGCGCCCTTGCCCACGAGCATCTCCAGCAGCACCATGGCGGGCCGGTGAAGCCAGGGCTACGAGCTGTGCTTGGCAGCGGCATAGCTTCGTGGATGGCTTCATCCTGAAATATCCAACAAGGCTACAGAGGCGTAGGTGAATATTTACATTCGAGATGTGTCAAATATAGAGAATCTCACTAAATAGCCAATACATGGTCGGTGAATTGTTGAAACTCAACAGGTGGTTCAACCGTTGCAGAAGACCAAGCAGCACCAAAGGCACTGCTGCAGATTCAATGACTGTGAGGCATATCATCATCATCATCATCATCATCATCATCATCATCATCATGATGACAACAACAGCAACAGCAACCAAGAACCACAGCACCAGCCCCTATGCTTTGCTGTCAGCCGTGTTGCCTTCATTTTCACCGCCAAGAGGAAAATGCCCGTGAGAGCCGCCAGAACTGCCAAACCCACCGCAGTGAGAAAGACCCAATTCGAACCCCTGGGGCCGGGCAGGGGCCACTCATTGGCCATCGTTAACCATCCGTTAACCATCACTATTAGCCACTCGCAATTAAGTTCATCATCTCAATCATCAACCATCAGTTGACCATCATAAGTCTTTGGCCTGCTCCAAGTGAGACTTGGAAGTGCAAGGAACCAAGTCAATGTGATCCTGACACCAATGGCCACATAGGCACCTCTGCAAATACTAAACAACAAGCTAACCACTAGTTGACCACAAGTTAAGCACCGGTTCACCGGTGAAATTTTGCACAGTGTCGAGAGCCGGTGGCCAATGGTGCTTGACGCAACTGCATGGCAACATATGGCAACTTATTAACCACGGGTACGAATGGTACGCTTCTGGTGCTTACATCTGATTCTCAATCTGATGATTCAGTGCGGTTTGTGATATCGGAATTTCATGCTCAGTTTTAATGATTGTGATTGATCACGAAGGATGGTTGACATAAGTATCAAGCCTGAGTTCGGTGACGGTTAGCAATCATCGGAGCCAGGGTATAGCAACCCATGGCCAGAAATTGCTATGATCCAAAATCCGTGGGTTCCTCAAACATTCAGCTGTATGAAGTGAGAGTCTCATGATTTGCCGTCAGAATGCTGGGTACCCAATGGCATATGTCTCAGTAAAGGATAAGAATGACTCCGCCGTCCCAGGTGTAGCTGAGTCTGCTTGCACAAAACAAACATGTTTCTAAGCCTAGTGGCCCGGGGTGGCTGTGAACGCTAAGTACCAGGTAATGATGGCAATTCATGTTGCTTGATGATGGCTGGGGACATGGTAGGTATCGCAGCTGACGGAAATTTCGTCGACCTCACAGATTTCCGGGTGGAGCTGGCGTCCTAGTAACCGAGCTTCCAAAGTAGCTGTATTTGGGCAACATTAGCAATAGCATGCAATACCTGACCCTTTGATATCTGGATATGTAGTGTGTTGTTGATGAAGAAAATCTGGTCTATCTCATGTACAAACGGATGACAGCCTGCATATGATAGAAAGATTCTCAGCTGCTTCAGGAGGAGTTTTCCATCAACATGGTTGCGTTGATTTTGGCAACCATTTATTGTCTCTGTCGGCGGTAGGCCACCCATAGATGATTAAGACGGGTACCGGAGTGGGAAGTACAGTGACAGCATTTGTGGACCAAACGGATGAACGGCTATGCTTGGTGCATCGCTAGCCATGGTCAGTTTTCAAACAAACCTGTCATCGCCACCAAAAAGCAACCATTCACCAACCATGAGCCAACCATCGTAAGTGAAAGCACTGTGTTGTTTAATGGTGATTGATGATAAAGCTTGGTATCACCATATAACCTTCCTGGAGTTCAATGTCCCTCATGTTCAACATTTCAACCATTTAGTCATGTGGATGGTCCAATTTGGTACTCCAGGATGGGTATACGTACACCGATCAGTAGAACTACCCACTGTTTGTTGCAACAATTAAAAGTGTATATTAGAATTCTAGCAATGGTTCTACCGGTATCCCTGTTCCCCTAGCCACCCCTGATGTAACCATCGTTTTCCATATCATTGTTGGCTATTAGCCTCCTCAAAATTGATGGCCAATATGAACCCACAAGCATATTACAATGCTCTTAGTTTTTTTGTTGGGTATTAACATTGGTACTCCCACTTGGATCCTATTGGGTATTAACCCCTAAAACCTAACCGGTGGGTCAACTTGAAGCAATAACAAACAATCAAACCAAAACCTAAAAAATCAAACCACCCCCAATTCACATGATTAAACCCACTTGGATCCTATAACCGTTGGTTAATAACCCCTAAACCCTTAACCTCTTAGGCATTAGCGTTAGTAAATCCACTTGGATCCTATTACGGTTGGTTATCCTCACCCCTAAACATCCCTTAACCCAACCGGATCCCAGTTCCACGTTCGCTCCACCATCCCAGGCGCCCGGTGCTGGCGCCCAACGAAGGTCTCAGGTAGAGATCGCAGCTGCCTTCGGTGTCCCAGCACTTGCTGCAACCTGCGGGCGCTGGGGAGGCCCTGCCATGGGGTAGCCATGGGGGCCGAAGGGGCAGGTTGAGGGGCTGGTTGAGGGTTGAAGTCAGGCTTGGGGGAAATGATTTAGCTGTTGATGATGAATTTCATGGCAAATGGTGATGCTTCATGATGGTTGAGTACGGTGAATGATGGTTGAATGAGTGGTGAATTGTGGTGAATCGGGGTCTATGATGTTTCAGGCAACCGCACTGCCAAGAGATTGCTTGCATTGCATGGGATTGGTTCCGGAAATCAGTTGAGCAAAACATGGAAGCCCAATATGGTTTTGTTCCAAAAAATGGTGTACCCCCAAAACTGGTGGTTTCATCATTGGTTGGTTACGTGATATCACCGTTGATGGACAGACCCATATCAATAGAATAGAAGGATGGATAGGCAAATAGGAAACAAATGGAAACAACATCCATTCCCTGCCAGCGTTTTGCATCAGCAAAGCAACAAGTGCGCCATGCGCAGGAACCGCCAGTATCAGCTCTAGCCGAACTGCCAGCGGGTTAGCCAACATTGATCAACCAAAGCTTCGTTCGAAATCTTTTTGCTATCCATGTCCCTTAATGAAATGCTTCACTATCTTGAAAGTTCATCAGCCAAGAAGCAGCATAAACCATCATTCACCATCAGCCATCATTAAGCAGCTTCAACCCTCATGAAGCAGCATCAACCATCACTCAACGGTAGCACTACCAACTAAAAACTGGTCGGTTAAAAGCGGCTGATCATCAGCCTGCCAATTGTCCATCCACTGAGGGCTCCCCTTTCGCAAGTAGAAAATCCCGTCGTCAAATATGTGATGTGAGGAAGAAAATATAGGAATAACAACAAGAGAGATATGAGGAAAATATAGTCCCGGTCTTCTTCTTCATATTATCTCTCTTGTTATTGCTGTCACAGTCGTTGGTTATTTGGCCTCCCTCTTGCTTGTTGCTCAGAATTGTCGACGATAGATCCCAATGGTTGTCGTTCAGGTCTGACACGCTTATCAACAACTGTATATCACCAACAAGATTGTAATGACAACATTATCATCAAAAGATTGTTATACCTCATGATGTATCAACAACTGTATATCAACAACAAGATTGTAATGTTGATCATGTACCAAAACAGGTATGATGAATGAGGTACCCATGGGCTGAAGTCCCTGCGGAGAGCACACTTCGCAGTTGCGCCTGGAGACCATGGCGTATCCAGGGAATCGCCAGGCTTATACTCACCAGGTCCACCATCTTTGCCTTCGGCCCCAAGGCATTGAATGGCCCTGGCACGTGGTGTCCAATAGGTTCCTTGGCACTGGAGGTCTGCTGGGTCGGCAACGGTGGGACCCAGTGGCTCTCCGAGTTGGGTCTCCCAAGCCTTGAAACGACCAAGTGACCAAGTAACTGTTGACCAACCCAGTGACCAACCAAGCAGCAACGGCTAAGCACAACGACCATCAACAGCTAAGATGACCAACCAAGTGCTGACCTTAGATGACCAACCATCGCCACGCAAGATGAAACTGTTGCCCTGCCATCGCCAAGTTACGTCCTTCCCACCAGGGCAACGGCTTCCAGCAGCTGGCGCAATCGCCATCCTTTCGGTCGCGGCAGCCTCGACACTTGGTACACATGCCGCCCTCCACGCAGCATGCGGTGCATCCTCCGGCCAGGGGCCCCTGGAGGTTCACGGCTGAGGCAACCTTTGGACCCAACAGGTCCCATTGACAGCAAGGAGTACTTGCTGATCTGTCACTCATGTGGCTGCCCCAAATCCAAAGATGGCAATTTGTTTGTTAAGCAAATGATTTCCAGCAGCCAGCGGCTGAAGGCAAAGATCGAAGAGTAATTACGGGTACTCAAGGGGATCATGCGATTCATCCTTTTGATTCGACGACGGGGCAACGAGGCAAATTGGGTGGTGTTCACTCATCAAACAGCTGCCCATACCGCAGACCGAGCATGACGAATCTTGAAATGCACAGTGTTCCCACATGGCTTTGGTATACCGGTGGGAGGAACTTTAGAGAACCATCCAGCATCAACAGGTGTGTCACATGACTCTAAGTCCGCATCTGACGCATCCCAAACTAACGCAGATCCCGAAAATCGCTTCCTGGAAGAGGACTCTCCTCCATAGACTGGTTTTGTTGTTTCATGTTGTTTCCGCCCTATTCCGTGCTTATTCTCCAAGGCAAGTCTGACCGTTTCCACCAGGTGGCTCCCAAATTTCCCAGCCGTCCTTTGATTGGACTGAAGGGCTCAGTTTGTTCACTCAGCCCAGATGGTGATGAAAGCTTTTTGATGGTAACGTCAGCGCAGTTGGTCCAAATCTGCTTGGTCATCTCACAATCCTTGGAAGCGGCAGGGGTTTCAACGTGTTGTCCACTTGGGTAATCAGCACAGGGAGGGATGGTAGAACAATGTCAAAGACCAGCCAGAACATAGTTTTACCTCCAAAATGCTGGAGTGGCGTTACTGAGATCCACATCTTTCCGGCATTCAAAGCCTCCCGCATCCAGACCCTGCTATTCAAATGACAAGGTTCCCAGCGCCAGCTGAGTACATAGTCCCCTTCAGGGACATCTGGGACCTTCAATTTGTCCACAACACCGAAGTCAAAGGACGCCTTCTGGTACTCCTGCTGCGGCCCTTTTCCCCAGTTTACCACTGTCAACAACTATAATGAACCAGAATTCATTAGCTACATTGGGGGTTCCCAAAATAGGGAACCCTAAACATCGTTGGTTTATGATTATCAATGACTGATATAGGATGATGTAAGGTTACCCGTATCTTCAGAAACACCCGCATTGGAACAACCATGAACCGCACAGTAGCTCAGTTGAAGCACCAGTAGCAAGAATTGGAAGCACCATGGACCATCAGTGTCCATCTTTAACCATTCATACTCTTCATTAACGATTAGTGATCAACCGTGTTTATGACCAATGGTCTATCATTTATCATGCGTAAACACTAAATAAATAACCATTGGTAAACCATTCATCAATCATGACTCGTTGGTCGTTTCAACCCCTCTAAAAGCCACTAGTCAAACAGCCAACCACCCCAAGTATTGGGGAAATACCACATATTGATCAAACCACCAACCACTAATGTTGCTTATTATCCCGTATCTTTAACCCTTATCAATAGCTATCAACCAGGATTTCATAGCATACTATATACCTATTAAATATCATCCTATCAAATAGTAACCATCTCCTTATTTTCAATCATCTCCTTCCATGGTTAACCTTATTTCAAAGCCACCAACCATTTGCTTCGTATGCCCCATAGTTAACCCTTATTAATACTTATCAACCATAGTTTAAAAGCCACCAACCAGATTTTCATCACAATCCTGCTGACCCATTGACTCTCACCATTGGCCAGTCACTAGTTAGCACCTGACTGATCACTGATCGCAACGCAATCGCACCTCTAAAGTGCATGCAGCACCGGGGGTCTTGCTGAGATTTCCGAAGCAATGCCCTCCGCCGTAGCCGAAAATCCTGCGCAAGGGAAAGTTGGGATTATGATAGCAGTGACAGTCAGTCACAAGATAGGATATTTAAGAACAATTGTTAGTGGCTATGTATTATCATGATCAGTTATTCCTATCAGTTGTAGTGACAACAGTCATCTATTCATTTATTCCTGGCAGTAGGTTATTAGATAGGAAAACAGGATTCATTCATACCCAACTCATTAGTGATAATAAGGCTGAACGATGAACAGGCAAATATTGATCGTCAGTGAACAATGAATAGGTGAATAATGGGTGAATAATCATGGTTCACCTTCTTAACACCAACGAATAGGTTAAAACTGATAAAACCGCTGATCACGTAAGTAGGTTGGAAGGTGATTCCCTTGCACAGTCACGATTCATTGGTGCTTCATTGGTGATTCAATAATGATTTATGTCAGAATAGCGTGAATCAGGTGAACATTAATGATTGATAGGTGAACAATCGATGGTAATTCGTTGATATTTACAAATTGAATACTGGTCAACAAGGTTAATAGGCCTATTCCGAGGATCAATGTGGTGTTGTGAAAATTGTTAGTTTTATTGTGAAAAGTTTGTGCGGCCTTGTAATGAGCCATCGGCAAAATGTAAGCATCAAAAAGTGGAATAGCTATCGAGCTTTCGTCTTCAAGGTCTGCCTTCGTTTTACATTGTTTTCATGGCATCTGTCCGCCTTCGTTTTAAAGGTCCGCCTTCGTTTTCCAAGGTTTTAGCGTATATTCCACTTCAGTACATCTACTGAGGCCAGGTTTTTTGACTATAGCTCTAATGAAACCATGGTTGATGAGTCTGAATATAGCCATAGTGGATAATCATAGCATCATATTGCGGGTGGTGCCATTTACAAACAGGTCACAACCTTGGAATTGTAGAGTGATAGTATATTATACCAGTCACCGCTAGACTATGTATAACGTGGCACGTTCAACTAGAGAAAATGGGATCTATCGCCCATCATGGTCAATCAACCAGTTGAGTGAGAACCTCCAAGTAGTAAAGCGGTTCGAATTATGGTCTCATCACTGGTACTGGGCTTGCTTCATGCTGGGGATTTCATGGATCGTGATGATAAATGCCACTTGATGGAAGCTCCTAGCGCACTCAACCATGGGTTTTGAATTGGCGATCGTTGGATGAACCATTCCACGATATTGCGGCACATTGCCAAACATGTGTTTTTCGGTTCGCAACGTCAAGAAACAAGACACATCAACATCATCATCACTTCGTAACTTTCAACATCATGGTAGTATGATTGTTGCATGGCCTCAACATTCTTGGAGTTTTGCTCAGCATTTGGGTTTTCATCGCTCCTTTCCAAGCGAGACCAGATTCATCCATCGATGAACCCAGCGGCTTGTGGAGCTAGCTACAAGCAACTAAGGTGGTAGATCTGTAATTGCATAAGCCTCCAAACTGAATCCAACAGCTCTCCGGATAATCCACCATTTCCAAATGGTTTACCTATAAGTCCACTATCCTCTAACCATCATCGATTGTAGAATTCTGCCAATGATAGGCCTCAAAAACACCAACTCGAACCCCTTCCTTGGAATCTCGCCCTTCCCGCTGTCCCCTTGACGGTGCCATCCGCGTAGGGCCACACTTTGTCATCCCCGGGAGCAGGTGTGAAGGTGGGCTCCGAACATGCAGACCTTGGAAGCTGCCAACCCATCGAGTGGATTCCAATGCCTGGAGTGCTGGTGGGTGATGTGCCCTGAGTAACGCTTCGATGCGGTAGCTGGTACTTAGCCATGTTAGACTTCAGTGATATGCTCACATAACAGGTGTTTACATCAAGTTGCATCAGTTCCCTCAGCATGTTTTTTGCCCAACCTTTGGGAAGAAGCATGCACAGTCAGGGTTCAGAAACAGATTGGGAGAGTTGCCAGTTGTTGACAAATAGGTAATCAACGATGGATACAATGTCACGGCACCCACGGACAGCAGGGAGGTTGTCAGCGGACTACCAGGGAGGTTGGTTGGCATCATGTGGTCGTCGATATTGGTACCATGGAATCTGTGAACACCCAAGCATCCCAGCACCTATCCACAAACCCGGTCTGGTAACAAACACTGCAGAATTTCAGGGACCTCCCTCGAACCCTCAAACACTGCAACAAGTCAATTGTAGTGGAGTCTGGTGCCACAAATATTGCTGGATTCGTAAAACGAAACCTCCAACACATGGAAGCTGACTTTAATCGGAGCTGTGCAGTTGATCTATTTTGTTTGTAGGATGTAGTGAAACATACCCTTGATTGTTCGCTTCACTCAACTAACCATTCGTCAAGTCATCTCCCCAAAACCTGAGAAGTCTCAGTTCGGGTGTCCTTTTTGGTCAGGGTCAACATGTTAAAATTCCCGTTGAAGCCTGGTAAAGCCGGCGATTTCCTCGCTGCTCCATGGGACTTGGCTCTTCCTCCAGTGTCTTTGCATCCAGGGATGGGATTCATCGTCCAGGTGGAATTAACGGGCACGACTTTCCTGGTGTAGAGCTGTGGCACCAACGCGCTCAGGGAAGTGTGGTCACTGGGGTGTGCTCAGGGGTCTTTGTCCATGAATTTCTTGAAGTTCTTGGAAGGTCCACGAAGTATTCAGGACTTGATCTTACCCAAGTATTAGTTACATAAGAGTTGATCGGCTTCTATCTATTGTCACACATGAAGGTTATTCATCAACCTCTAGGCCCATAGCCCATGGCCTATAGCTATCAATGATGAATCCTGGTCGGTCACTATCCATCCTTGGAAGTGGGGCAATGACCATGAACCCTAGTCATTAATTCATTGGTTGTTCTCCCTTAATGACTTGTGACAAAGATCAGCGCTTCTCAAATGCATCACGCTGATCTACTCGGAGGTTCTAAGCCACTTGACGTGGAATTTTGGGCATCAACCCAGCATCCTGAAGCATTGCTATGCCATCAGTTGCTTCTGGCGGTGCTTGGCAAAGATCCGCCACCATGGCAGGAAGACGCCCCCATCCAATAGCTACATATGGTTTCCATGGGTAGCCCCAGGTTGGATGAGGATGCTCAACAAAATGGTAGGCAACTGACCTGGAAGATAAAATCTCAGTTTTCTTACAAATCAACAGTGGGAAATGTTGGACTTTCCACCTCCAGGTCAGTTTACCGAAGTGTTGTCAGTAACATTTGTAAAGCTGCAACGATCATTCTAATCCATGATGCTAGACTGATCCTCGGGATATCCCGAATAGATAGAACATCAAAAAGGCTTTTCTGGTTATCACTCATGAGCTCAGAAGCAGGTCAGAACGTGAGACAGTGTTTGATGATGTTTGGCAAATGCTGCTGCCACTGATGATTGCAAGGAGGGGCCCCCGACTTAGCCCAATTGGTTATAGCTCACGTTGACTAGGGTAACCAAGTATACACCGTAAGTATAGCTCAATGATGCTAAATGGCTTATTGACAGGGCCCCCATCTTGTAATCATGGTTCTTGATGACAAAAAGTGTACTACCATGTGCCTGCTGATTCACAGGTGTTGTCACTCGCCAGAAATGGGCAATGCCACAGAGTGGTTGAATGTGGTCATTGCAAATTATTACAGTAACAGTAATGATGATATGGTTCACATTGCATCATAAATGTTGAAAACAAAGTCCTTAACAATAATTGTCCATGGTTGTTTGTGGATGGTTCATCATCTTCTCTGGACAATTAAGCAATTGTTCACAAGCATGCAATGGTGCCAATGGTTCATAATCTCCGTGTAAACAATTACTGGATGGGGTTTAAACCCCTATGAAAAATATGCTAGATATGCTAGTCAACCAACCCATCATTTTTAATACATTGGGGAAAATTAAAAAATCGATCACACCACCAACTAATAGCTGTTGAACCAAATATGCTTGCTTATCATCCCCTATCATGGAATGGCTGTACTCCAGTTTTACCATGTACTGAGCACTCAAATAAAACCACCAATCTACTCATTAACCGATGTTACCAGCATTATTAATGTCTATAAATCCTTGTAAGAAAAAAACTCCCAAAACAACCCTGATGAGCATTGCAAATGCTTCATGCCAAGTTTCGATCCACCAACACGCCTAGCTTTCACGGTGATGCGGTTTTTGGGATCATAGCCGTTGCCAAATTGCAGCCAGTGATCCTTGGGAGCATGTGGCCGTGCAACACTTCAGGGGATACGCCTCAACCGTATCAACCATACCCAGACCTCATCACCCAACCACCCCTGAACCAACCACTACTGTAATCCACAAACATCACAGGTGGCAACCTTTAGGTAGCGGATTTTTCTTTTAAGTTCCACAGGTTGCATATGAACAAGCACTGAAGGTAAGTCAGTCGAACCTCAAGTTTGCATAGCAACTACGGCAATCCAAAGTAACACTTGATGGGAATTTTCGTTCCATATGTACACCATGAACCGACTGGTCAGGATCATTCATCTCATTTTCAATAGAGTCAGAAAAAGTCAGCAAATACCCTACATACCTATCAGGCGACCCCTGACCACCCCCTGTGAATGGATTCAGTTGAGCCGTCTGGAAATGACATCGCTACCTTTCGCTGGTTTAGCCAAGACACTTCACCCACAAACTCCAAGGGCATTTTTTGAAAACACTCCTGGGCAGGGGTGGGCAGCATTTTCATGGTTGCTGATCTATTTGATCTATTTGGATGTTGCTCAAAATAGGGGTACCCCTCAAATCATCCCATGTCAACCGTTTAACATAATAAACCAAGCATTCTTGGGAGATCCCCTGTTTCGAGACCCCTCCATTTTCATGGCCATTTGAATGGTACGATTGGTGGTTTTCGCTCCATCACAAGTTCCTAACACTTCGCAGTTCAGCATCACGAATCCATGGGGCCCCAACCCGTCGGGCAACCCATCGTCCTCGGTCGGATCTTTGTCAGCCGGACACAGGCGATATTGATAGCCACCACCGTGGTTAGCAGCGATGCCCCAAGCCACCTGCGAAAATTCGCGTGCTGCAGAAACCGATGACTTTTAAGTTGGATGGCTGGGGATATGCCACTATTGGTGCAACCAAAGAAAACCAACCAGTGGATGATTGGATTTATGCTTGGAAGTTAATTAACCCATTTACCATCCATTAATCACTGGTTGGATCTGGTTGGTGGTTGAACCACGCATCTGAAAATTGTAATCAACCAACCATCCCAAACAGTGCTGGGGAAAACGAACAATTGATCAAAACCACCAACCAGTATCAAGTTTTGACATGTTGATGTTTGATATCAACATGGTGTAGCTTGCTCTTTTCTTTGGTTTCGTATATTCTGTGGCACTATCGAGGCGCATTGAAACAACCCACGTCGCGCCCCGGGAAGAAAGACTCAGCAAATGCCAGCAACAAACACGAAATGTCATAGACAACCATCGACCACCTATCTTCACCTATTGTGCATGATTCTTTTGACTTAAGAAATCTAAGAAACTGTTCTCAGTGAACCTAATAAATCACATCTAACAGAATGGACGTCCTTGCAAGAAGTATCAAGAAGCACTTGAAAACAAGCAAAAACCTCTGATTCGTCAGCAACGGTCGTCATCTTGGTGCAAGAATGGGGCACCAAGGGCAACTGCAGAGCTGCTTGGTTGTGTCCCATCTGGAAATATGCCTTGCTGGTTTCAACATGCCAGGTACACTGTGGGTTGTTCACCCGTCAAGCGGAAAGGTTCCACTAGTGCCCCCTCAGCTTCGCCCATCAGGCTTGGCGATAACTTAAAAGTGTGAGAGCTTCTGCCTTGGCCAACTTCCAAGTCGAGCTTGGCCAAGTTCCGTGGGTGCCAGCTTCTTGTAACAAAAATCCCAGGCATCCAGCTGTTCGAGAGCTCATCCCATCCCCAGCCCCTTCCCCAGCCTCCACTTCGCTGCCGGTGACCCAAACCGTTTGCTCCAACAACTTCCCCAACTTCGAGCCCTGTACGCCGGTCACAAAGCCGGGAGGTGGATCCTTTTGACCCAAAGGCACCGTGCCACCGGCAGTCAGGCCACAGGCGTCCTTCACCGGGGAGGACCCCGGGTAACGCCAGGGGTGGTACGTGGTCTCGCCGCCATAGCCATCCTTGGCATAACTCAGGCGGACTCAACTTGGACTCAGGTTTTGGTTGGGAAACTTTGAAGTAAAGCTTGGTGAAGGCTTAGCTCAAGTGGGAAGGGTGGGGCTTAGTAGTACAATGGTGTTTTTGGCTCCGTCATGCCAGCTATGATCAAGCTAAGGCCTAGCTTCTAGCACAATCATCAACAGTAAGGGGGAGATACAAATTCTGTGAGGTCAATGTATTTACTACATTTCTATTCCAGGCATTGACGAAGTAGCTTACCATCCCAACCAGCAAATATCAACCATGCCTCACCCGTGCAGCAACGCGCCGTTGCAATTTCAGCGCGCTCTGCACATTTCAACATCGAGCCCTTACATCAAAACCGCTGCCATGGCACGTCTTTGTACTGGAGAAACTGGGCGTCCTGGTCCCAGTTCAGAGTCGGTTGCGCCAGTTGCGTCAGTTCACATCCCAGCTGAGTTTCGGTGATCTCTGGACACCCGATGGCACAGCCTGGAGCAACGGAACCCAAGCTGCGGTGCAGCTTAGCCAGCGGAGATCTGATTTGTTAAAGCAATGGACCTGTTAGGTTGGGGTCAGAACTTTGATTCATCATCCCACACTTTTGTCACTAAATGTGGTGAATCAAAGTGATAGTGGTTCTAGCTTCGATTCGACTGATAACTTTGATTCACCATCAAACGAGTGATGTCTCCTTGGTTTGCACTAGCTGGTGCTATAACCTGTCCATTGCTCGTGCTGGCTTGTACTTGTCATATCTCAAAATTGAAACGATGACCCCGAACCAGTGAATTTACGGACAAACTGGCAGGAACCCAATAAGTTATCGGAAATCACCCAAATCCTATGAAAGATTATCGTAAATAGATGATTGCACACGCGCTCTAAAAACAACACATAGAACTTCGAAAAAACAACTGCTCCACGAAATTTCATGGTTGCTTAAACCTTGTGAAAATTTCCAGCCAATATCAACTCAAATGCTTAATGCTACTATTGAGTTACCAGTGAAATCGTACTGATACGCCGTATCACTATCTTACCCATTACTCTTTGCTCAATTCTAAAAGTACAATACATCACCACTATATTCTAGTTGTGACTATCCGCCAGAGTTTTTCTTTATCTATTGTATCTATCAGATTGTCTAGTGCAATAAACAACTAGATACAATAGTTGTTGTGACCACTGACCCTAAACCCTAAACCCCAAATCAATATATCATAGGTGATTGATAGATTGTGTCTAGTAAATTCAACTATTCCTTACATCCGATAGTTGTGACCAAAAAACTGGTGGAATCCTTGGCACTTGCCATGACCTCACAGCTGGCGCCTTGGTTGTACCACTGACAGGATCCACCTGCACAGGTGGGGGCCAACAAGGACATGCCAAAGCCGTTTCGCGCAGGTGGCTCATACCTCGGCGAGCGCAGGGGTTGAGCCATGAAGCCCCAGGCCCGGCGATGGCGACCTCCCCCAGTTGGTAGCCGAGTTACATGGCTCCATGGCCCGCTACCCCCTGCCACAGGGAGAAGAGCAGCAAAGCCATGGAGGGCAACTGATCTTCCAGACTTTGGGAAGAGCGATGCCCTGTGGAAACTTGTGTTTGGTGCAGATTTTGTGCCCAAATGGCTGCAGAAGGACATCACCAAAGCAGGTTGAGTGGGTCCAGAAAGGCCAAGAGGAGCAAAGTGTAGCTTGATACCTCCAAAGGGCAAGGTTGAGTGGGTCACCAAGAAGTTGGGGGTCAACAAACTTCACCGAAAACAAAGCCATCTGAGCCGGGTCGCCGCTACTGTGATGACCTGGTTGTTGCAGGTCCCAAGTGGGCGCCGTGCCACTGATTTGACCGTAGTCATCCAACTTCTTGTCGCGAATCCATTGAGCAATGTCATAAATGGTATAATGACATGATATACATTATAATGAATTATCAAATCAAGCATGGTTTCACTTCACTTTCATACCCAGCGACCCAATCAATACGTTTTTTTCTCAATGAGGTCACTAGCACCCAAACGTGGTTCAAACCACGAGGTGATGTGGAATGGATGGCGTGCTCAGTGCATCCATGAGGTACTACTAGAGAATCATGGGTTGTTGCAGTGGTCAACGGAAACCAATCAGAAAATGGCTTTATCCATGTGGGGGTTTCTCAAAATAGGGGGTCATCCATTGATATTCATTTTTAGTAATCAACCAACCATTTTGGGGTACCCCATGGTACCCCTATTTTGAGAAACCACCATATGGGGAGTGATACAAAAAGTCTATCCACGGACTAGCCAGTCTGGGCAATTTAGTCTGCAGCCCCATGAGCCCCAATGAGATTGGCCGTCGAACCGCCAACACCCCCGCTCCGTGCGAATCTTTTTGTCACGCCCGAAATGAATTCCAGTCTTTCCATTAATCCTTTCGCCAAAATAGCCCATGATGGTGTTCCATCGTGTTAGTTTAGTGTTCATTGTGGAATTCCGATGGGTCAATCAAGATGAGTCAGATGTTATCCAAGGCATGTTTAGCAGCGCGATGGGGTACAGCAACAGCTCCTCTCCCTGCATCTCCTTCCACTTTCGCAAAGGTTCTGGAAAGTGAAAGGGCGGTTTTCTCAGATCGAAGCCTTTCGGGGAAGCAAAGTTGTGGCTGACGCCCCATGGTTGTTCAGGTGGTGTGGATAACCCCCCATGCAATGATGCTTCCCCAAAACAGAAGGGTGAACACGGCACAACCAAATTTGGTTGAAAAGCTGCCACTGGACTGTGGAAAGCATCGCCATGGTCTCCAATCATTGGTACCTTCCCCATGTTGAACATGATCCTCTGTTAGATAGGTATCTCAGCATTAATCCAGCTCGACATTCTTCCAACCAAAACCCGATGTTCACCAAGACTTTTCTTGCATGCGGGTATCACACAATTCATTTTCCAAGTTGGTCTTCATATTCTACTAAGCCTCAGCAATCTTTTGCACCTATATTCACTGCATATCTAGAGTTTCATCAGTTGCTTCACCACTTTTTGACCATCGATAGCCATATAAAATCATATTAGTCTTGTTAACAACCTACCAGAAACCACTTTAAACCAACCACCTGTTCATCTCGCTCGGCCTATGAAGGTCTGATGTGCAGGGTTCAGTGCTTCGAAAGCACTGGACCCACCATGCAGATCTTCATTGGTCGATCTGGGCCAAGATGAAAGCACCAGAAGCTGAGGCTTTGCCTCAACGGTGATGGCGACTGGATGTACCACGTTGTGCAGAGTGGTATCCCCCGGATAGATCCGTTGGTTTATAAGCCATTCTAAGTAATTATATAGTTATATCTTCTATAAGTGGCACTTACCCTGGTAAACTCACCTAAGTTAGCGAAGTTCGGGGGTACCACAACCTGTATACGCTTGCAGGTGCTTGGTCTATTGGTTGGATGGTCAGCTGCTTGGTTGGAGGTGAACTTTGCGCTTTGAACTCGCTGATCAAATGCAAATGGGCACAAGTCAATGAACTGGGAGATCCCTTGGAGATCCCTTGGAGATCCCTTGCGGATGTTTTGGAGATCCCTACCGGTCCAGCATTGCCGGACCGGCGATTGTTTGCTGGAAACCCGGGGGATGTGCCGACTGAATGACTGGATCTCCCACTGACCATTGGGCTTGACCATAAAAGCTGCTTCATCATTGGGCAATTCATCAGTAACATCATGGCCATGAATGGTCAGGTCAACCACCACTGTTGAATCATGGTCTAAATTCTGAATCATATCTTGCGATATCTTGAACTCATCAAATCATTGTAGCTCAACATCATAGCTAACCACATCTTCTCCCAGCTCTTCTCTCGGCCGCTAACGGCGGCCTTGTACACGTTTCTCAGCAGCGAAAACGCGTCTGCCAAGGTGAGATGTTGAAAGACGTGGCGGACCACGGCCACCGAGAAGTCTTGCGGCAAGGGATCTCTGCAAGCATCTGAGACCTCCGAGTTCAGGGCGACAGGTCTCAGTCATTTGGGGGTCCAGAAATGATTTTCATCCAAAATTGGGATCACAAGGCAGGTAGATCCAGCATGTTCCAGCTTGTCATGTTTTCATGTCCATGTGCCAGCCACTTTCTGGAAAAGTAAACTTGGTTTTCATGTCCATGTCCTCGCACCTGTTCTTCTTTTCGCAGTTTCGGAAACCATCTTTGACCGGCAGGAATCAAAGAGCCACATGCTTTGTTCTTCATAGTTTTCATGCTTTGGCATATACGAACCGATATTGGGGCCCAAACACAACACCCCACCACCGTCAACGTTTATCACCCAAGTGGCCAAAAATGGTACCCTCAAGAACTGCGCCAAGTTGCTTCAAACTGAAAGGCATGACTTCCCATGCTTTTCCGGAGGAAAGTGATGGGCTTCTCTGCAATGTCGATGCCAAAGTACACCAAATTCTCATGTAAACTTCCCTCCTTCACAGCTTTTGTGAGCATAGAAGGAAGCCATTCGCCCCAGCCGCAGCCCACATCCAAAATGGACAGCGACTGAGGTCCGGTTGCATCCAGGGATCGTTGCAGACCCTGCAGAAAGTGAAGGAAGCTGTCGCCAATGGAGGACACAGCTTGTGCTGAGGATCCAGCACCTGGAGAGGCCACCATGCACATTATCCCGTGCACGTCACTACCATGGCGGCTTAACCATTCGCCTCAAAGAAAACCAAGCCACATCACTTGGGGATATTTTCGGATTGGCGAAGAAATGTGGGTGAGATAGGTCTTACAACAAGCTGCAACAAACATCAATCGGAAATGAGCTGTGATAACTACATCCGCTGAATCCACTGACAGCTTGAAATGTCCATCTTGAAAAACCCTGGGTGCCTAACTATATCCACTGCATCCAGAACTTTCAAGTGACAAGTTGAAGAACTGAGGGCCTGATGTCTTTCTGCCCCAGTGTCCAGCAGAATGAATTTCTCTGAAGGCCAAGGACCGGTAGTTGGGCAAGGACTTCAGGGTCTGGTGCATGGAGCTCAGCCTTCCCGCAACCTACAGGGGAGAAGGGATAATGGTGATGATTTCTTGATGGATAATACCCAGGAAACCAAGCATGATGGGGATACCACCAGCAGTCATGATGATGATGATGATGATGATGATGATGATGATGATGATGATGATGATGATGAAGATGATGATGATGATGATGATGATGATGATGATGATGAATGATGAATGATGAATGATGATGAATGATGATGAATGATGATGAATGATGATGAATGATGATGAATGATGATGATGATGATGATGATGATGATGATGAAGATGATAATAATAATGATGATGATGATGATGAGACTAGCATAGCATGAACTGCAACTAGTATTAAGCATAACTAGTATTAAGTCAGGTAAACTAGAGTATGAAGCATGATTGACGGTAAATACCTAGGACACCTGGGGAATGAACCAGCTGTGGTGGCAGAATGACGATAATGATTGGTCAGTGGACAAGCACTGGAACTAGCATTATGGGCACACCTATCATAATAAGTAATATATTAATGATAATGAGTGGAACTAGTATTAATCAAGAATCATGGGGATATGACCAGCAGTGATGGAGGAGGAGGAGGATCAGTATGATTCTGGTACAGATAACTACTCTGATCAACTCCCCATGCTACTTGCCCAGGTTCCCCTCCCACACAACATGGATGGATAAGAGGAACTTTCTATTAGGGTCAGGGATTACTACGGAAGGAAGCAGGGAAAGCTGACTGTTAATGAAGGCCTGAGCCCTCGAGCCGGAAGAACCGATGGCAGCAGGACAAGCACGCTTCTACAGCGATGGATCATGCCATTTCAGCACGCAAGCGGCCTTGCCATGACATAAATTGGCTATAATTCCTTGGATATCTCTTAGCTGCAGGACATGGCCACAGTCCTTGGGTTCTCTACACACAGGTCATCCACCGGCACGGCTGGCGGAACGGGCGCCTCCTGTAGGCGAAGTTGGAATCCGTTGCCGCGGCTCTTGATCCGAAAGGCCCAGGTCGAAGCCTCAACACGTTGGACGAGAAACTGGTGGTTTTGGGGCCCCAAAAATCTAGCGATTCCAAGTGGCTGCCCACCAACACGCACCGGCAATCCTGTGACTATGGAAGCAATAATCATTGTTATAGCCACTATGGAAGGAATAATCACTATGAATTGCATTATGGTAAGACTTTATCCATCTATTTCCTGTCAAATTCTAGTAGCAAAAGGTCATACTTTGGCAATGTGTCCAAGCTCCTTTTCTCCCTCGGTGGCAACAAACCCCACACACGATCACTCACAGCATTGCCGAATCAAGAACTTTTCACCGCTTCCTTCCAAAGTAGGTACGGATTCAGCAAAATATAATGCCGAGGGTACAAATATCAACTGCATTTCATAAACCATTCAAACAAAAACCATGCACTCAGTGCTAGATCTCCACCTGGCCCTCAGAATTCTGCAACAAAACAACCATCTTGAGAATCCAAAATTTGCTGAAACCTGCACCAGCCGCTTCATCGAAAGTCACGTGGATGGTATGCTGCACTTCGAGCAACCCTTTGATCAGGCCCAGCAATCCCAGCATCTCTCCATTCATCGAGTTGGCCCGGTGGAGCGTCCTCGCCGCGCGGTGTAAGATATGATGCTCCTTGCAGGGAGCTGAGCGGTGGGGGCAGTGCCATGATGGCAGTTGAAACCAGGGGTCGTTCTACCAGGAAGTGCTCTGGAAGTGGCGATCCCCTGGTTAAGCTGGTGGTTCGCCATTTCCAAGAGGTAAACCAAATGAATAATCACATGGCTGAGATTTTCGGCGCAATCAGATGAGGAACATTTAGGAGGGTACGGAATTGATCCTCCAACCATTGTTAAAACACTTACCAGTACTTAATGTGGATAAATCTCCTGCAAATATTGTTGAAACCGTGGGTTCATAGGGAATTCATCATCCAACACATGGGTTAGTTCCCATCCACCCATGGTTCATATGGTGAGTGAATCATCTCACCAGGGCTGTTCAACGTCTGGCCCAACAGTGACGAGCCTCCTCAAGACTGGCACGATCATCTGCAGCAACTCCATGCAGTTCCACTGAAAAGTTCCTTCGCACTGAGGAGGATCCAATGGTGCAAGCCTGCGCCTGCTCCAAAAGATCCGTTAAACTTTCGAGGCGACTGATGTTTGGAGCGATTTGAAACTGCCAGCGGCTGAAAGTTCTCAAAAACTCCAGCGGAGCTTTCCATCCTGTGACTTCTGCTCGAAGCTGGGCGAAATCTTGGGCAAGCTCCGTGCAAGGATCACCCGAGATCCACACTTCTCTCACACCCGAGCACCAGTCAGGCATGGGGGTCTCTGGTCTTTCACTACGTGCGAGCATCTCCAGGGAGGCTTTTGATGCATGCAGCATTTCGTCAAACACCACATCCGCATGTAACTCAGCAAAGGTCGATTCTCGAGTGTGTAGATACAGCATAGCACCTGCCCAACAGTCTAAGCTGTCCCTAGCTGGCGCTACTGCGGCGGGTGCATCCCTAGGGTGGAAATCCATCATGCGTTTCCCTCAACAAAAAAGGCAAGAGAACACCATCACTGAATCAATGATGTTGTAAGTGAATCATTCGCCTTCAGGAACCATAGTCAACCGTATCATACCATATCAATCAACCATTCAATGATCAAAAGCCAAGCAGTCATTTACCTTCCGTAACCATCATCCATCACTCCATGTTGACCTGGATCTCTCCACAACCAAGGCGCTTCGGTACAGCGCATCACCACCGGGCCGCTGGGCTCTGGCAGCTTCCAGACTTTGCAAGAGGCACTCGTCGAAACCGGGAGCAGCTTGCAACCTCAACGGCACCACTTACAGGTGATGATGGTTTGTGATGGTTCATAATGGTTAGTGTAACAATGGTTGATCATGGCTAATGATTGATAATGGTTGCTGATGGTTCATGATGGTTAATGATGGCTAATAACGATCATGGTTCACGATGGATCATGATTGATAATGGTTATTGTAACAATGGTTCATGATGGTTCATGATGGTTGATACTGGATACTGATGACTCAGAATGTTTACCCGGATTAAGCTAGATTCCACATCGGCTTCTTAAATGGAGGGGTACCACTTTAATGGGAAGCCACGGCTTTTGGAGGATACCTCTTATTAATCAACTAGGGGTTTGATGATTATTTGATGACTAAAAAACCATCATTACTGGAATCAATACTATCATTATTTGTCATACCGACTGGAAAGTACTAGCAAATCAATTACTAATACTTGCCAATGATGGCTGGTGATGTTTGATGATGGTTGATAATAGTGCATGAGGGTAAAAGATTGTCTAGATGATGCTTGATGATTTCGGTCAATCCTGCTTGATCATGCTTAAGAATAGCTAATGCCGGCCAACTATCATAATCCATGCTGGTAGCGGTGAGTCAATGCTTATGGTTATATTATCAATATCTTTAGAATGGTTGGTAACGATGGCAAACAGTGGTGAAACATGTTTCGTGATGGATAAAAGGCTTGGAAATGGCAACTGATCCACCTGAAATGGCCCGTGGAAACCCAGTTGTTAAGGGAACGAGCGAGGCCCCTCAATTGATCCCGCGAGGGAGTTTAATACGAAAGAGAGGAAATGCCGAGATGTTGATCGAAAATTGATGGCTATACTACCATTTGGTCAATGCGCGCTCCGGGTAGCCCCTGGCTTCGCTCCTGGCTTGGCTCCCTCTTTTAAGTGATGAAGTGGGATACCCCTACAGCAGCTATATCCGCTACCGCAACCACCAGCCCAGTCTATGCGGGGGTTTATGGTGACTATTTCTCAATGGTGGGTGGTAAATCGGCTGGCTGATGATGCTTCGTTCATGCTCCAAGTGGGCAGTTCCCCCTGGTTACAACCCAACTGTTGCACAAGATTGAGCGAACAAACTCTGGGGCCCATGTTCAACGCTGAGGCATGCTATGGTCAGGCACATGGATGCCTGTTGAAGATTGTTGAAGCATCACTGAGATAGACATCAGTAGCAGGGAGATACGCAGCCAGGAAGGGAAACTGGCCTTCATGGCCGTTGATGATGGTCATTCCTGTGGTTCATGATGATGGTGACAATGGCGACTATCAATGGTTGGTGAAAAACATATCGGTAGTCGATCTCAAATTTAGCCGGCTCAACCCGTCAACCATTCTCAATCAGTATGAGCTGCGCCATCAGGATAAAGTCAAGACCCTAGCATTTGCACCGTATGTTTTAGCTCGGAAAGTAGTATGGTTGCTTTTCACCATCAACTAACCAACAAAAACTGATGGTTGGGCGCAACCCATTGAATTACAGCTCGAACTCCAACTTGGATGACCCGACTTCCTACTGCACATCATAAGACGCTCAGTCCAAGGTTCAAGCCCTGCAGCACGGAAGCTTGCTTGAGAAGTATCTCGAAATTGACGGGCAAATGCCAAGTTGAGCGTTTGGCTTCACTGTTCCATTCGGACACAGCCTTTTGCATCTGTTCCCAGTCTTCTTCAAGCCTGACAAGGGCCGCAAGTGCACACAGTGCACATTAGTGAGATTCTCATCAACGGGGGTATAGGATGGATAGGATGATTGATTTATTCATCCATCTGATGACCAATCAAATTCATGAAGCAGGTCGATCTTAATAACTATGGTAGATTTATAATCGGAACTTTTTCCAATATACAAAAGTATTTCAAAAGATAAGTGTGTATCTACAATGACTTATATGCATATAACTAAGTAGTAATACTATATATCATTTCACAAAATATATACTGTAGTAGTATCTCTATGCCTGGATGTATCATGATGTATCCACAGTCATAGTCATTTTCTCTCCATATCTCCTTCCCAAGCTATGATCGTCTCAAGGAATCGCCATCTGCAACCTTGAAGACTACATCCTTAGGTGATTTCGAAGCTCGTGCCTTGTCAACTGATTTCGAAGGGCCAAAGTTACCATGCCCAGACTGTGTAGATCATCTCCTTCCGCTAGCTGTAGTAATCCAAGGCCTCAGTCATAGTGAGTCAACCCACGTTGGTGTAGGCTGACAGTACCCCCTGCTTGGAGGGGATACATACATTAAGCTTAGCGAAATCTGATGTAAGTTATACCATGGTGATACTACTGCTTTCGGGGATACCAAGGGTAGAAGCCATCAAAACGATTCAAAATGGGATTGTTCGATGTTTCTTTTTGGGGACATCATGGGCAACACCAACCCATTCAGGGCAGCACACCGTCTGGAATGGCTCTTGGAATGTCTTGGTCTAACCTCTATAAATTTATGAGCCCCTAGAAGAGGGGGGAGAATTGATTGGGTCCAATACAGAACTACATTTAGAAGGAAACTGCTAGATGCAACAGTTTTACCAAACTTGTGGTTGTAAATCATCAATGATTTCCACGGATTTATGTTCTCGTCTGATTGCTCTTTTTGTGTTTCAACGTCTACCTCCGCAGGTGATCTCTCTGAATGGTTCAGGTGTGAACTTCCAGCGGCTCGTTTCCAGAGATCTGCAAATTCATGGCGCTGGCATTCCCAGCAGCTTCACCCTAAGCCCGGGCTTCACCAGTGCGATCCATGAGATCTACCCATTTCTGGCGCCAAGGTGCCATCGGGCCAACCTGCATTCTGTATCTCCACCCGAAGCTCTGACATAGTGATGGAGGCCCAAACCTCGAACGAAGCTGAGATGCTGAGGCACTTTCCACTCGCTGCTTGGAGAACTTCCACGCTTTCACCATAAATCCCAGGGGTTCCGATGCTGGATCGTCCCATCCAACGCAAATCAACGGAGGTGTACAACCCTACGCATGAGCCAAGCCACAACCCGGGTGTTTGGTGCTGTGCAATGTGTCAACCTGTTGTAAAAACCCAACGGGATCACGATGCAGTTCGATGCCAGCTGCATGGTTATACAATTAACAATGCACATATCTGTTGTGCTTGTCATGGATATTGGTTCTCCATCTTGGATACTGCAGATTGGGCTGTTCCGAAATGTTCCTACTTGTTTGCAAACAACCTACTGTAGATTGAAGTTTTAGGATTGCTTTCTGATAATGGATCATGTAGGATTGTTTAACAAATAATGAGGAACATTTCAATTCCATTATGTATTATACCATCTAATCATTCTTCTATTGAAGGAGCTTCTTCTTCCCCAATTAAAATCTAAAGAGGAGTATTTATGCAAAGGATTGAATGCTGACCCTTCCATGTTCTCTAGAGCTTCAAACTTGCAGTTGCCCCTTTCCAAGGAGGACTCTCTGTTTCTGTTCCGGCCTGGGGCGACCGCTGAAAGATTTGCTGACGAAGGCGTGAAAACTGCTCCAGCAATTCTGCTTCACTTTGCTCTCGCAACCTGGTAGTGGGTCAAGGCTTGAAGCAACCCATTTCATGGACGATGATCACCAACCGTAGGGAAAACAGCCTGGTTAATGATGGGGGAACCAGGGGTACAGGGTGAACTGACCCATAGCCACCTGACGAAAAGATGCAAACAGAGCGGTAGTGAATCGTGGCCGATGAAGGTGAACCATGATCATAGTCAATGGTCGCAATATCTCGCAAGGAGACCCATATCATATTAGCGTAGTTGCAATTTCAACATGGCTTCCAAAAGTTCAGCTTTTAGCTCTGTTGCTCGCTCAGCATGCTACGCGCTTGCGTAACGTCACCAGTGCTTGGAAGCTGTGATCTCAATGGTGAACTGGTCGACCATGACATGGCAGTGGTCCTTGCAGCTGTCCATAAATGGTGCGATCCCAACGTAAAACCACCCAGTAGAAACCACCATGAGACTCTAATCATTGGCCATTGGTTTTTGACATTAGCCATGATTAGTGGTTTGATGGCTAATGATTGGTTTGACCATTATTTGACACTTCTTGACCATCCTCAGCCATCGGTCTGGGATTAGCCATCAACCAGCTTATTAGCCATTCAATAACCGTTCATTCACCAACCAACCATGCATGAATAACAGTCGTTGACCACCAACCATCACCAATCATCACCAACCATCACTAACCATCACCAGTTCTACCCATCCCCCAATTCATTGGGACCACCCTTACGCGCACCGAGCAGCACCGTCTCCGCCAAAGCTCGCAGGGACTCCCAGTGCAGATGCCAGCGGAGGGCACCCGAGCGCAACGAAGCCGGGGGCACCTCCTCTTGTGCCTGGTAGCCATGGTTGGATGGTGCCTGGGTTGATAGCTGGCTACCATATGGCAGTGGGTCAATATTAACCAACCAATAATGGTGGATAATAAGCAACAAACTATAAGGAAATCAATGGTTAATAGTGGGGAACCAGGGGTACAGGGTTTTGACCCACAGCCATATGGCAATAGTTGGGGTAGGTTATAGTTGGGTAATAGCTGGGAAACTGTTAACTAGTTGGCTTAATTGCTAGGTGAATAACTGGCTTTCCATGTTGGATGGTGCCTGGGTTCATAACAGCTGGGTTGGCTGCGTTTCCAGTGACACCGCTACAACTAGGCTTGACAGCTGGGTAGCAGTTGTGATGTTGGCTGAAGTTGGTAGTTCTTAGTTTCATCCCATTTATGGTAGACATGACTATGATTGGATGATGTGAAAAATGGCCTGTCAATCAACTTATAACTAGGGGGTACCCAACTTTGTAGGAAAGGGCACACTTCTGGGGATGAAGTTTGGTTGTCTTTTCTTCACTGTGATCATGACATGTCAGATCATGCTTAATGCAACCCCACCCTTTTTGCCTATGGATGTTCAGCAACGACTCATGATTGTTGTTTACTACCTCATAGTGATGCCATTGATCCATGTTTCGAGTCATGTTGTTATTTAAAAGACTATATAAACAACACCTCTGATGCTACCGCAGCAACCCGGGACACAGCTGCAGAGGACACCCTATGGCAATCAAATGGAACTGTTTGGAAGAAAAACCGAGCTGTTCCGTCCAGGTACTGGTCGTTTGGTGAGCCCCTAAATGCCCAAAGACTTGTAGCTACACAACCACTCACTTGCGATATCACCTGCTTACTTTAGTATCTGTTTCCAGGCACAAGCAATCGAAACTTGATGCATGGGATTTAGCTGTGAACAACAGCATCAAACATATCTAATTTTCGGGAGGGCATGGTCTTTGCTATGAATTTCGTTATCCAAAAAGTTAAGCAAAACTGTTGATCAATATTTCCATCTCATAATGGCTTCATCCCCAATAGATAATCTAGGAACATCACCTCTTATCAGTACTAATCAACCTTGATACTACCGGTTCTTGAAAATTGTTCATTTCAGTTCTGTTTGGGGGTGACAGTATCCAGCTGCATCTTCTGTGATCACATCCAGGACGTCTACAACCGGAGTAGAGTTGCTTCGTGACAATCACATCTCCACTAAGGTCCAAAGCCGGGAACGTAGATCGCATGCTCAGAATTCGCAACGCGTAATCAAGATTCACCACGACCAGTATGAATAATTCACCAGCAAACTCATGATCCATTACGATTCATCAACCGAGTGTGGTTTGACCGTAGATCATGTTTGCAAGGCTTTGACAGTTTGCTCGGCCTTGAAATCATCAGCCTTTTACTCACGGCTGGTGATACCACCACCAGGCAGCACCCAATCGCAACGACCAACATCTCATATCCGATGATGGACACTTCGGGCTGCAGAATGACACGCCCAGCAGACTACCAGTGTATCAGCCTGAAAAAGCACTAGACACAAGGTAGTCAGCTGATACAATGGTAGTCCAACAAAACATCAGCAATATCATGGAATATCCAACTATAAAATCCACGAAGTCAACATTCTCAAATTACTGGTTTAAGCTTGGACCTTTGGTCAACATTCGACCCACGTTCAACTTGACCCTCACCAAGCTACGCTGGTTGCGTAGAAACATAGCCACAGCACCCGGATGAGCCGCGATGTCACCATTGCTTCGATCTTGAGCCATGCACAGTGACAAGTCGATGGCAACGGTCACCTTGAAAAGGTACAGAATCCATGGAAAAACATGAGGCTTTCCCGGTGAAGGAAAGGCTTTGACTTCAAGAACGGATGGCCACTTGACATGGCCTCCAAGCTTTCTTTGGTCCAAGGAGCATCGCGCAACAAATTGTGGCTGCACTGGCAACGTCTTCCCTGGCATTTCTTTTTTCCGACTGTACTTCCAGTCATTTTTTGCAGCTCTCGACCTAGGTGAAATGCTGCAGTTTGTACTGAATGGCATCACCTCTTTGGGGTGTCCATACATGATATACATGGAAACCCTTGCGCTCCCCCTCAGTATCATCTCAGGTTCGTGGTAGGGAACGCCATGCCCAATCAAACATTAGCACATGCAGGGAACTACAAGAGCTTCGCGAACATCAGGCTGGCGGTGACCCATCAACGAGCAATAATCAATGGCGAATAAATCATTTGATCATTTGAGCTATCAACAAATAATATGACCGCTTAATACCATAATACCATAATCTCTTGCTCTTGGAGTTTAGAGATTATTAATGTATAAAAAGGACCAGCTGATGAATTGATACAAATGGTGATGAATTGTGATTCAGACCAACAATCACTAGTACCGAGAACCACTAGAAATCGGCAACCAGCAACCAACAAGCAATAGCACACCAAAAAACCATGAATCACCAGTTCAATAACTTGCGCAATACTGTAATAATACCTAGGGATGCCTATGGATGATTGGTTGCTACTGATTGGTTGAGAGCAGCACACGTGGCCACACCGCTGGCCATCACTGCTGACCATCGGGGCTTCGGAGAGAATCCTGCAGGAAGACCACGGGGGTTTTCAGCAGTTGGGATGCCACCAGTGGTGAGGGCAATCATACATCAGTGGTGGCATATCATGGATGAAATCGCATCAAATGAATGGATGATATAACTTATGATGGATGATATCACATCAGTGGTGCCACCAGTAAGTTGATGAATGGATGATATAACTAATGGTTGATTTGGCAAACCAACTCATGAGTACTTCAGAATTAGTGGTTACTTAATGATTAATCAATGTTTGCCAAGTGAAAAGGACACTGGTTAATTGATAGTTACTAACTAATCATACTATTCATGAGCCACTTCGTGTATATTTTGTGTTTGATTGATTGCTAACGGTTGACTAAATGATTGACAGTTGGTGAGGTTGGTGAATGATGCTGGATGAACGGTAAATGCTTCATAATGGTGCACATTAGTGGCAAGCGATGATCATGGTTGATGCAAGGTTGGTGAATGGATATTCGTTGTTGATGAATGGTTGCTTGATGATCAATACATAACATGTTCTCAATTTTAGCTGATTGCGACGCTGTGGGCCCCCAAGATAAGTAACAGTCATGGCACAGCATTATCAACACGTCCTGCCGCCCCTCCGACATCCCTCTTTTGCACTCCTGGTACTTCTTGTTCATGGCATCCTGCAGTCCTGGCTTTCTCTGGTTTGCGATATTTATGTTTCAATGCTTGGCTGCACAATCACCATCCCAAGTTGTGCCGTCGACCCCCGGATCTTTTTCCTACGGCAGGTTCGCACACCATTGATCGCTTGGGGTTCCCTGCAGCCATGGACTACGGCAACCTTTTCAGGTGTCGATCCATCAATTTCTGCGCTTGTTCACGCATGGTGACGCCATCTGTAGAGACACAAGCTTTGCTCCCATCTGGCCACTGATAGGCCTCACGACCGCAGCAATTCTGGCTGCTATCGTCTGGGGGTACGTAGGCCTGTCCTTGCTTTTGCCAGTATGGACTGGGAAAGATTTTGTTGTATACCCAACAATGCGGAATGATCCTCGCAGGCATCGTCATCAAAGGAAAATCGAGCACGCAGCACGTTCCTTGAATGCATGCGGTCTTGTGGTCCAGAAAATACTTTGCACATCTCTCCCCTGGAAAAGGTGCCTCCATCTCCGGTTTCTTTCTCTCGAAAATCTTTGGGAACTTCACCTTGAGGAAACCCTTCTTTGGCGCCTTCGTTGTGGTCGTGGTCTCTGCCGGTCGACATGATTGGCCCAAAGCCAGTTCGCAGGTGGACGTATCCTTGTCACATACCAGTCCTTCAGCACAGCACCCATCACCCTCTGACGGCGTAACATCTTCCCACGGTTCCCACTCATTGACCTGCTGGCATCCTGGAACACACTTCTCCCCTTGACTCGGCAGATCTGCATCGGAACCCACTTTGATGGTATCCCTCCGGATGCCTGCAGCAAGAAAATGCATCAAAGGGACTAAAGGCAACAAGCGCATTGTCAAACTCACGGCAGTCGATGACAGGTTTAGAATGTTACCTGGAGCCTAAGGCTGCCGGAGAGTCTCTGATGACGACATGTTGTCAAATGCTCTGCTGAAAAGATAGCATTTTCTGCGTGCCCCCGAATTTCCCTGCATTCTTCAGAAAACAGAAATGATGCAAAACCACTGTATTGAACCCTGGAGTGGCAAACATCTCACGACATGCCGCAGTTTGCAAAAGCAGTCCTGGTGAGGACATCAATGTGAATGTGGCCCTTGTCATAGTCGTGGTTGGCACAGAACACCTAAGAATGCGGTCACCAAAAAGACGCCTAAAATGTGCTTGCCATCACCTCGGGAGGAGGTGTCTTATTTCACAAGAATCATAACCTGGTTGGAGGTTGAACCACCCCTATGAAAATTATTGGTCAACCAAGCATTTGTTCATGATTACCAGTGAAAATTAAACACATTTGAAACCACCAACCAGTAACAAACTGGAATTTTGAACTTTGAGAAAGTCATAGATAGGCAACTGGACGTTGACAAGGCAATCTATTTTCCAACATGTCTGTGCAGATTCAAACATATGAATTTCATTCAAGTCTCCTGAGAGGAAAAGAAAACCTTAGATGCATCAATGCATTGGACACACCAGTGATTTAGAACCCTTCAACAAAACCAAGCAAAAGTCGTAGCAAGATTTCATGGGACAGTATCTGAAGATCGGTGGAAGACAGGTGGAAATATGTTTTTTGTTCTTCCTCGTAGTGATCCGGAGTCATAACCCGCAGTCAACAAATTGCCATTCACCTTTACAAAGGGCTACGAATGAATCTCCCGTTCAGAGGTTGAGTCAGGAGACACTGAAACAACTACATATAGCCCCTGGGATTCCAGAAACCCTTTCAATGGTTGTACCGCACCAACCATTAAGGGATTGAAACTACCAAAAGGGATCAACCATGGCTTTAATGGTGGTAAAATCCCAGGGTAGCTGTGGCTCAAAACCTTGTGGCCTCTGTTGTTCACATGGGTGACCATTCATTCGTGTTTGTTGGAATCGTCACTGTGCACCCAGCCATTTTTGTTGATGCTTCATGACCCAGCTCGCCAAATACTTGGTATGTTCCCTGTTCTTGTTGGTACTTCTCCTTCAACATGAGACATTCACCGATTCTCGATCATTGTTCAGGAACAACTGGGCCAATCATCCCCAAATCATCCATAATCCCATCTATATGATCCATATAATAGTCATATATCAATCAATAAAATTTCGCAGTAAAGCGACCATGGTAGAATCAATTCATACAACTGCAATTATGTAGAATCAGCTGAGGGCGTTTCCTGGGTCCGAATCCTGTCCGAATCATGCACCGGTGTTTCTCAAGTCTTTTCCCCCGACAGCGAAATCGCATCCCCAAATCATCCACAATCATCCGATCTATACGATCCATTGATAGTCATATATGAATCATCTTTGGTAAAAAACCAACTATGGTAAATCCCTTATTGTTG
This sequence comes from Symbiodinium kawagutii, assembly GCA_009767595.1. Taxonomy (NCBI): domain Eukaryota; class Dinophyceae; order Suessiales; family Symbiodiniaceae; genus Symbiodinium; species Symbiodinium kawagutii. Next base: position 210,927 of record VSDK01002196.1, on the reverse strand, counting down.
ATTGCTATCCCCTTGTTGACAACCATTGCAAACCAATAATAAACCATCCATAACTTTGGGGGCTCCCAATCGCAAACTTGACCCACACGCTAAGGACCGAACTGGATCCAAACACAACACACTACCTGGGCCGTGGGATCCAACGGGCGTCACCAATGTTGGATCCGAGTCAGGGATGATGATGGGTGTGATGGTTTATGATTGTCTGTGGTTGATGGTTTTGATATGTTTTGATGGGTGATCATGATGAATGGTTAATGATTGTTTGTAATGGTTGATATGTTTGGAGTCACTGGTTTATGGGGAGTCCCGTCAGCTCATGGTTGGCAAATGTTGATGGTGTATAGTTGGTAGCAATCGTGGTGTGCGCAGGCTGACAAAGGCTGAGAAAGGTGGAGAGTGATGACAGGTAATGACGCTCGGGGAGGTTAATGATTGATGTGGAATGCTGATGTCAATGCTGATGTTTGAGTGACTGAATGCTTCATACTGATTGACAACGATGCTTGATGAGATGATTAAGAACCAACATCAACCAACCCAATGGGAGAATGGCCAACCCATACTGGCTCAATCACATGCTGGTAAACTCACCTGGTCCTGTTTGGGAATCCACCATTAATAGCTGGCCTACCTATTAAAACTGGTGATTGAAAGCGTAACCAGGTTAAGGAGCCAGGGTACCGAACCCACCAAGATGACGGCCATGGATCGGTGGCCCCATGGGGCAACGTCATGACCCTTGGAATCAGATGCACAACAAGTGGAATGAACATCATGCGATGACTCACTCATCAACAAGCCAACAACATCCAACAACCTGATCATTGCTCGTTGATGCTCGTTGATCCTCGTTGATGCTCATTGATGCTGGTTGATGCTCGTTGGTGCTCGGTGGCTGATCGCTATTACAATAGCTATTGATTGATTGAGGGTGATGAAACAGGTGACATGCGATGAATTTGACCAACAATCAATCGCCAAGAGCCACGAACCAATATCTCAACAACGAACAACCAGCAAGCACTAGGCACCAAGAACACCATCAATCACCACTTCAATAGCAATCAATAACCAATAATCATAACTCATGCCTATAACAAATAGAAGTATACCTAAGCTATTGACACCTATTGATTGTTGATATCTATATATACCTATTGATACCTACAAGAAGCAATCACCAAAGCTATCAACCAACCAGCAATGCAAACAGCCACACGAAAACCAGGACTGGCCATTGCCAGGGTACCTCAATGTACGCAAGCGGCGATCCTGCACCTGGACATGTGTGCGCCATGGGAGGGCTGTGACTTCATGCCACCGTTGAAATACTTGGGATGCCACCAGTCATGAGTGGTGAGGGTGATCATACAGCGTAATAAGTCAATGAATGGATAACATAACTAATGGTTAAGATCGGTTAAGGCACCATTTTTCAAAACATAGTCTTGATGAGTGGTGAGGGAAATCATACATCAGTATTCTGGCACGGTGATCATCCAAAAGCTGTTTCTTATTTCGTGTGAATGCTCGCAACTTTTACTTGGTGAGTACTCAGAATCTACTGGCCGCACTGTATTGTACAGCATCATCACTGAGCATGAACACGAGCTGCCCGAAAAGAAAACTTCTGCGGCATGGGGTTATTTGGATCCATGGAACCCGGAATGTGGCTACAATTCAATACCAGTATGTATGACTCTTTCTCTCAACTATCCTGGAAGGATGCAATATCGAACTATGTAAAACCAACCAAAAACACCAAACTTGGTGCGTTTACCATTGCACACTATTGGAGCCTCTTCAACATATCCAAACGACTAGAACAATACAATGTGTCCCAGGTGTATATCCAGGATAGATAAACATGTGTAAGCACTTTGGGATATGATATGGGTGTTTCTCAAAATAGGGGTACCTCAGGTACCTCTAAATCATCCATGTGTAGTGATAAAACAGCAATTTTTTGGGCAGCCTATTCTGAGAAACCCCCATATATACTCAAAAAGTAGAATGGGCCATGCATTTGTTTGTATCCCAGGCGGTGGCGTAGTTCAAAAACCCATCTCTGGGACCTTGGTCCATCCGCACGTGCCATTGCCAGCGTCCTATACTGTCAACATGCCATGATGGCCAAGGCAGCGTTTCATATCAGCAGAAGAAGCACAACCAACTCGCTACGCTGAAGCGGCAGTGTGAATAATGTCAACGTCCCCGGATGAATCAGTTCCATAGGTATATTAATTGGGGGTTACCATGATACTGGGAAAGCAGTTGCTAACTTGGGGGATACCCCCTTTTTTCATCGACCAGGGGTGGCTCGCTTCATTCAGGGTTGGCATGCACATGATTCTACTGGGGTGATAGTCGTATAACCAGGTCAAATAGCAGGCCAACGACACATATTTTCCCCGGCGTCGAGGATGGTCAAACATGTCGCGAGATGCTTCCCGCACATAGACCCACATAAACCAGGGTACAGGTATATGAATCAATCATCCTCAGCACCGGTTCCTCAAGAGTTTGCCCCACATGTCAAGAATACAGCCTCGCGATCAAAGTACGGTTGATATCAGCTTATATCAAGACATATCCAAATATATCAAGGATGATCTTCACCCAACGAAATAAATTTACCACCATTAACCACCCTTAGCCACCCATGAGCTGCACCCCCTCATGGCTGCGCAACGGCGCAGCCAGCGGCGCCAGCACGGCTTTTCTTCGTCACCGGCGGTGGTCACCGGTACAGCTCCACGTGAAGCTCATGGACTTCTCCTCGTTGGAGCTGCGGGAGCTCCAAAAGCAACTCCTGAGGACGTCAGGACCCGATTTTCCGTCATCAAATTACCATTATTTATTAGCTATTTAGCTAAAATAAGGATTAGCTATTTAGCTAAAATCCTATTAGTCATATGGTTATTAGCTAATCACCTATTCCTATTATTTGTCTAATTACCTCATCATTTAAGGATTACCTATTTCGCTGAAATGAATGAATGATTAGGAAATTAGATAGGTCATTGGATAGCTAATTACGAAGTAATTAAGAATTGATGATTAGGTAATAACTAGAATCAGTTGCTATGAATAGGTAATTAATGATTAACTGTGGACTCCTCATTAACAAATGGTTGGATTTATGGCACGCAATAACAGTGTTAATGGTTAAAATTATTATTGGTTATCTAATAGTTCATATGGTAATAGTGTTAACCATTCGTATAGTAAACACCATAACTGTGTTAATGGTTGTAGCTATTCATGGTTAATAACTTTTATTGGTTTGTAACTATTGCATAATGGTTAATAAGATTAATGGGGACCATTAATAGCTATACTACCCAACCACTAATGGATAATGGTTGTAACTTTTAATGATTAAAAACCATTTTTGGTTCATTATGGTCAAACAAGTAACTGTCAATCCCTATAAATCTCTCTTGTTGTTTAACCATTGACAGTTATTAACTATCATGAACAGTTGGGTACTTGGATATAACCATTCATGGCTAAACAACAATAGGGATTAATAGGGATTGATAGTGATTAATAGTGAAGCAACAACAAATAGTTGGATGAACAATTAATGGGGGATTCCTGGAGGAATACTGGTCAAATGGGGCACAATTTGGAGAACTATTAGATGCTATTATTAGCACTAATGGTCTTGACCGTGACCATTTTTACTGCAAATAGATATACTATAGGGATTAAGAGCAGGGGTTACCGGGGGAGTGGGTATTATTTGTTAGGAAACCATGGGGGTTATCTCCCCAACGGTCAACGATAGGGATGAAGAGCAGGGATAGTCACAAACAAACTTCTGGTTCCACAACTACTAGAAGGGTAAAAATGACCAGGGCCTTTCATCTGAAGCCTGCCGGGAGGGGGGGGGTACCATTTTACCAATTGAAGTAAGGGGAGAATCACCCGACCACAACCATAAGCATGGTCAATTCCATTGGTTTACTAATTTGGTTTGGGAGTGAATGATTGGGGTAAACCGATGGTAAAACTGATTCTTGATCTAGTTGGTGGTTCAACCAACCCCTGTGGTTGATGATGGTCAACTGATGGTTAAAGATGGTGAACTTCGGTTCATTGATCTGGTGGGTGGTTGAACTACTCCTACGGAAAATGTGCGCAAGTCATTCGGCGCCAGCCATTAGGTAACGCAGCTGCGAAAATAAAAAATGCTTGAAACCACCAGCCAGTGATGATTGGATTAAAGGGTTGGGAGTTGATCATTGGATTTGGGTGTTGATGAGCGACCATGCGTGGGAGTTGGGCTACTAGTATTTTGATCAAGCAGAAACCAGCAAATGGCGTTGTTGGTTGGGTCGATGTTTGGTAGTTGATGGGAGTTCATGGTTCATTGGATGGATGGTTCGTGAATGAATGTGACAAATTCAGCTTCAAAATCGTTGAGGTTTACTGCTTGAATGACCAACGAATGACTCGATGATTAATCGATGAGTTGAGGTCTACTGCTTGAATTCGAGTCATTCAGCTGCTTAGTCCAACGAATCTGAATGACTCGATGAATCCAGCCAACAGTTCTGCAGTTATAGAACTGGACTTACTCTTGTTGTGTCTCAACGAACCAATTAATTCATAGGCTTCCTGGTTGGGGGTTAACTACTACCCTCCACAAAAACTTGAGAGGCTCAGGTGGGTTGTCAATACCTATATCCAGGTACAACCATTGGTTCGGAATTGAACTCGTGACCATCTTCATGGTTTGTCTTCATGCTTGGGGTTTATATGGGTTAATGATTCCAGCACTTATCCAACTATAATCCAGATGGGTTTCATGATCAATACTTATTTGCAAGTGGGGATAGCGGTTGGGTTTGAGAACCACTAGAAGCCAGCTTCATAGGTGAATTGATCAGTGTTTGGGGATAATGTTCGGAGTGGTCACAACGAATCGCTACGATATTTGAGAAATATCAAAATAACACGACTATGGCTGTGACTGGTCTAATACTGGTTCAAATGGACGCTTATATTTGCAACGTTCAGAGCTTTCGAACAGTATTAACCCCGGACAATTGTCACCGGTATGTTGACTTGACGCGGGACTAGTACGATGACTTTTTTGCACATAATAGTGAATCCTGATTTAGTCATTAAAGACTGATATGAAATTCCTGCATTACCGTCTGGTAAACTAACCGGGAAGCTGAAAAACATCCTTTTTACTAGGTACAACCACTATACTTGGTGGACTTTCCATGCAACCAGGTTCGTTTACCAGAACTATCATTCAGTCTCGTGAACTACCACGTGATGACCATGGTGTTCTTCGCATTGAGTCGTGGTTTTTATCAACAAATGTGCCCAACAAGCGTTGCGTTGGGCTAAACATAAAACACCACTACAATTGCTAGCAATCAACGGCGAGGATCAACAATGACCAGTCATCAGATTGTCAGCAGCACAATCAATCGTCAACAGCGACTTAACCATAGGGGTGGGATACCTTGCACCCATGTCTTTGCCAGTGATTGGTGTTCCATTCCTGACTGAGCATGCACCCTCTAGTAAACTAACCTGGAAAAGGATGAACTCGCCAGATTCTAAGGGAGGTCCCGCTGAAGCAGCTATTTCGATCGTGGATTTTTGCCAGGTTCGTTCACCGGGCGTGGAACCACCCGTCTTCTCCTGGTACAACCTTTCGGCCAGGGCTTCCACGCAGTCTGGGCAACGTGCCTGTGACGACGGCGATGCTAAGGGTAGGCGTGGTTCATGGTGAACCATCGTCGTGGCTTGAAATGCTGTGGTGACCTCGCTGTTTTCTGATGCCTATAATTGGCTAAGGCGTGGTTACCTAAGGCGTGGTTCATGATGATTATAGCCTTTAATTGGCTAAAGTAATCATGACATATCACTACCAAATGTCCCAGGACTTACCTGTGGTTCACTATGGATGCTGTTGGTCACCATCTGCGCGAAGCACTTGTCATGATTAATGGCTAGAGATGACGCTTCACTAATCAACATGACCAATGGCCATGATGCTTCGTATAGTGCGCTTAATCGTGCTGCTTTGCTATATTCAAGGGTGTGGTTGACAATGCTTGATAATGATGATAACCAACCCCCAACCGACACTCATGAAATAAAACACATCATCTCCCAATAGTCCACAATCGCTTGAAATACAACCCCCAAGAATGTGGAAAAAACAAATGGGCCCCCAAATCATCCAATATCATCATTTATAGTACGAAACCAACCATTTTGGGAGGTTCCCAATTTTAAGAAACCTCCATATGGAATCAAAAATCATCAGTGGGCACGTGACCGAATAGATCGTGACCAACCACAAGCGGAAATAGCAACACATATTATCTACATTAAGCACTAAGTATAAGCATATCTGTTAATAAGGGAACCAATAAGCATCCTCAACAAGCAACGACTAAGCACTAAGCATACCTTCTTTCTGGGCCCAGTTTTGATCGACCTCCTGAGCATCCAAGGACTCAGGAATGCATCCGACGCCGCCGATTCTAGGCAGACCACTGATCAAGCAGAACGTGCTTGGCAGGTCGTTGTGGACCCTTCAAGTGTGAACGTTGTGATCCATGCTGATTCATGGTTGGCTCCATCGACAAGTTCATTGACGAGAGGATATGAATAAACACATAAATAATACGTATACACAAATATATGGGGGTTGTTCTAAATTCCTTTTCCGCACTGCGTTACTTTCGTTCTCTTGCGCTCGCCCTTGCGCCTTCTTGCGCCTCCCTGCGTTTATTGCATATTTTAGTCAATGTGTGAAATACAGTAAGAAATGCGTCAAGCAAAAAATGAGGCTCACGCATGTTTTAATAGAAATGGTAGTATAGTAGTAGCAGTAATACTAGTATTAGTAGTAGTAGAAATAGTAGTAGTAGTAGTAGTAGTAGTAGTAGTAGTAGTAATAGTCGTAGTCGTAGTAGTAGTAGTAGTAGTAGTAGCAGTAACAGTAGTAGTGGTAGTAGTAGTAGTAGTAGTAGTAGTAATAGTAGTAGTAGTAGTAGTAATAGTAGTAGTAGTAGTAATAATAAAAATAGTAGTAGTAGTAGTAGTAGTAATAGTAGTAGTAGAACTAATAATAATAATAGTAGTAGTACTACTAATAATAGTACTAGTAATAATAGTAATAATAGCACTAGCAATAATAATAGTAGTAATACTAATATTAATATTAGTAGTAGTGGTGGTAGTAGTAGTAGTAGTAGTAATAGTAGTAGTAGTAGTAGTAGTAGTACTAGTAGTAGTAGCAGTAGTAATAATAATAGTAGTAGCAATAATAATAGTAATAGTAATAATAGTAGTAATAATAATAGAGTAGCGATAGGAATAAAAATAATAGTAATAATAATAATACTAATAATAATAGTAATAGTAATAATAATAGTAGTCGTATGATATAGTAGTAATAATATTAACAATATCAATAGTAATAATAATAGTAGTACGAATAGTACTAATAGTAGTAATAATAATCGTAATAATAGTGGTAATAATAAAAAAAAATAATAATAATAATCGTATTATATAATAATAATAAAAAATAATAGTAGTAATAGTAGTAATAATAGTAGTAGTAGTAGTAGTACTATTAGTAGTAATAATAATATTAGTAGTACTAATAATGATAGTAGTAGTAGTAGTAGTAGTAGTAGTGGTAATAATAATAATAATAGTAATAGTAGTAGTAAAAAAAGTAATAGTATAATAATAATAATAAGAACAATAATAATAATAGTAGTAGTAGTAGTAGTAGTAGTAATAGTAGTACTAATACTAATAATAGTGATAATAGTAGTAGTGATAGTAGTAATAATAGTAGTAATAATACAATAGCAATAATAAAAAAAATAATAATAATAGTAATAGTACTACTTATTGTTTAAAAAAAATGATAATAAAAACAATAATGCTAATAGAAGTGGTGGCAATTAATTAAGATTTTAATAGCTGTTTGACACTTGTTTCAGACATGTTTCAAACCTGTTTCAGAGCGCGCGGAAGCCGCACGGAAGCTGCCCAAAGAACTAGAGCGCCAAAAGCACCAAACTGCTGCGAAACCCCTTCTAGCACAGGGTCCGTCCAGCCGGGCCCCCGGCTGCACCGCAAACGGCCGAAAAAACACCATGTGCACGTTTGCAAGTGCCCGTCTGCAACCCCAGACCCGTTCGAATAACCTATAGCTGTTGGGCCCTTTCCAGCCACACAGACCTGACAGCATCTCGGCTAAGGCGATGGTTGTCTGAAATGCATCATCTTAATCATCTTATATACAAAGCCTTGTGGGCTCGATTCCCCCCGGGGAATTTTGTTGCATGACCGAAAGGCATGGAGCCAAGAGCAACAAGCCTCCAAAAATAGCCGTCTGGAATGAAAGGCCGCAGCAAACTGCCACGACGTTTTGGAAGCGTCTGCTGTACAGCCGCATTTCTGGCCCTGTGCTGGGCATAATAAAAACCCGCAGTATGACACTCGGTGCCGGGAACGCCTACCGAACAAGGAGCGTGCGGAAATAGTAGTAGTAGTAGTAATAGTAGTAATAGGACTGGTGAGCATCCTAGCCATAATATTTTGTGTTGGCAGAAAGGTCATGAAAAATATACCAAATAGTAGTAGTAATAATAATAAAAATAACTGGGCAATAAAAACAGTAATGCTAATAGGGGTGGCACCGATAATACTAATACTCCTAGCAATACTTAAAATCAAAGTCGTAATAAACATGAAAGCAGGAATAGCTGTAGTAGTTAAAACAGGGCTAGTAGTAGTATCAATAAAAGCTATAACAATAAACATAATAATAATAGTCCTAGTCATACTAGTAATGGTACTGGCAATGATAGCAATAGTATGACTAGTACTACTACTACTTCTAGTGATAAGAGTAGGGTAATGTACTAATAGTTTCAGACTTGTTTCAGACATGTTTCAAACCTGTTTCAAACCTGTTTCAGACCAAGCGGCAGCCGTATCACGCACACACGGAAGCCTTGTAATACCTTGTAGTACATTGTACTACCTTGTCATACCTTGTAGTGCTTTGTGCTACCTTAAAGTACCTTGTAGTACTTTGTAGTACCTTGTGATACCTTGTAGTACCTTGTAGTACTTTGTAGTACCTTGTAATACCTTGTAGTACCTTGTAATACCTTCTAGTACCTTATAATACTTTGTAATACCTTGTAGTACCTTGTAATACCTTGTACTACCTTGTCATACCTTGTAGTACCTTGTCATACCTTTGTAATACCTTGTAGTACCTTGTAGTACCTTGTAGTACCTTGTAATACCTTCTAGTACCTTGTAATACCTTGTAGTACCTTGTACTACCTTGTAGTACTTTGTAGTACCTTGTACTACCTTGTAATACTTTGTAGTACCTTGTACTACCTTGTAATACCTTGTACTACCTTGTAGTACCTTGTGCTACCTTGTAGTACCTTGTAATACTTTGTAATACACGGTCATACCTTGTAGTACTTTGTAATACCTTGTAGTACCTTGTAGTACCTTGTACTACCTTGTAGTACCTTGTCATACCTTCTAGTACCTTGTAATACCTTGTAGTACCTTGTAATACCTTGTAGTACCTTGTACTACCTTGTAGTACCTTGTAGTACCTTGTGCTACCTTGTCATACCTTGTGCTACCTTGTAGTACCTTGTGCTACCTTGTAGTACCTTGTAATACTTTGTAGTACCTTGTAGTACCTTGTAGTACCTTGTAATACCTTGGAGTACCTTGTAGTACCTTGTAGTACTTTGTAGTACCTTGTAGTACGTTGTAGTACCTTGTAGTACTTTCTAGTACCTTTAGTCTTGCGCTCGCCCTTGCGCCTTCTTGCGCCTTCCACATAAAAACGACCAATATTTTACCCTCAAATATACCTACGTCACGTTTGGCTCAAATCTAAAGAGGGGGGGTTTAGAACGGCCCTCATATCAATATGTCTACACTATGTATATTAGTTGGTGGTTTCAGCCTATTAAACAAATTGTCTACCAACCAACCATTTGGTCAAACAACTGGGAAAAAACAATGACACCATTAACCAGTACATATGTCCAAATATTTTCTTTTCAATGAAAGAGACCCATGATGGCTGTGGGTCAAAACCCTGTACCCCTGCTTCCCCATCATTAACCATTGTTTTCCCACTGCTATTGTTGGTGGAAATTCCCTATTAGTTGGTTGGTTCACTGCTTGACCCATAGCTTGATGATTGTGGAGGATGCCTTGGGGATCCCTCCAGGCTGTGGAAATGCGCCTGCCAGAGCACCAACGAGAAGGGCGACAGCAACGCCACCCGAGCCATCCACGGGCAGTGGTAGACGAAGGCCCAAGATGCCACAGCTAAGCAGCAGCAACTGAGGCAATGGAGCTGACTCACCTGGTCGTTGGGAGGTGGTCAAGCGTGTTGGTTGACAACATGGTTGCGGGCCAAGCCAACAGCCATGGGGAGGTTTGTAGCAATGGTTGATAGTAAGGGATGATAACCAGCAAGAATAGGAAATATACCAACTATGTTGGTGGTCCTCAAGTCATAGGGGTACCCCTATGACTTGAGAAACCCCCACTTGGGTCAATGCAAACTGGCATTGCTGGTGATTTGGAAGTTGACGGGTATTCATGAAGATGCACATCCTCCAAGTGAGAAATCAACAACATCACCATCTGGTTGGCGGTTTAAACCCCTATGAAAAATATTAGTCAACCGACTATTTCTCAATCATTGCTAGGGGAAGCAAGTAAACCCATCAACATGTTTTTCACCACTCAGCTTTTCGATCATCTGGCGCATCCAAAGTTTCCCCCAAAAAAAAACAAGTGCACCGGTGGCTGGAGCCTTTCATATCCAAGTGATGGATGGTTCATATTGGGGAACTCATCCATGGAGGAACTGCAACCAGGACATGACAATGAGATACAACGAGAAATTGTTCAAATTCCCAACACTCTACAGCTATGACTCTGACTATCTAATGTGCTCAAATTTGTTGAGCTGTGTCTAAGTGTGATTGCTTTCAGTGCACTTTCACAAGTGTGGTATCTATCTACAAGTATTATCATGCTACCTTACAAGCAACCGTACTAGCGGATTTATGGCCACAACCAGCATGGTTTCAGTGGCTCAGCACCAACCCACCAAGGTCACCTCTGAACCCCGAGGTCCCTGGTGGACCCTGACCACCAACGACCACCCCACGTCATCCAGGCGTACAGGGACCGCCTGCGGCTGCATATATGGCTGTGACACGCCCACCAGCACGGCCATACCCAAGCTGAAGGCCGCGGCCCAACGCCAAGCGTAAGAAGACATGGAAAGGCAGGACACCAAGGCTAAAGCGAAGAGCTTAATGGCTACGTCCATCCACAGGTCCTACCGCCGGGGAGATTTTCATGATTGATGGTTCCATGTGATGTGGTTGTTTCGTTGATTTCTAGGAGGGTTTATATGGTGGTTGATGATGGTGTATGAGTTATGGGGTTTTATATGGTGGTTGATGATGGTTTGTGAGGCTAAGAACAACTCGATGGTGGATCAATGGTGGTGAAGGAATGATGGTTATTGGTAGTTAATGATGGGTCATTGTGGTGAATGAAGCGCCGGGATGAGAAATGATGTGCTTTTTAAAGCATGGTTCATGTGGGGTTCTCAAAATAGGAACACCCCAAAAAAACATTTGGTTTCTTACTATAAGAGACAACATTACATGATTTGAAGGTACCCCTTCTTGAGAAACCACCAGGTCGGTTACTGATGGTGAACGATTGAACTATGATGGCCGATGTCCGGAAAACAGCCCCTTTTGGGACATGACAAGACCATGGACTGACATTTGTTGATTAGTTGAAGAGGTTGTGACTTGGCTTGGGTAGTCAGTCAAGAATCCCATGTGAGAGAATTATTTTCATGGATAATTTGACATGGTCCACAAACCATTAAATTGATTTGAGTTGTGACAACTCATATGTGGCTTGTTACGTATCCACTGTGTCAAGTCAGGCTTGACTCCAAAAGCCTCGCTGGCTCATAAGCAAGCCCCGAGTAATTCACCTTTATCGACCAAAACGTAAACATCAAAAATCGATTGGTTCATAGTCTTAACTCGTTGGTGAACGCTGTTGATAATGGTTATTCACCAACGATTAAACACTATTAACCAATGGTTACAATTGACCTTAGCACTAGTGTTAACCAAGAATTCAACATCAATATGCATTCCTATCAACCAGTAACGAGCCATCAACCAACCAATTTGGTCATTGTTTTTTCTTCGAAATGGCGGTTTCTCAAAATAGAGGATCCCCCTAAATCATCCAAAATGAACCATTCATGGTCCTACCCCAACCATTTTTTGGGTCTCCAAACTGCCTTGAGAAACACCCTGCTCCAGCACGAGCCGATAGCTCCCAGCTCCTGGCACAGGGTGTACTTGTTGGAGAGGGACTGTGACCCGATCAGCAAACGATCATTGGATGCCTGGTTGAGAATGATGCGTTCGTTCAACATCTGCGTCAGCTTCTGGGTTTTCAACCTGAGCTCAAGCGGCTGCGTAGGCATCAACATGTCATACTTTTTTGTGATGTAATTCCTGGAGTTTGAATCATGGTGAGCTTTCGTTGTCCTCAAATCAAACGCTCCCCCTGCTCTCTGCATTTCTAACCCTCTATTGGGTGAAGGAACGAACTCAAATCTCCAACAACAATTTGCAATCAACATCCAAGCAACACCTGGGTCGATGTTTCTGCATCTGCCACTTTCATAGCCTCCTCCGGCTCCCCTGATGTGGTGATGGAGTTGTCGTAAAGCTTCACAACACGCTTGCCACGGCAATGCACTGCCATGTGCGCAGCGGCGGCAGCCCCAACGC
>VSDK01002196.1:160067-196490 GCA_009767595.1 Symbiodinium kawagutii | reverse complement strand
AGGGGTGTCGCGGCCGTGTTGTGCCTCAGGATGACCAGTTTCTTGTTGAAAAAAGTGTGAATCATCAGCTTCGGCCATTGATTTTGGTCTTGCAAACCTTTTGGCTTGATGCTGGAAATGTGTGTGACCATTCCATATGGAGAGATGTCATTGGTGTGAGTCCGTCCCTATAGAATGACGAGCATTTTGAGGGAAAAACATGATTCTCTGCAGCAAAGTATCCCATCTCGGGTTCCCCGAAGCACCTGTATTTATAGTAGGATTGGTCCTCTGCTCAGTGGCTTCAACCGCCCCGAAACATATCAGTCAATATTTAGTTGGCTATCCCAAGTAGGAAAAAACAACTGTTCATTCAGTCATCATAGCCATGTTGGGGTTATTTTCCCACATTGTGATATCAACCACCCCTTAGTCAACCACCCCATAAATGACTAACCCCCTAACCATGTTAGGAATATAAGCACGAGGATGGTATATCCATTTTGACCCAAAATTTGACCCTGAAAATGGTAGAACCATTAGAAATCTAACCATCCATTTTGGGATCAAACTTTGTGGTATCCCTTCTGCCAAGCTGCTGTCGCAACATCAAGCCACCCTGAGCTGGACCATGGGGGTGGTTGGTCATCATTTTCCTTAGCCTCTAAGGATCTAAGCACCAACAATGGAAAATTGTACATGGAAAATTTCCATTGAAATTGTTAATAGGGTCATCATTTTCCATTTAGCAATGGAAAATCTCTCTATTTAACAGAGAAACCCTTGGAAAGTATCAACAATGGGTGGATTTTCCATTTGCTATGTTAGATCACCGGAGGGTAACAATTGCGAACAATCATTGACCACTGTTACCCGTTTTGAAGCATCATGTTATCCACCATTGGTCAGTATTAGCCGGTATTGACTATTTGCAGCCATCATGAGCTAGTTGGCAATCACCGTTGACATCCGTTCGGAGTTTCTTCTTGCGTTGAATGCAGCACTGTAGCATCCACAAATAATCACCCTGATGGATAAAGTGGTGGATTCCCATGACCTCTCGGTGGCAGCACCCGCAGCATCCATGGTAGAGTAGGGTTCCCTGATCGTGATTTGATTAGCGATGACTAGGCAAAAGGTTGCTGAAGGAACCAAATCAATTCCGATGGGATTCACTATCGCTAAGATGAAGGGAACTCATCTTACATGATGCGATTAAGTAGTTTAATTGGGATAGCTGAAACCTGACTGACTAATCATCATGATGCAATGATCTATGAGTTCGGTAAACTATTTTCAAGATAACATGGATCTGACTAAAAGGAACCTGTCCAATCATGCTGTGATTATCTACCATGAGGATAAAACGAATCTGCTTAATCATGATAATGATGTGACTAACATTGATTAACATTGTCACTGGGAACCATTAGGACAACATGATCCTGATTGCTCATGATGCGAGTAAGTATCATCATGATTAAAAAACCTGATTGACAATGATGTGATGAACTATCACAAGGAATCATTCGGATCATAGGAACCTCATTGATACTGACACGGCTAATAACATGATGTGGTCAACGATCATTAGGAATCATTTGGATAACGGTGACAGTAACCTCATTCATCACGATGTGATTAAGGGCTACTAGAACTGAGTTGGATGACAGGAACCTGATTTATCATTGTGCGATTCGTTTTCATCAGGTATCATTAGGGTAGCAAGCAGCTGATTTATCATGGCATGATTCACTATTAGTAGGATTCATTGGAATAAACAGGTAGATGACAACTGATAGTTTACAATAAACACGCAGATTCAATAAAGGGGTAGATGACATTCATTGGAATGATAGTAGGATTTATGGATGAACCTGATATTATTGCTGAATCCGTAGATGACAACTGATGTTAATTGCTTGCTTCCATATCGATCAAACTCCCAGCAGGTCACTAGAGCACGACGAACTTCGAAAGCGCAAAGTATGGAGGATTGGCCATGAATTCTACGGTTATTTGGCTATGAGTCAATATTAACCAACCAATAATGGTGGATGATAACCCACAATACAATGGTCAATGATGGGGGAACCAGGGGCACAGGGTCTTGAATCACAGCCATTTCTGGACAAATACATGGATGCCTCCTGGCCTTGCTCCCTCCCAACCACCAGACTAGTTGGGTGATGTTGGTATCATGGTGTTTGACTGTATCACTTCCAGAGCTTGTCCAATACACCTGACCCAATTCCAGCAACTTTAAGTCAAGCACCATCCAAACACTATCCAACAACCCCAAATATTGGGCACTAAAACGGGCAACATACTTGACAAACTTAGAAACAGTGTAATTCTGGCAAACGGCTGGCAAATCACCTGAGAGTTAAACAAAACAAAGTATTTTGAGAATAAGGATATAATACTTTCTGTGCTCAATTCATGTTGTTTCATCATCAGGGTTTCATATTGGAGGTTCAGTTCGTCGCTTGTTATAATCGGATCTAGGAGCAGTTCTAGATTGCAAAAAAACACAATGGACAAACCGCATGCAAACAAGAACGCCATCTTACTATACAATGACAAACAACATCAAACCACTGCAAAACCATGACTCACAAGACACACAATGATATCTTCAAACATGTTGACGTGGTTGTTGCATCCCCAAGCACACGCTCATGGCCAAACAAATGCAAACAACGAACCTGGCACAATGAGAAAAGTCGTGCCCGGAAGATTTTTCTTACACAAGAAACAACATGGACGCACATATTGTGTAAATGGGTTAAAGCATCAACGGTTGCCTCTTTCCAACCTGGAATTGCAGGAAAAACAGAATTCACTGGGACTTGAAAACCCCTGCCCCTAACCAACAACAGGAGAACAGATTGGTTGCAACTTCCAAATCCGCTGATCAGAAAGTAATTAATTGAGACATAAACCTAGTGTTGACTTGCTGCAGCTTAGCAACGATGAACAAGGGAATCAGCAGTCCATATGCCATAGCGCTGCCATAGGCCACTCCGCGAACCCACAAGGCTATCCCATTGGTTTCAAGGCAGCGAAGATGTGGAATGGCCGGTCGGAAGGCAAAATCTCCAAGCGGCTCGCCATCTGCGAAGGTCGTGTCATGGCGTCATTCATTGAAAAGGTCAGAGAAACTTCCCTTGGAAACTGAAAGATAGACCAATGCCAATCAGGCTGGTGGTTGAACCGCCCCTGTAAAAAATAGTAAACAAGCAACCATTTGCTAATAAGCACTAAGGAAAATATACAATTGTTTAAAACCACCAGCCAGCAATCATTCACATTCGGCAGGACTGCTTGAATTTCAAAACTTCATGGTGGGAGTCGAGTGGAGGCACTGATATGTGGGGAAACCTTGAACCCAATTGGTTGGGGGTTGAACCACCCCGTCATGAAAAATATGTTCGTTTTGTTAACAGCCTGGAAGTTTCAAACCACCAGGTAGTACAGTAGTTATTTAAGCGCTACTGTTAGTTACTATCCCCTATAACTAACCATTCTTATCCCCTAGTAAAAATGCCAACCAAACTACCACCAACCAGCCAATCAAGTGAAAAACTATCATCAAATGAGCTCCATGCCTCCATCTTCGGACTGACACTTGAGCAACTCCGCAGTACTGGAAGCACCACCGATGAAGAGCAAAGTGATCGCTTTCCATGCGATGCTCACCTTGTCTGCAACACAACTGCACACGAACCCAGGCTGCAAACACATGAAAGCCTTATAGAGCAACATGAATTGTAGATTTGGGACCTGTTTACGATCCCCTATTATTAACCACCATGATATCCTTATCATGTTTATCGTCCCTATTAGCCTTGTTATTGCTGTTAACCCTATTAGCTGGGATCAACAAGGTTTATTACTCTTATTCTTAACCCTAGTTATTGTTATCCTTAACCCTTGTCATTACTGTTCTTGTTAACCCCTATTGGCCATTACAAACAACCTTTGGATGAACCACCGTGGGATCTGTTTACAAAGGTTTTTTTGGCTCGGCCAGAAGGGCTTCGCGGCTTCACGTCACTTGGTGGTGGTGACGTGGCGGCAAGCTGCACCCAGCCAGGGAGATTTCGTTGAAGCTAGCAGCTATCGTTTGTCGCGCAGCTAAGCTGAAAGAGAGGTAATTCTTTTAAACTTGTTAGCTTGGCAGTGCCTTAGATGGTTCGTAACTATGCTTAGCATTGCTCACCCAGCCATGGTTTGTAATTCTTCTTGTAATGATGTTGAAAGTCAATCTTAGTGGCTTAGTAATAGCGATTTGGCTGTGGGTCAAAACCCTGTACCCCTGGTTCCCCATTATTAACCATTGTTTTCCCTATAGTTTGTTGGTTATTATCCACCATTTTTGGTTTGTTAATATTGACCCATAGCCATTTGGTCAACAAGTTTGAAGGTGGACGAGGTCGCACCCGAGAAGTGACTTGGGGAACCCACGGTACGCCGAGCTACGCCCAAACCCGCTCGACAACATTCCAAAGCAGCGCAGCAGGCAATCCTAGGCCAGGCCGACTTGGCGGTAGATCAGCGTGGACCCATTGAATCCAATTGATGGGTACCATCAGCAACCAAAACCTTAAACAAGGTAGGCTCTACCTTCCAAAATAGAGGTTATAAGCTGCAAAAAGGTGCTGGTTTTGGGGGCTTGTGGTAGTTGATGCATGTTCTTAGTAGTGCACAACCACACACTCTTGCCATACCAACTTGCCGATCTCGGATACCTATGGTGCACATGTGGCGATCACTGTGATTATCCGTGTCAAAGTTGCAAACTGTGAGGATGATTCAGTATAAGAACAAGGCCTCCAAACGAAAATCAACTCTGTAATGGAGTTCCACCAGGCAAACTAATCCTACCATAGAAAATTCATTGGTATTTTCCCTTCACGCATGGATGGTTCCTTGGGAATCTCTCATTACGGCAACTTGTTTACCCCCGTTCCATTAAGAACGCCAAGCGGCACTAGGAGCGGCAACAACGGGGAAGCAATGGCACCCAACACATAGACGGTTTCCGCATCGAAAGTACACCGCAAATTCAATTTGCTCTGTAATTCGGTGACAGTCATCTGCAAAATTTCCTCGGTTTCGGAAATAGGGGCTGAAACAAAACAAAATTCTACAATATTGAACAATAGTTCAAGTATTTGTTTATTTAAATTCTTGGCAAGCAACTAACCATTTGTTTATATAATACTAGGGAAAATAAAGAATGTTCAAAGTCACCAACTAATGAAGGAATTCACGCATCAACCACGTTGCACGTTTATAATCTTTGCCCAATCGGACCGCGCAGGCTCCAATTTATCCACATCAATGCTGTTCAACACTAGTAACATGAAAACATCTTGATCTGGAAAGTTGCTATTGCGTGTCCGCTCCGAAACAAACCCCTGACATCTGAAACGATGTTGGCTTGCGCCAAATGACTGTGGCAACAACGAAACTAACGTTTCAACCAAGCAAACCATTGCACGACAAAGCAATAAATACCCCACCCCGCCCCTGCCCCAAGCACAAGCAGGGTATAGCATAGTTACTATTCTCAACTGCTGGTGCCAACTTCATGTGTGAACGGTTTCACCGCAACACAAATCATTTGAACAACACTGTGGACAAGTTAAAACGTATCTGTTGACTGGTTCTCTCCAGGCTTCCAAATATGGAACCTCAGGAAACATTGACGTGGAAGGGCCCTGTGGCGCCAGACTGCTGAGAACGACCCAAAGCTGCACCAACTGAAGCAACAAAGGCGCTTGCCGCACAAAACGTCTTTGCAGCAAATGCCTCGCCTTGGCTCAAAACATGTCCCAAAGTGCATCCAACACAGGCCTGAGGAAACTGATGGCCTAACCTGCCGAAACTTAAACCAGAACAACCAACCACAACAGTGGCTCACGGGTGTGGAAAAGCGGCGCCTCCCAGCCTTTCAACTCTCACATCCGCAACCCAAAAGTCGGCCGAGCTGCGCTGACAGTGTGCGGTGTTTGCCGGCCAGCCCGCTTGTAGAAGAAATAAATTATTATCAGCAAACAGGTTATGCTTCCAGCCAAGCCAATCCGCCAAGCGAATACCGAGCTGCCCTCTCCACAAGGCCTCAACCAAACGCTTGACAGCAGCCCTTGACTAGCCCGCAAAATTGTACACATCCCACCCCATGAGTGCAAGAAAAACTCAAATCCCTCATCCCAAAACTGACAAAGCCTTTTTCTGTCGGAGTTGCTTGCATCTGCCTCCACTGGATCTGAAACCATCCGCGCAGCTGGCACATAGGGTTCCGCCATAGCCCACACCACAGTGGTGCCCACCAGGACACCTTTGCGAGATAGCAGGCGGCAAACATCTGTGAGCCTCTTCAGCGTTGCTCTTCAGGCGAATGTGGTTGACATCCGGCGGTGCCAAGGAAGCATGGCTTCCCGTGTTATTGCACTGCAAGTGCAGCTTGCTACACAGAACGCACTCGCCCTGTTGCAGGGCATGGTGCTTGTCACAACTGCAACCACCGTCATGGAGGCTTCCAAAGGCACACTTGCAATGTTCCAGTTTCGTCGATCCAGCGGATGCAGTGCTGTTAGGGGGGCAACTTTTGCACCTATGAAGGCCCAAAGTATCGCTGAATGAATTTACCGGGCACATCTGGCAAGTTGCTCCGCGGCCATGCCACCCGGCAAAGCACTTGCAAAGTTGCTGTGGTAGAAACTTGCTGGACGTCGCCTTGATACTGCCAACCAAGACCTTGCAAGTGTACCCTGCAATGCCATTTCTGTAGGCATACATATCAGTCGCGCTGAACACCCCGGCTTCCAGCAACTTTGCTGCCTCATCTTTGTTGCTCAACTCAGTGCCTGTCAAATCCAAAAAGATCTCCTGCTTCCTGGCCTCTGTTAGTGCTGTTGGTGAAACCATGACCTCCTGGTTTTCCCTCAGGATCAGCCGCCCCGACTTGGGTTTGAGCGGGAAACCCCGCAGTTCACTCACATTGTTGCGCGAAAGGTCCAGGGTCAACAGAGTCTTGGTCAGGGGAAAGTTGAAATTGGGAATACGTTCGCGATTCACCACAGCTTCCACCTCAAGGGAACAACGCACGTGCTGTGATTTTTACTTCATCGGTGAAACTCTGCACCTGCATTTGTAACTTCACTCCAGCAAAACCCCCACGGCTATGCCTCAAAACAAATTCTAGACAATCAACCAGGTACAGTATCCTTACAAATTGGGGAAACCGTTTAAACGTGTTCAAAACCACTAGCTGGATCAAGCATTGGTTGGCCCTACTTTTTCCTGTTTCTTACTGCAAGTCTGCCAGGGTCGGTCAATGTCCTTACGTCAATCCTACAGCAGTAGGAATCATCCATTCCATGGTTCAATACCTTGGCACCCTGTTGTTCATATCCCGTTAATGACCAAACCAATCGAACTGTTGGGATGTTCACCTAGCCTGTTTGGCGGTTGACATGACCCACAGCGCATTTGGGCATGGGCCTACATCCAGAAATGGCAGTTTCACTACGATCTTCACCCTCCACGCTTGGGCATCATGGCCCCCCGAAACGCACGTTGATACCGTTGATATGCCACAGATATGCTAGTCAATGGCTACGAACTGGCACTAGATCAAAGCCATCCAAAGCCACCCCTGCCTCACAGTTATTGGGATGTTCGCATGGTAATCGTTTGGTAAGTTGGGTGACGAGAGTTTTACCTGAACGGTGACAGTCGTGCCCGCCTACATCTCTGATCGCCACTACCCATCTCTCGGTGCTCTTTTGTGGGCAAGGATGGACCCCAATAGTTGGTGAACACCATCAGCATTTGAATCGGTTTAGCAGGGGCATGGTGTGACGTGGGGTATCAGCGCCCAACGATGAGACCGACATGTGTCTTGGATTTCCAGCCACACAAGCTGTCTACCAACCACCAAATAATCCAAATTTGCTTCTCTTTCTCCCAGCTGGCTATGTGTATGTGCCAAGATAATGGTACCCCAAGAGCCATTGGTTTACAATATATGTCCGTTATAATTGCCATATTGGGGGTCAATAATTTTGGCGCATACCCAGCTGTTGCTGAAAATCGCTCCAGCTGGAAATCCCCTTCCTTCGCCCGTCCTGGGACAGCAGCGGCACGTAGCCAGAAATGCCAGCGCCAACTGCCTGGATCGAGGAGATGGGAGACATGGCCAGGGGCAGCAGCAAGTCTTCAGCCCGGCCACTCACGTTACCTGAGGCGCCAGCTTGCCATCAACGGCAGCGGCACTAGAAAACCATCATGAACCATGTTAGAACCATCACTACACTGGAAAACCATCATGTTTGGGTGTTTCTTAAGATAGGGGACGGCCAAGTCATCCGAGTTTTTGAACCTTTTCGTGACGATGGAGCATCCATTAATGGCGCACTATTTGAGGAGGTGGTTTCTTGATACCTAACGAATCGAATCCATCACCCACATGAATTCAAAACATCATGCCACTGACACTCAGAACTCTTGCCCGTAGCTGAGAATTAAAAAATGCTTGGTTCCAGTGATCCCACAGAAACATATATTGTCAACCTTACACATTTCTGGCAAATTGGCATGCCTTCCAACATCTTTTAATGAACATTCAAAATGGCATGTCTTCCGATATTTGTCTGCATTTCTCCTGAAATTCTTTATCGCATGTTTTCGTTCTCAAGCAACAACTCATCCTATCTAGCATGCATTATGGCCTTCGATCTGGCATTCTTTCCAGCAATTTTTCTGGTGTGAGTTCTGACATTTTTCCCGACAATTTCTTTTAGCATGACGATGCGCATGCTACTACTTGGCAGGAACTCTGATATCACTGTCGGGCATTTTTTTGCAACTTTCTTTCCGACGCTCTATTTTCATGTGTATATATATATATATATATGGTACCCCGCCCCCCAAGACCTACCTTTTTCCAATTTTTACTGGTATTGGCACTAAATTTTGTATGTTTTGAACTTGCATTTTTGGTTGGAGTTTTGGGGGTGCCAATCCAGGGATTGAAGATTGCAGATTCTCAGAAACACTTCTTCAATCCAGGTCCCAGGTCTGGCTTTACATCTTCAATCCAGGACTGGATCCAAGAAGTTTTTCTGTGAATCTTCAATCCAGACCTGGGACCTGGATTGAAAAAGTTTTTCTGGGAATCTTCAATCTTCAATCTTCAATCCAGACCTGGGACCTGAATTGAAGAAGTTTTTCTGAGAATCTTCAATCTTCAATCCAGGATTGGAGCGCGGGAGTGTTTGCAATTAATTGCAATTAATTGCAAGTGTCGTTAGACTTGTGGGATTGCGCAGCCTTCCGACATCCCACAGGCACTATGTAGGTAACATAGAAGTAGTTTACAGAGGCAGCAAATGAAGCAGTATGCAGGTAATACATAAGTAGCTGATGGGTCAAATATAGGTAGTGTATAGGAACCTCATAAGTCATATATATGGTAGCTATGACACAGGTATTAAAAAGTAGGCTTCAAGCAGTGTAGATGTGTTTCGTTGGTAGTATATAGGTATGATATAAGTATTACATTGATACTATTTAATTAAATATTATTCAACAATTAATAAATAGTACATAGGTAGTAAGCAGGTAACACAGAAGCCTTCAAGAGATAGTATTCAGGTAGCAAACATATATTATATAGGTAGTATACAAGTAGCGTCTAGGTACATATGTAATTTGCAGGCAACATACAGGTAGCAAAGAAAGATTCTAATAGACAGTATTTAGGTCGTTGTTAAGCAGCAATATAGGTAGTACAGAAATATTATATAGGTAATTTATTGGTAGGATATGATATATATATATATATGATTAGTATTAGGCATTCAACAACTAGCGTGCAAGCAGTTGAGAGGTAGCACAAATGTATTACATTGATACTTTCTAGGTAGTATTCAAGCAGTGCATGGGCAATAGATAAGTAGCATATGGAAGTATATGAATAGTATTCAGGCAATCAAGAGGTAGTCTATAGGTAAGATATAGGTATTATTTAGGTGTATAGGTGGTGGTTAGGTACATAGGTGCTACACAGGTATTTAAGTAGCATACAAATAGAGCAAACAAAGATTAAGGGAACAAGGTTTCAAGTAGAGAGCTACACGATAAAACTAAAATATCAAGATATTTTCTACCTCTCGACTGCTTGCACACTACTTATCTATTGCCTAGCAATACTTATATACTACAAATAAAATACCTATGTACTATGTCTGTGCTATTTCTATTGCTGCTTAACTACGGCCTATAGATTGTCTATTAGAGCGTGTGTATGCTACCTGTATAGTACTTACATACTTCATTTGTACCTATACATTACCTAAATAATACATATATAATATCTATGTACTACCTGAACCCTATCTCTTTAATGCTTTTGTACTGCGTGTTTACTACCTATGTACTACCTGTATATTGCTTGAAAACTATTCGCACAGTAGTTTGCACAGTACCTATGTAATACTTAAATTGTACCGACATATTGCCACTTCATACATCTACACTGCTTGAAAACTACTTTATAGTACTTGTGGGCTATCTATATGTAATGTATGGGGTACCTGTATACTAGCCACATCTTATTCATCAACTATTCAGATACTACCTGCATACTGCTTAGAGACTACCCATTTGCTGCCTCCATATACTACCTCTATGTTACCTACAAGTATTTGTATACCACTCTGTACTGAAACAAGTGGGTCTTGATCTTGGGAGGGGGGGACTAGAAAGTAATTTATGAGGGCGTCAATATATATATATATATCATATCATTTAACAGGCCTAATTAAACCTAATTTAGTTATAATTATGTAGGCTAAATTAAATATATTTTGAAACCAAAGAACATAAGTGGAATGAATTAGGAAGTAATTTATGAGGCCATAAACATATATATATATATAACATCATTTAATAGGCCCAATTAAATAGAACTAACTTAATTATAGTTATTTAGGCTAAATATAATGTATAATGAAACCCTGTATAATTATAAATACTGGTAGGTAATTAAATAGGCAGTAATTAGATTATTAAATAGGTAAGTGTTATTTTCACTGGCAATCACAAAACATTGCTAAATAGCCCATGAGTAAATAAACCATAACGTCCCAAGATCTAAGGGCTTGAATTCAAAAACCTTTCTCGAAAATCTGGAATCGTAAATTCAAAAAACATGTTAAACATTTGTATATTTTCCTGGGTTCGGGATTCAAGATTCTGAGAAAAGATCTTAATCCAGGCCCTTACTGGTACCCAGAACCCCAAGATCTAAGGGTTTGGATTCAAAAACTATTCCCCAGAATCTTGAATCCCTAGACATTTGCAAAGTTTGCAAATTTTCCTGAAGCCACCCGAAAAAGGTAGGTCTTGGGAGGGGGGATAGCATATATGTATATATATACCTATACACACATTCTGGTATCCTTTCGAGCATTCTGTCTGGTGTACATTCTGGCATTCTATCTGGCATTCTCTTTGGCCAATTTGTGGAATTCTATTTGGCATCCTTTCTGGCGCTCTATTTAGCAAACAATCGTTCCGGCATACTGTTTGGTAAGTATTCTGGCATTTTTTCCGAACTTCTATCTGATATCTGGCGATCTATCGAGCAAGTACTCTGGCATTCTTTCTGGCATATGTTCTGACATTTAACCTTCGTTGTAAACTTTTTCTGGCATATGCCCCACATCCTATTTGGCATTTTCTCTTAACATGTTTTTTGGCATTCTTTCTGGCTGTCTGCCTGGCAAATATCCCTTCATTCTTGTATGTCTTCGGACATTCTTCTTGGCAACTCTCTTTCCAAGAACATTCTAGCATTCTGTCTAGCCTTCTTTCTGGGAGCTGGCATTTTTGATGTCCCTTTTCCTGCCAGGCACAGGCGCGAAAGGAAATGTCCGAATTTGTCAGACTGATGGTTGGGGTCGTACGTTTTCTTTGTGTTTCACTTTGGCATTCTTTCTGGCATACAATCTGGCACGATTTTTTCTGACTTTCTCAGACCCTACAGAGCTGGGAGGGCCTCGCCTTACAGGGGTTGGCATGGGTGTCTTCTTAGTGACCTGGATCTGGCGTAATGGGGAACACAGCAAGCGCGATTACTAGGTTACTAAGTCACCGACCCCACTGATGAGCAGTCACCACCATTCAATCACTACAATCACCACAGACTTTTCTACAACTTAGCGCTGCCAAGGTGCAATTGGTGATGTCCAACTCCTCCAATTTGGGAAGCAAATCAGGATGCAGCTTTTGATGATTGCGGTGAGGAAAAAAAAAAGTATCGTACTTAGCGAAATAAACCTCGTGGAAATGCTGCTTGAGGTTGGAGAGGGCCGGCCCTTCTGGAATGAATTGGACCCTGCTGTTGCGCAACCGCAGGGTCCTCAAATAAGAGAGTCTTCCTCTCCAATGTTCGTTGATCCGACCTGTGACCTGTGTATAAGACAGGTCAACGTCTTTGATGCGCCGGAAACACGAAAGGGAAGTCATGTCTCCGGTCACTGGGGTCCGGCGCAGATTCAAAGCTTCCAGCTGACTATTACAGTCGCCATTAGTGTACACAAAGCCAATCAAGTCATCAAGAGCCCCGGTGACCATCGTGTCACTAAGGTCAAGGTCTATGATCGAAGCAGGTCGTAGGCCTCTGAGATTACCATGCACTTTTGTGGCCCGGAGATTCAGCTTCTGAAAATGCCGATCTATGCCCAAGGATTCGATATTTCCATGAACCTGTGTGCCCTGCAGATTCAACACCTTGAGCTTGTCCAGCCCTGCAAAGACTTTGATGTCGCCAGTCAAGTTCGAGGATGTGATTTCTACCTCAGCGGACCCAAAACGCATTGGCAGCCAGGACCCAAACCCCAATAGTAGCTTCATGTTAAGGGTGGATATGGTGACCAGTTTTGCGCAAATCCAAATTTTCTATGCCTGCCATGTGTACCATGTGTGCTCTTTCAACCTGCGCAGAGCTGCAGCTGCTCTTAACAACAAACAGGCAGCAGCGTCACCCCTGTCATTCCCTTCTCGCTGGCTGGTATTGGCTCGTCAAGAAACTTTTGTCAACCAAATAAATCCCAGCGCCGGTCACGTGTCACGTTACTTGGCATTATCCTGATTCAAATCTACGTAAACCTGACATCATGGACTGGTGCTGGGCTGGCAGAGCCGTGCTTGGGTTATGGATCGGATATGGATCGGGGCAGGGATCGGGGCAGGGATTGGGGCAGGGATCGGGGCAGGGATGGTGCACCCATCATGTTCTTCTTCTTTTGTATGCAGATTGCCGTGCAGAGCACAGCCCCTGATTCTCTCAGAAGCCTTGGTAGCAGCACTAGTCTGCAAACATGCCTGTGGCAACCCCCAGGGACATCCCTTCTTGCCTACTTTCTGTACAGCTGCGCCGAGCAAGAACTGGGTAAGCACAACACAAGCTCTCACAGCAGGGTGGGAAACGATGTCCGGCAAAACCGCTAGCAATCCAATGGTGTGCAACCGATATTTCCCACCACTCCGTGCCATCCATGCAAAATGGTCGGAACATTCATGCAATATCCACGTTGCAGACCTTGTAGAAGTAGGTATGGGGTATGAATCCTGCCAGGGCTATGGATCAATGCGGCGTGAAAAAAACGGTACGAGCGGTGGGGTTAAGTCCCATCACCCGGGGAAAAGTCCCATCACCCCTGCACGGCACGCATTGGACAGAAGTCCCATCACCCTCGGGAAAAGTCACATCACCCCAAGCAAATCCCAATGGCACAGCGTGTCTCAGCAGATGCCTTTTTGGTCAAATCGTTGACAAAAAATGCGCAAAAGTATGCAGGACCGATGCGACTTCCGCGACATGATGCGACTTAACCTCCCCCCCCAGTACCTGAGAATCCAGCAATCCAGGTCAGTTGGAGACACAAACATCACTTGCAGCCGATCTTTGCCGAAAAGACACCTCTTGGAGGAACTTCAGGTGGATCTTCGATGGCAGTGTCCCGGCACAGGTCCGGCACTCGAGCGCCTTCACAAGGCAGTCGCTGACGAGACTGCCAGAATGGCAAGTGACGCCGGGCCAACGACAGTGGTCTCCATGGAAGGAGCCTGGAAGTGCAGGTGCCCGGAAGTGTCATGAACCCAGGATTTCCACCAGCTGCCGACTGTGGTCGCAATTTTTCGAGCCCCAATCTCAGCAGCCCCACCCTGATTCTTCATTGACAATCAAGCTGCTTAAGTATTTCCAGATCAGTCTAGACCCCAACCCCCTGTGCCGGCCCCCAATGGATGCATGACAGGGCCTTAAGGCATAGACATGATCTGTACATCAGGAGCTTTCCAACCATAGGAACCTCAAATCTCCTGAAGTCTGCCGAAGTTTTGATCACTTCCAAGCTATCAAAAAGATGTGTTGATCATTGGTCCCAAATCAACCAGCCTTGCGTAGGACTCATGACAGTGCCACGCCCCCAAAATGGGTCACGACGTTGCATGGGGTCATGGGCTCCGCCATGGTTTTACGCTAGCGGCTCGCCACACCCGCCTGAAGACCCCAAGGATTGTAGCACTTGCCTTGTGTGCTCCGCTTCCTTCTCACAGTCACCTGAAGCCAAGAGTTGGACGTGGCACGTCGCCCCCTTGCGGGCACCCAAGTAATGCTGGTTGATGGTGATCGATGGCTATGGCTATCATGATTGAAGGGCTGTTTTATCATTATTCATGTAAAATAGCATATTCGTTATGTCGGACGTTTTGGCCAGTGACTGTTTCTGAAGCGGTGGATAGCTGGAAACCAAGGAAATCTAGAAAGAGAAGGATTTATGGTTTTTGTTGAAGACCAAGAAAGCGCACAAAATCGATTGAATTCTGGCCTTTAGATTCAAAATAAACTAGGAAAAACACATGATTTCTTGATTTCTTACAATCAGAACACGATCAAAATTAAGATCATTCGATTATGGTTGATTGCTTCTGCTGGATAGAAACTAGTAATGATCAATGGTGGTTATACTCAATAATTAATCAGTGATAATGTCATGGCTATTTACTGGTTGACTGATGGTTAATGGTGGTTTAACGACTAATGATGCTTAGTAGTGGCACCGGTCAATGCTGGCCACTGGTGATGATTAATGGTCCAGGAATGGCTTGTGAATGGCACGAGCTGAGGGAATGCTTCAAGATCCATTTGGCTATGGGTCAAGCAGTTAACCAACCAAGTTTATGGGGGTTAACACAAAACATCTTATGGGGGTTAATAACCAACAATTTCATGGGGAAAACAGCATGTCTTATGATAGGGGAACCAGGGGGACTAAGGTTTCGACCCACAGCCATTTAGTGGTGGCCACATGAATAGTAAAGTCATGGCTCATGGTTCGTCATGATCCACAAACGACAAGTGGTGCACAACGGTGAACCGATAGGGGCCGTAGGTGAAGGATGGTGTGGCGCTTCATGACCAACTCATTGGTGGTTTCAAGGCCTATGAAAAGTATTGGTCAACCAACCATTTGTTGATCATTACTAGGGAAAATAAACATGTCAATCAAACCACCGACCAGTTCATGTTGGATGATGACTGGGAGTACCCCCATGACTTGAGAAAATAAAAAATGCTTCAACGCACCACCCAGGATTGATGATGACTGTAGAATGGTGGCTGTTACAACCATGTGTTAACAATCACGTCTGGGAAAATGAGAATCTGAATCGCAGAATCAAACCAACAACCAGCCAACATCAGCCAACCAACAATCAGTTGAGAGTTGCTCGAATCCAATCGTGCGCTTCCACATCCTCAGTTTCCCTAAATGGACATCCCCAAATTGCTGGCGAACCAGAAGATGAAGGGTCACTTCCACTGGCTTGCCATGCCTACCCCGTGAAAGCATGGGCAAGCTCATGGCGGACCTCCCAATCAGCCAAGCTATGCTACTGCATCTAAGTTCATCTTTTTCTGATGTGAACAAAAAAAAGAGCTCCAGGGTTTTCACCAACCAAAGTTTTGCTTTTGGACCGAATCTCTTGGATGATCCAATCTCTCTGGGTTGCATGTCATGCCGTGGGCGAACTTGAAACGCAAATGGCCTGGAAGTCCCACGAACTTGTTCTCATAGAATCCCCAAAAAAGACCAGCTACCAACTGACCAACCTATCCGGCAGGTCGGCGTCAAAGGCACCTGGCAAAGGTTTTGGGTCCTCAATGCTTTTCAGCTTTGGTTTCCACTCTTCCGTGTTGAACCAGAGCTGTTTCTGCTGGTGGTTCTCCCTCAATGCTGCCACAGGAATGGCCCACAGCGCCCACAAGGCCCAGGCGGCAACCATGGTCTCATGTCAACAAATGGATTGCGCCTGGACGAAACAAATGGCTTTGTCCGTGGCTCAAAAAGCTGTTCTTTTGCTCAACAAAGTTCTAAGCTGCTCGGTGGTTGATCCAGCCCTATGAAAAACATTTGTAAACCGTTTGGTACTAGGGACATAAAAATGTTTGGATCTATACAAGATTTTTGTAGATATCATAAGCATGCGTCACGAATATTCACCATGGCTGTTGGTGATTTTGGCCATGAAGTACCACCTTTGACGGACAAGCCCATGTATCGACCAGTTTCACAAACTACAACTGATCCGACTGCACACTCGAGCCAGATAACTTGGAAGTCAGCTGTTGTCATCTCCAATCTCCAACAAGAAAACAACAAATGACTACCACCAACCAATCAGCATCAATAAAAATAACATAAACATCACTATGGTCCACGTGATCGATATAAAATAAACGAACAACATAAGCACACACAGCAAGAACAAATACAAATCGTCAACATAATGAATGGCACAAAGAAGAACAAGAAGAAGAAGAAGAAGAAGAAGAAGAAGAAGGAGAAGAAGAAGAAGAAGAACAACAACAACAACAACAACAACAACAACAACGGCAAGACTCTACAATGAGCAGTAGCAAGTCACAGCAATCTGTCCAGCGCAACTCGAAGAGGTATTGAGGCGCTTGCCATCGGGATGGGTTCACGTCAACCCTGGCGCAGGGATAGGGGCTGGTGAAGAGTGAAATATCCACGGTGGGAGCACATGTCATCAGCAGCAAAACAAAACCGACTTCATCCCACCAACTGCTAGCAAGTTGCAGCCTGGTAGTTTGGGCTCCCAAGCTATTCTGAGAACTAGGATTCGCCCGCGTCAAGATCAACATCGTGTAACAAACATCTTCTAACTGACTCTCTGGGCTGAATGGCCTAGCCCTCCAGGGTAACTATAGATGTGGATGTGGTCATAAATAATTAATCTATTTAGATCCACTCCAGCTATGTGCATATATGCAGCTCATGCACGATAGAATCGATAGATGGGATTGAGTTATCATATCGAAAATTGAAAACTGTTGTAGTTGTTTCATACCCATATTGGTACCAAACCAGATTGAAGATTGAACCCTGGCAGCCCAGTCATTTCTGATATGACATTCTTTTCTCAGGCTGTGGCTAAGATCATCCGTTGGCTTCAAAACAGCCCTGCGGGTCGATGCTGAAAGCGGTCAAGTGGCTTTTTACACTTGCATACAAATAGCAACGCTCAAGAACCCAGGTTAGATATGGCAAACTATTTGCGCAATACCCATGGTCAAATATGGCTACTTACTTTAAATAACCATCGGGTTCCATTCGGTGCCGAATTGGTTGTTTCATTGATCATTTTCAAAAAACCATGATGAAACCGACCAAAACCAGAGATTGTCAATTACAATTTTTGAACGAAAAGAATGCTTAGTATATTCTGGTTGGTGGTTTCAGCCCCTTTGAAAAACATTAGTCATTAGTCGATCATTCCACACCCAGCGGACACATCAGCGTCCATGATCACCACGCTTTTCTGCATGCTGATCAGACATTATTTGTCAATCAACCTTCCCACAGGATTGGAGAAAATAAAACATGTTTCAAAACCACCAGCTAGTATAGTCTATGGTTGACACCAAGCATGTACGAGGACTTTGATAACTGATGATCTTTCTGTAAAAGCCACGGCGAGGCACTAGCCTCAAGGCAGCTTCCGCTTTCATCGTAACAGAACCCACAACATGACCTCAGGGGGTACCATTTGTTGCTGAATATCCATCCAGTTACCTTTATACTAGGTAACTATTTTAATGGGATTCCCTGATTCTCTACTATAGAGGTAACTGTGCTTGGAAAAATCAACAAGCTTCATTGATAATCAGGTTCCTTGGTTTAATCCAGGTGATTTCACTACCAAACTTCCCCCTTCAGTGAAATTTAATACAGTGCTAGTTGACAGTGCTAATTGACAACCATGGAAACTCAAGAGCTTGATACTTGCAAACATCGAAGGCAGCAGCGGTGACAAACTTACAGCTGTTGCATCGCCTTTCTTGCAGATGGTGGTTTCGTAAAATTGGGTACCGTACCCCCCAAGTTATGGTTGGTTCAGTATATGGCTAAGATTGCATGATCTGGCAGTTCCCCTATGACTTGAGACCCAGTTAGTTTCACCATCATTAGTGGATTCTGTGCCAACTTCCTGTCGCTGCTAGTTGTACCATTCCTTCACCCAGTTGGTCACAAGCCACTGCAGTTGATATTTGTTACACAGCCCACTTTCACAAGAGTTATCACCGTGTTCACACAAGAAATAGGTTCCCTTTAATCTGCTTGGTGCTTTGACCCTCTATCAAGAATATTTGCCAGCCAACCAACCGTTTGGGAAGACTAGGAGAAATCAGACATGCGAATCAAACCACCAACGAGAAATCCACTGATACATGATAAATAGTTTTACCCAGCATGGCTAGCCGTGAACCTGCAACATCTGCCATCACTCGCCAACCCCAAATCCCCACCTTCCAAATCATTGAGCAATGCCTTCCTGATGGCGGACTGGCGCACACCCAGCTGGCAAACACTGAGCTGTGCATAGGGAACAGAGAAATATCCAACGAATCAACATTGACGGAGGAAGAATAGTCACCAGCATGGTTGGGTATATTGACATTAATGTTGGTTATTAATTACCAATATTAATATTAACATTCACCAGCATTATTAATATCAATTTTCCAACCGTTGGTCAATGTTTCTTAATGTTGGTTGTTCACCAGCGGCAAAATTATATGCATCAACCAACATTAACCGACATTGACCAACAAAATATTCAACCCCAAAACTATCTTGACAGAACTTGATGACTTCAGTTGGACTTTGGAAATAGCGCATGTTTAACCTAGTTGGTTTCAACCCATGCCAAAACTATGAGTCAATCATCCACTTGCCAACACAAGGGAAGTAAAAAATAATCAAAACCACCAACCTTGAAATATCCAACTGCAAACATCCAAAAAGGAAAGAGATCAGGCCACGCTGACCTGACCAGCCGCCCAAACTCACGCCCAACCTGGCACCTTTTTGGCCAGAACTGGTGTGCGAAAACACGATTCGGCGGTGTCAGAAACCCATCCGCGTGCCATCGATTGGGTGTGAGTTTGATGAGGGATGTGCTGATCCCTCCGTATCTTGAAGTCAAGAGGGGGTAACCTAAGGATAGTCCGAACCTCGTAACACCCTACGATGCCGAAGGGACGCAAGATTTGAAGTGGTGTTAACATCAATTGGGCTGACTAACAACAGCGCTCTTAGTTGTTCAATGTTCGTAACAAATATGTCAGTGAGGAACGAACATTCAATCAATTGCAAATTGCTAACATTCCATCAACTAGCCATCATTAGAACAAGGCATCATTGCAAACCATTTGATTAGAACATCTGTTTGAACTCTCCTGGTAGTTCCATCTCCCCTGGACAGGGATAGCAGTAGATACCCCTGGCAGCTCTTCACTGAGTTGACCCAACGAGCCAACAGCCCATGGAAGTTTCAGCACAGGTGGAGTCGTTCCACTTGCACTTCATGGCTTTCACCTCGCTGAAGCTTTGGAAGTTCCGCCTGCAACTCCTGTTGGGCCCGGAGAGGGTGCGAGCCACCAGGATGACCGGCCGCTGAAAACCATGGTCTTGATAGGGGATGGTTTCACGGTGAACCAAGGGGTTGGTACCTATCCCGTTACAAATCACCTCCTTTGTCGGCTATTATCCCCTTTTTCATGATTCTTTCGGGGATAAGTTCACCCAGAATCAAAGTCGATAAGCCAACAATATGTACTGGTTTCTCAAAGTTGGGAACCCCAACTGGTTGGTTTATTGCTATCAATGACAAATAAACTGGATGATTTGGGGGTACCCCTATGACCTGAGAAACCACCATATTTCATAGGTTAAGAACACCATGGATGATTTACAATGCTAATTCCCCCAAAGCGAATCAGAATTAATTATGTTCAACCAATCCTACACTGAATTGTCAATGATGGTTGATACCAGCAGGGAACAACAACTAATAATAGCGATTAATAATGGTTGGGTAACCATGGTGATGTGCACGACTGGCATATTCTTTCCACAGTTATCATTGTTAACAACGTTTCCATTTTTGTTTCAAACAATTATTGTTTCTTTTTTTCTATCGATTTAGCCATATCATATCATATCACTAATAAAGTTGATATCATAATTATCCTGGTTGCGTGATTAAACTCCAACAATAACAAACTCGCTTTCCTTCTACAATTGATTATGCTTACTATAATGTATAGCTACATGTGACAGTATATGCTCTACAACTCAGCAATTCCTGGCATGTCCTGGAAAGACAATCAGGTTTCTAAAACATACTGAATATGCAGCTGATGAACAAACATCAGCAACTAGCGTACTTATTGGTGGTTTCTGCACAGTTTCAACCCCTATGAAAATATTAGTCAACCAACCGCTTGTTAATAAATACTAGGGAAGACAAAAGATATGAATCACACCACCAGTCAGTTTATACTGGGACAACTAGTTGCGTAGTGGTTACTTGTGCTTACTAATAGGAGTTCATCATGTTTACTTCTGATTTTTGGTGCGGCCTATGGTTAACCATGGAAGCTATCGTCACTTTTAAGCAGAGCCATTTGAAGCTGCGCTTTCCCTGAATTCATCATGGATTTCCCTGAATTCATCATGGATTTCCCTGAATTCATCATGGAAGGATTTAGTTATCTAAGCAACAATGGTGAAAAATGAAGCCAAAAGGTTTATGTGGTTATCATTTTCCCTGAATAAAACCGTTTGGCGTGCTCAGTTAACAAGGTGTAGTTTTACTTTTCGAAGCAACAATCTAATGGTCCAGAAATGACATACACACCGCCCGAAATATATGAGTTTTGATGTGAGCATTCTTTGGACTAATAAAAACAATTCCACATCAAACTGTAGAAACTTCGGATGATGTGTGAGACAGGTTTGCTCACAAAAAAGCGGTGGTGCAAACATCGGTAGTAATCATTTCAGCATCATTTGCATCTGAAGATGGCGTCCTCTTTGAGGAAATGACTGTTGTTACCTGGTGAGTATCTGGAACTATCTGCCGGTCCTTGTTGGGTGCAATACTAGGATAGGCCAAGCCACTAACCATCCCAGTAAGGAGTAGTAGTTCACATCGCAACAGTTGGACTGGATATGTCATTTATCGAATGTGAAAAGCCAGGAGTACAAAGGCCCTTGACATATGTGTACAAAACCACTTAAGCATTGTTGGAAATCAGATGAAATCACTACCGGTTGGTGGTT
Source organism: Symbiodinium kawagutii (assembly GCA_009767595.1). NCBI lineage: Eukaryota > Dinophyceae > Suessiales > Symbiodiniaceae > Symbiodinium > Symbiodinium kawagutii. The sequence continues at coordinate 174,774 of VSDK01002196.1, read as the reverse complement.
TCAAAGCCTTTCAAATATAATGGTCAACCAACCATTTGAGAATAATTGCCAGGGAAAATAAAACATGTTTAAACTACCAACCAGACTATGTAAGTAATGAAGGCTAGCTGAGTACCTGGCGAGCTGCGCCCATTTGTGTAAATGCAACTGTTGCCTGCATAGTTGGCGATGATAGTTGCTGGTTACCTGGTTCCCCAGGTCCGTGAGTATGAAGCATATCCACCCAAAGCATTGATATCCTTCAACCATCGAATCCTTCGCTCGTACCACTTGTTGCTTTGAACATGATTTCGACCCCCAAAGGCGATGCTTTCCCCATTGAAATGGACAGATGCAGGCGCTGATGCCAGCGCCCATGCCAGTGCCCATCAGATGCTCATGCTGAGCCCATCTTTTCCCTCAGCTGACTGGCGGCTCCTGGTACAATCTTTCGGCCAAGGATTCTTGGCAGTCGGGAGACAGGACCTGGCGCATCCAAAGATGCTTCGGATAAATCGATGCACAAACGTTGCCAAAGAATTATAGATTTCAAAGTCCCAATTCATGCTTCAAGTGGGCCTTTTTCTCAAGTCATAACGGACCCTCCAGTTATCATCCAGTTTATTAACCATTTATAGTACCAAACCAACCATTTTTATCCATTCTTACGGTTCCCAATCCTAAGAAGCCACCATATCAACACATTGGTCCTGCACCTCCTGCAGCATGTTGATGCCTCGAAAAAAAGGGACCTGGATCTCAAGACATCTTCAGCCATCAGCGCTTCAGAAGTTCCACAAGCATCATCAACAGTCATCAACCATGATTAAACAGCATCAAACATCATTAACCATCATTATCATTAACTATCATGAACTATGATCAACCATCACTAACAATGACGAAGCATCATTATCCAGCATTCACCAACTATCATCACCAACTATCATCAACCACATTTGACCGAACCGGCACCTTTTTGTCACCATCTATCATGGCCATCATGTTCATCAGCCATGATTGGATATCACCCACTACTATCACGAGCAGCCAATTATTCAGAATCATTCACCATCATGAAACCATCTTTGACAAACTGATGTGGTTTTCATGACAGTCAAACACCAGCGGTTTCTCTATTCCGGTATTTTTTCCAGGTCAGAATTCACGAGCCTGCGACAGCCCCAAAAATTTGTTGATCCCCTAGCAAACTGAGGGTCGAGCAAAAAAAAAATCAGGCAAAATGAAACCCATTTAACACAGAGCGGTCAGGACTCTGAGTTCAACATCTCAGGTGCGAAGGGAGGCCATCCATAACTGGTTGGTGGTTGAACCACCCCTGTGACAAAAAATGGTTAATCAACCTTTTGTTTATGGATACTAGGGAAAATGAAACATGTCTGAAACGACCAACCAGATTGATTACATGGACCATGGGCCGGTTTACAGAGTGACCATGTCATCGACTTGCTGCTCCCCACCTGAACGAGAACCAGCAGGAAAGGCGCCAACAACGCTGCACGCGCCAGCCACCCCAGGTCATAGACAAAGGCCACAGATGACACAGCTAAGCACAAGCAACTGAGGCATTGCAGTTGATTGAGCTGCGCAGTTGGGCTGGTCGTTGACGTCAGGTGGCCCCTTCACTTGGTGGGGACCCATTGAATGTCCTGGCTGTTCTAACCAAGAACCGAGGGGTTTCCCATGGTTTAACCACCAATTTGCAGGGGTGTACTGTACCCCCCACTCGTCACAACGGTGGTTTACAGCTCTGAATCATGGCTATCTAAACTCGGATGGTGCGGATTGGGTACCACCATGGCAACAGTCGGACAGTTGGAGAGCACTGAGCAGTTTCGGGAAGCTGGCCGCATCACCAACGAAGCCATTAGAAAGAATTCATGACTGAAGCTGGTTTGTCAAATTTGGGTATGAATATGAATGCTGGTTATGAATAATGCTAGTTACCATCAACACTAAGTTTTAACGTTGCTGATAGGTCAATTCAAATGATTAACATGGTCAATCTTGCCGTCAAAATTGAAGTCATAAGCTCACCACTGACTAGCCATTGCCAGTAACCATGAACGCCGAGCTCGTGACATTGATTGAAGCTTACCTATCCAAAATGTAGTCTGGTTGGTGGTTTCAACCCATATGAAATATACTAGTCAACCAACCATTTGTTAGTAACTACCAGGGGAAACAAATGTTTGAAACCACCTCCCAGCAGTTCAATATCACTAGCCCATCTTCAGCATCAATACTAAGTGTCAACCATCAACTCCCAGATTGGAAGTCTGTAAAGCTTTTGGCCTTGCAACGCTATGCCTTCCAAAATCTCGCGGGGTTCTGGAATGACGGAGGCAATTCAGCATCACATACTGTCAATCAACCATCAGCATGAGTGATTATCTCTCAATGAACACTTATTCTCCTTTGTTGATTATCTAGTATTGAGGCTATATAGTGAATTATCTAGTATTGCGACTATTATGATATATTTTGATTATTTAATTATTATATTCGACCATTGCTATCAGCAGAAAACCACCACCAGTCCGCCTGCCAACCAGGGCCATCACCAAGATAGACCACCAGCAATGACAAGCTGCAGCGACACCAGCTTGAGAGCAACAAGGACACCGTCACCACCAGCACCACCACTACCATCACCACCAACAACAGCAACAACCACCAGCTACCTGCCATCAGCACCAGGCACCAGCATACTCCCTGCTAACCAGTGATGATCATCACCAAGCCCCCTAAGCCCCCCAAGGCCTGCCTGCGGATGCATGTAAGGCTGTGAAACGGCAACCAGCACGGCCATTCCGAGGCTGAAACCTATGGGCCATCTCCATGCTTCAGACATCGACACGCACGACACCACGACCACTGCGAAGAGCTTCATGGCGATGAACATCCACACGTCCTGTAGGCTGTGGCATGGCTACAGATGGATCTCAAGTCATCAGGGACCCATCAAATCATCCTTAATATTCATTTACAGCAATAAACTTTAGACCATCCATTTTTGGGCTTCCCAAGTCTAAGAAACCCCAAATGGCTACCATCCACAAGATGATCTCCTGGGCCCAAACTGATGGTTGCTCAAACCCTGAGACGTGATGTGCCATGCTGTGCTAATTCGCCTAACAAGTCTGCGGCCCGAACCTCCATCGCAAACGCACAGGGTCTAGTCAGCTCCCTCCTTGAAAGAAATGATGGTCCATTTTGTTTGATTCATGAGGCCTAAGTCTGATTTATCATATTTGATGATCTTTAATGATGGTGATCACGATTAACGAGGAGCTACGATTGAGAATAGTTCCAATGATGGTTGAAAATGGTTGAAACGTCAAAAGAATATGAATGATGATTGATAAATTGTTGTTAATTAATTAAGGTTGTTAATGATGGCTTTAATGATTTGAGATGGTTTTTAATGATGGCAACACATATGATTGAATTCATGGTTCAGACATGTCGACCAGGCTGAATTTGCTGAGTCGAGGGAAATCCATATTACCCCCAAAAGGCTAAAGTACAACCTTGCGGTGGTTCATTCAAATGGATCTACCACAGGAGTTGATTTATTCCAGAATATCATCCATTAAGACCTTCAGTATACCTGATTCATTATGATCTAGGTTCAACGGTTAAACCCATCATGTTGGGTAACAACCCACTATTGTTTCCAGGGGGCCCATCACACCCCATGACTGGAACGACAATGACTCAGTACACCAATCCTTGGCTGTGATAGGTTCTTGCGCAGTGAAGCCATGGCAGCCAGGAGCCTGGTTCTTCCGTGGTGGTTTCTCAAGTCAGTTTGGGAACTCCAAAGTTGTGGTTGGTTTACTATTACTTGAAATGATGAACTGGTGCGTGGTTTGAACCCCTATGGAGAATATTTGTCAACCAACCATTTGCTAATCATTACTGGGGAAAATAAACAATGTCAATCAAACCACCAACCAGTTCATGTTGGATGATGAATGGGAGTACCCGCATGACTTGAGCACCAGGTGGCTTACGATACCATTGACCTCCTAGGACCCTGGTGAATCCCCTGGTCCCCCGGCTTCCACTTCCGTCCTGTTGCAGGGTGAACCTCTGCAGCAGCGACTGTGACCCCAGCAGCCATCGATCCGTCGCTTCGTCCAAGATGATGCGTTCACTCAGCATTTCAGTGAGCTTCCGGCCTCTCAACCTTGGCGCTGGAACGGTGAACCGCGCAACCAAGCGCGCCACGCAACCCGCAGGACACGTGGTTTTCCCATACACAAGGCGCGAATATGGGAGACAAACATTGGAGATTCAGCACTGTTACAGCTGGGGGGCGGCAGTTCATGGATACCCAGCAAACCAGCGATTGGAAACCCATTCAATTGTATCAATGAGGGGTTGTGCAAACTGCCCAATTTACAGCATCATAGAACCAGGAGCATCACATGTGATCTACAAGCGCAACTTTGATCCAATGACTTAGCTTTCCATAGCTTTCCCAGGTTTCTCATTGTCCGGGACGTTGGGGCGGTCCATCTGTTCTTCAGTTGGATGGGCCTCTTGGAAAAGCCGACTGGAAGCTGGTGTCAAGAAACATCACTTACTTGAAGGACAGCAACTCCGGGAGAGAAGCACAACATTGCAACCTTCACATTGCAACCGTAAGGACTTCAAGATACTTAAAGGATTTCTCGGTTCCAAATGTTTTAAGCTTTTGGCCGGTTCTGGATGGTGTCCATGTCAGGACGGGAGGGTCCCAACTGAGACTTCATCAGTGCGAAAACTCTCCAGTAACGAGTTGGGTCTACCAACAGGCGAGATGAATGATACCAAGCGGGTCACCTTGCTGACCTGGTTAGCCCTGGTTTGTTGGCTTTAGTCACATCTATTTGTGGAAACCTCTCCAACCTCCACGATGGTAAATTTTCCTTCGCATTGCCGCTGAGTCCCCAAAAACGTTCCCAAATCTTCAAGCGATGTTTCCCAAGTTTCAGCACAAGCAACACATCCATTCTTCGGAAGGTTTCCGCATCTGCGAGCGCCAACTTGATCTTTTCCAAGGACTTAGCTTCGCCCAGTTCCTCCCGGTCTGGTGACGTTGTGGCCGTCACAGATTTGTCGAAGAGTTGGATGCGCATCTTGCCATGGCAATGCACTGCCATGTATGCTGCTACAGCTGCCTCAAGTGCTTGGCCAAGGAAGAAGCAACGTGGTTGGTGATTGACCCCGGTCCAACAAATAACTATGAATAAGCAACACTAAAATGGTGCTTATTTGAAGTATGTGCATGTTGATGTCGATTTCTATAGCTGACACTAAAATCGTAGGATCAAGCATATGCGTGTTGATGCTGATTGCTGTGAAGGCTGGTAAGCTGTTGTACTTTGAGCGGCCACCCCTTGGCTCGCTGACGCACAGGCTTTTAAGCCACGCATCCTGATTGCAGCCAGATCTCTGTTGCAACAGCTGCTCCCCCACAGCTGGGCAATGAGTATCCACAGGCCAACAACTCAAATCACAAGGCGCTTCATTCATGGCACCCATATTGATCTTGTTGCCGCATATGTTACAACAACTTGCAGCCATTGTGGGCAAGGATTCCTTCAGTCTAAAAATCCAGCTGCATTAGTCGAAAGTGAACTGCCTGAGTCACTTTATCATCTTCCAAACTCATCTCAGAATGACCATTCCAAGGTGAACCAATCCCATCCAATTTCAGCGATCTATCTGGGTGTTTCTCAGAAAAATAGGAGACCCCACAAATGGGCGGCTTCTTACTAAGCCAACCATTTTAAGAAACCACTAGATGAGGGTGTTTCTCAAAATCATCCAATTCATATCAATCATCAGCAATAAACCATCCATTTTGTTTTTTATTGAGAACGCCCCATATCGAAAATCTTGTGACGGTACCCCAATGGTATCAGTCTACCAGCCGCAGCCAAGCGACCAAGAGGCGCTTGGGGATCTTTTCCTCCGCCAGGTGCCCTTGCAAGGGTTGCAGTCGCAGGGTGACATGGTCAGCTGTGCCCTCTGCGCCAGCAGAGAAGAGCCGAGCCTCTTGGAAGGAAAGGTGCCTCAAGACGCGGACAGCTGAGGTTGACTGCCAGGACTGCTTGGGACTGGTGATTTTCAGGGTTGTACAAGTTGATATGGCTCTGGGTCAAGCAGTTCACCAAGTTTATGGGCGATAATAGCCAACAATACTAGGGAAAACAATGGTTGATAGTGGAGGAACCCAGGGGACTAAGGGTTTTGACCCATAGCCATACTATGGTGAGGGTTGTAAATTGTAAAATTGTAAGTTGATAGGGTGTTGCAATGGAAACATGGATCAAATCGCGTTCTTCCTCTTGGTCATCAAAGTACCGAACCAAAATGTCAGAGTTCAGCAGTCTGTTGTCACCAAAGTGTCCGCCTTTTGTTTCTCTTCACAATTATTCGTCAACATGGGAGAGCCGGTGATTTCGCCGCCCCTTGAAGCCACTTGGGGTGAACTGCCGTAGTACCACATGTTGGGGTTTCGATTCTTTTGGTGGGCGAACCATCCGTTTTTGGGGGCCATCAAAATGGACTCGATTAAATAAGTAGGGAAATTCCCAATATGTTAGTTATTCACCACCATGTTTTACCATGTTTTGGCCCAACGCAGTACATTCACCCTTGAAGCTGCCTCGAACCCAGTCATAGCCACAACATTGCGATGGAGTGGTGGTTGGTTTCACTGCTTGTTGAAAGGTGATCAAGCCAACGGGCCCAGTCAGTGTGGCCAGGGCCATTGCCAACCTTTGTTCAGCCGAAGTTCTGCGGACTTCGAGGCTTCGAATAAGTTGAAAGAACACAAGCTTGGTGGTTGAAATGTCTTGATTACCCTTCGAAAATATATCTGGTTTAAAATTTGAAGTTTATAATATTTAAAAGATGCTCGTTATCAGTCGCAGACAATACTCAATCATGCCATACAAATCCAACAGAAAATTTGGTCGCCATGAAAAAGCACACATGATCTTTGACCAACTGCAACGGTGACCACAACATACCGGGTCTATTGGGTTTAAGGCCAAAGCGAAAGCTGGTTCTCTTTGGATAGAGCCGGTTATGCTAAGCCTGAGAAAGGCCGAAAATCAAGCAGAACAGTCCCTGGCAAACTGAACTCAGATTGTTGACCTGGGCTCTTGGCATTGCTGGTGGGCCTCTCACTCAAGAATCTATGTCAAGTGAGAACAAGTCGCTGACGTGGTTTCATTGTTGCTTCCATTTTGCTCTACAAACAGAATAATCAAAGAATGTTTCTTGACATTTCCCACCGATTACCTCGACTTCATTAATAAACCAGCTTCACTCACATCATGGATCAACCGGAGGAATCAGTCGAACTTTGCAAAAACCTGCTTAATTACAGTACTAGACTCAAGCCATCACTGACTCCCAAGCTACTTGCGGAGTGCCATTCCCACCCCCTTGCCACGGTCGACGAGAGACTGTCGCACCATAAGACCAGCCTGGATCACGGACAGGACACCGGTGCCGTTTGCTTTCAAACATGGGTGACTTCGTTGGGAAATTGGTCATCTTATTGCAGACTTCCCTTTTGGTGGTGTCATTCTTGACCCGCTCAAAAGTGCTTGGTAGATCTGCTTGGGTTTCAGAAAGGTCATCCCCAGAATCCCTTGCGTGATCAATCTTGATTCCGCCGACCTTACCCTTTCAGCTACATCAGAAATAGGCAACCATCCGTACTTGGGATTCTTTGCCTGAGAGTTCCTTCGGTCATGCGAAAAATGTTCTTCTTTGTTGCCTTCATCTCTGGCATGATCCTTTGCACACTGCATGATGCATTTTCTGGGACAGTGGTGGGGAACTTCGACATTCACCCCCAGCTTCATAAATCTTCACAAGCACATTCTCTTGAACAAGCCGCGGTGCTTCACTTTGTAGCCCATGACTGCAAGCATGAGAACCACTCCAAGCATCTCAAAATACGAAATCTCTTGATCTGAGATACTTCTCAAGCCCACTATCGAACCAAACTTGGGCAACAAATCTTTCAAGAACAAAACTGCATGACCTTTCAACAAACGGCAGCTTCACAACCCATGCTTCAACTAAGGAGCAATGAACAGCGGGATCAGCACGGCATATGCCACCACTCCGCCATAGCCCACAGCATCCGCCCACCACGCGAAGCCGTCTCTGTCCGAGCACTTGAGGTGTGGAAGAGCCGTACGGAAGGCGAAATCACCCAGGGCTTTGCCATCTCAGGGAGCGACAAGGCTGGGTTGGTGCTGCTTGACAAGCTTGACCATGGTGATGATGGATGATGGTTAGCTATTTGGTGATGGTTAACATGGTGATGACGGTAAACTGATGGATGATGACCTAACAAGGTTGCTTTCATGGTGATGGATGATGGTGAACTATTTGGTGAATAGTTGAAATATGGTTCAGGATTGAGCTAAGATGGATGATGGATATGGATGATGGATAGAATATGGTTCAGGATTGTGGCTAACCATTGGTGGGTTGATGAAGTTGATGATGCTGTGTTTTACTCTAGAATCAAGGTGACTATGGTTCCTGATGGTTGATGATAGTGGAGGCGTGGTTCATGATATGTCAAACACATTGCTGGTGCTTGGTCAATGACGGTCAATGCATCGGGACCTCCTAAAAAAACAGCCTCCGGCATGGATGTCTGCCAGGTGAATCTCAAACATGGAACCTCCATTCGTTCATCTACTTTAGTGTTCAACCACGCTCCAATTCCAAGATGGAGCTAGTGCTTAAGTCGGTTTACAACTCATAGAAGTATTTGAGCGTCTATGTAAGCAATGTCATCACATCTACATCCCTCAAACTCAGACACTCTTCACCACTCCCAGTCATTTCTACCCTTTCCACCAGCACCCGGTGCTGCTTCAGCCCTTGTGCACCTCCATCTTCGTACTGACACATCAGCAGCTCTGCAGCGCTGGAAGCACCACCGATGAACAGCAGAGTCGTAGCTTTCAATGCCAGGTTCACTCCCAGACCAGCGCGACAAAACTCAAGGAGGGCACAGCACCCGAACCTGTCAGGGCTGGGCGGAAGTCATCTCTGTTCAGGAAATGTTTCGCCTGCAAGGGAGAAACTTCAATGGCACATATCCACAACTCTCTGTGCCATTAGCCCTTTGAGTCTAGAAGAAACCACCTACAAATTAAATGACGACACATGGAACAACTGCAAACAACTGTGCCACTATGAACATGAATATACATATGAATCAAATTAATCAACAACACACAACGATGCCATAAATAGATGCGAATGTCAACGTATTTGTAGAATCATCAATTATCAAATGTATCTATATGTCGGATTTTCTGTGACCAACAGGTCTGGCTCAAGATGTAGAACGACTGTACACCACTGATTCTGATGGTGTCCGGCTACAAGCACATACAACATTGCCACATCAAATTCAGAAGCGGTCACAACCGTGCGGTCCCAGTGTTTTCAAATACATCCAGCGGTTTCAAAACCAACCAACCGATTTTCCGATTTTCCCGCTGTCACAGACGGTCGGCATTTGCGGACCGCCTCCTAAGACAGGTACGACTCACCTCATCTCGAGGTTCCACACTGCAGACAACGGAAGGAGGCCAGGCCCACAAGGGTTAAGGCCTTTGAGATTCTGTCCATCCCGTGTCGCGGTGCCTCGCAACCTCTGACCGATCCATTGGTCAATCAAATCCAAACGATCCTGGGGCCATCTAAACCAATAACAACCACAATGCAAACACAAGACACTGCTATTGGGTCGAGTGTATTTCTTCAAAGGATTGTGGCCTCGGTCAGAGAGATGCTCACTAAGACTACGACTCCACCACCGACAGCGCGTCTTGAAGTCATGGCCGATCATCGTCAAGCTGGAAGCACCTGACACATCCCAGCGGCCTCGTTCGGTGACCACTCCACAATGTCCAGTGCTCAAAACGAAGTCAAGAAACAGCTGATACGTAGACACCCAGCAAGGATCACCACCCCACTGACCATCGGAATACGCATCACGCAGCCAGCCTGCCATGATAGTGGAGTATCGGTACGTCCATCGCTGCACCACCGACATGCCAATTGTAGGGAGCAAAACAAGGGAGAACTCACCACCATCCGGTGGCTGAAACTCCGCCCTCGGTCGTTCATCTTCCTCAGTGGCAGACTGACACCGAAAGACAGCTTTGCTAACCTCCAACTGCAGCTTCTGTACTGTGCGGTTGATCTGTCGAACAAGCCGGACCTGGTCAACGTGCTTGCGATGAAGATCCCACAGTGCTTGAGGCCGATTGTCATTTGCACATCCCGCAGCAACATCTGCAAAGTGATTGTGTATTGCAATCCATCTGTTCAACACATCATCAGGAAAAAGATCCTGATGGGAGTACACATGCGTGAAGATAGCACCCTCCCAACCCAACTGTTCCAAAGCAGTGAAACCACGGTTCCACAGATCACTGTGAACAGAATTCTTGCTCCTGGGGGAACGTCGTTGTTGCATGCGTCCCAACCCACGAACCACTGAGTTGTTATCACACCATAGTCGCAGCTTGCATCCACAAACCACCGCATGTTCCAGGGCCAGGACAGCAGCGAGCAGTTCAGCACGGAAGGCACTCTGGAGAATGCCTGGCACAACCCCTTGTCCAAGGACAACCGATCTGCTTTCATCTGGAAAGGCCTGCACACAAGCCCAGGCAGCAAGACGATACTGAGGTTCCGTAGAGTGAAGGCAGCTCCCATCTGTAAAAACATCACACCAACCATCAGCGTCTGGACACAAGCAACGAAACTGGCCAAGGTCAGGTGCCGGAATGTCTGAGAGGCACGTCAACCATTGTTTCCAGGTCGACGGGTGGACGGACCACCCACATTCCACCAGGGCGGGAGGTTGAGCAAGAATGCACTGCCACATCGCATCGGAAAGGTGACTTCGACAGTGATCAAACTGAGGGCATTGCCAAAACCTGTGGTAGCGGGAGTCAGCACAACCGCAGTACGGACACACTTCATCATCTGGATTCCAATGTCTGACAACATCATTGGTGTAGGCAGCCCCATTCAAGATTTTGCGAAACGTGGCAGCATCCTGAACGTCCAGCAGCTTGAGCCATTCACGTGTGTCTCGAACATCAGCCCTGTGAAGGTCCGCAAAGCACGGCCGATGCGCAACCATAGCAGACACAACCTGCCACCACGCATGTTCCAGCCGAAACATCACTTCTGCCCACGCACTCTGAAAAAGATCAAACACCCCAAAGAGGTCCCCAATTCTTCCGTCGACCGTGATCATCCAACCAACCGATTGAAGTCGATTGAGTAAGGTCCAGGTGGCACCGTTCTTAGGCGGATCAACACGACCCCAAGCAGTTTGAGTCAACAAGTCACGAATGACAGGGGCATCACCACAAGCACGGGCTGTTCGAACACTTTGCTCCAACGTCCAAAAGAAAGGGTCAGTAGCAGTAGGCTCAACCATGCTCAAGTGCACACAGGGGTTACACGCAACACCATCTGCCTGAAGGCCTTGCATAGCTTGCGTGCGCAAGGACTGAAACTGGCTCCAGGACAACGCAGTGGACTCAACACCATGCAAACCCTTAGGCCATGCAGCGGCACGGATGGCTCGGCTTTTAAGATGATACGGGCTCGGGGAAGTACGCAACTTAGGCCACAAGGGTTCGAGACCAGCTACCCTTGCAACCAACTTGGCATTGGTGTGGCGACGACTCAACTGAACATGGGCCCCCAAGACCTTGGCAGCTGTTTGCACGGTACGGCCATCGTGTTTCAAGATCTTGCGACCTGGCTTGCCCAGGGACCAAAAGAAGGACTTCCTGGGGTCCACCCGAACATCGATCATGGCAGCAAACGCAAGGATTTGGTCCCACCCTTGAGTCAAGGAGTCAACATCGGGGCTTTGAAGCTGCCAGTCATCAACGTAAGACACCGACCTGATCACTGGACAGGTGGCCGCTAACCAGTGATGAAACAGGGAATCTATCATCACCATCGCAAGGCAGGACAATGCACATCCTTCAGGCACGCCAGTGGTGGAGTATGTTCCACCTGCGACATTACCTCGAACTTCAAAGAACCTCTTCAGACCAGCAAGAGCACCGGACCATCCCACAAGCAGACGTTGTGGTACACCATACAAACATGCAGCTTCCATGATGACAAGTCTCGGCAAGAAGTTGAATGCCTTCTCAAGATCTGCTACCAGCCCCGAAGTACCATGTTGATCAAGGTTGGCCCATTCAAGCAACCAGATGAGGTCGTACCACACCTGTGCAGCATACTTGGCAGGCCTACTCCCATAGAGATCTTCGGGCAAGTGATGATCCAATGCACGCAATGTCATCCGGGCTTGGAGGCTGCCCCATGCACGGTACAGCAAACTGAGCACCGTTATCGGTCTGAAGTCAACAGGGCTGCTTGGGGCATCAGTTTTGGCCAACGATGTCACTTTGCCCAGGAGGGTCTGTGTGGGCCATTCACCGGTAGTTTCAGCATGGAGAAACATGGAACAGAATGGTTGCAAGTGTGGGGTAGGCAGGCCCCTCAGGTCAGCAAGGGATACACCATCCAACCCTTTCGAGGTACGTTTTTTCTTGGTGGCAAGACAAGAGGTTAGAACATCTGGTGTGATGTCAAGAGGAGCCTGGGTGACTGGTTTGATGGTGGCACGAGCGAACTGAAGGATCTGATCCCACTGCGAGTCCAACACCGCAGCATGTCGCTGCCAACGCTTTTCCCAATCAGTTTTGAACAGGTGGAAAAGCTCCTCCAGAGTTCCCTTTTGGTGCACTTGCGTCAGTCTTGTACCGACATCAAGGACATCGGCATGACTCAACCAAAGATTGTTCGCTTCGACATGCAACACCTCATGACTACGACCTGCACTGTAAACAGGAAGGTCCTGGCGAATGGCTGAGGCATCATCAACCACCACAAGCAGGGAAGCCACATCCACTTGGGTGACAGTCATACGGAGCGGTTTGATGAGCAAGTCAATGGAGCCAGCAGCTGCAGGTTTGAGGTCCTGAAAAATGAGGTTGGGATCACTCTCACGACGTTGCCTGGCATAGTGAGAAGCATGTTTGCGAAGTTGCGATTCAAGGTCTCGCACCGCCAACGAAAGGGATTCAAACATGGCATGAGCAATCTCAAAGGGAGGAGGAGCCTCAGGGAACACACTAGGAGCATGTTGCGTGCGATGCTCTGTTTGCTTCCACCATTCAGGGAAACAAGGGCTAAATCCAGGCGCCCGGCGCACAGCACCCCACAAGTCCACGGAGTGTGCACTACCACGATGTCTTTTGCAAACTCGCAGGTAAGCTTGCAACCTCCTCAGTTGGCGAAACCACCTCGCATGTTGGGTTGAAGGACCATGGTAGCCAGGTGTGACTTCCCCACATCTCCCAGCACGGAGAGGAGCAAAACCATTGGAGCACACCTTACGTGGTCGAAGCTGTGCACCCCTTCCTCGAAATCTCGAGGGCATCTGAGTGGGACAAGCTCGAGATTCAAGGTCCTGCCAAACTTGCCGATATGCCTGAGTGGGGTCACGATCAGTAGGCCAAACCAAGGGGTCACCCATATCACCCGGCCACTCAATTTGGTGGGGTTGTTTCCACAAGAAGACAGGAACATCCCGAGGCCCCCCAAAGAAAGTGGCTTCCAAGGTAGAGTGATCACACCACAGGTCATGTTTGACATTCATCCCTGTCATCAAAGCTTGCAACTCCGGACTCACGAAAAGGAAGTCTTTGCGGGTGGTGCCCTTGCAGGTTGGGACTACAATGTGGCCCCACCTTTCAGCTCCAATGTCTTGAATGTCACGAAATCCATTGGCATGGAGCATGTCGAAGGTTGCAAGCTGGTCAATGGTGACATTGAGGTCGCCACCAAGGACTCTCAACCCAGTGCACTGGTAACAAATCTGAGTAGCCAATGAGTGCAAGAGCAATTCATTATGCTGGACATACTCAGGATGCTGAGAGGATTCACACTCACCGTACATCACACCGGAGGTGACCCACATGTCATTGATCAACGATGTGAAAATGCCCAGCCGACAAGACCGGTGCAAGTGATCAGGCCATGTGTGTGGAATGGCACGTGTCGGGTGCACAGAAACACTGGCAACACCTCGCCAGATACCTGTCATAGTGCGGGAATTTCGGAGGGGAACCGGATGTCCACCCAAGCAGTACTTGAATTTGGACTGCATCTGCTTCAAACCCAACCGAAATTTGGAGATTGCAACATGGGAGAGATGGGTCTCCGAACACAACCACACGTCACCATGTTTCATGTTCTGGTGGAAGACATGTGCTTTGCCCACCAGGCCAGAGGTATTGCAGCTACCTATGCAGAATTCATTTCCCCCAGAAGTCTGCGGTCCAGGATTGGCTGCCTCACCGATTGGAAACAAAAACATGCAAAGGAGGTACATCACAAGGTTGCAGCAACGACCACCTAATTGACGAGGAGAGCGCCTCCTCACAGGACTACAAGTGATCAAACCGAGGGAACACTGGCACTTGTAGATCAGACCCAGCACAGCAATCGGTGCTAAAACCATAGGGATCATGAAGCAAAGCAAGCTCATCAGCACCAAGAGAAGCTTGCAACCGAGCTCACTCCCTCTATTTCAAATCATATCATCTTCCGA
>VSDK01002196.1:146508-158509 GCA_009767595.1 Symbiodinium kawagutii | reverse complement strand
AGGGTTCAGCATCAGCAGCAGACATCATCACAACGCCTTCAGCCAACGGACCCATCTGTTCAACATTCAATTGTTCAAGTGTCTGACCTCCCGCCTCAAAGCATCCCGGTGAGATCTGCAACTTTCGAGGGTCCATCTGGAAAGAACTGTCAGCAAATCCATGCTTCGGACGCTTGGATCCTTTGGGACGGGATTTGCCTGCAGCATTTTGAATCTTGGCTTCAAGTTCACTCTGGAGAATGAACTGGAATTTGACACTGTTGCCCAATTGCTTCAGCTGTTTCCACGGATGCTTCAAAGTCAGTGCATTGGCGACATGTTTCAAACCAATGCTACGAATAGCCTGAGCCGCACGGTCTTCACTCGCAGCATTGGGGACACCCTGCTCCACCAGCAAAGCAGCCAACTCTTTTTGGGTTTGCTCTTGAGTACCCTTTCCCCACTGCCACGGCCTGATGGTGGTCTGGAAAGTGATCACTGTGTCCTGGAACCTGGTCCGAGCAGAACTATGAAACTCCTGGGCTTCATCGTTGTTGGCAGGCAGGCGAGTCATGAACAACATGTTTTGGATGAAACTCAAGGCCAATGCACCACAGCAGTCATTGCTAACGAAGAGTCGGTGATTTCGCTGCACCACAGGCCCCTGAAGACCCCAGTTTTGTGCAAAGGCTTCAAAGATGGGCTGCAACCGATCATGATTGGCAGTCTGTTCATCCCATGTGTAAACCTGGAGCTGCTCTCCATTCTTCCACATCACCACAGGGACCCAGTGACCATCAACAAGCGCAATCGTGATGATACAGGTCATAGCACGGCAATGCTCAGCTACCCAACACCGGATGTCCAAGGTGGAGGACTGCATCCAACCGTACATCAACAAGGGATCAACCACAACCACATGTTCAAAGCAGCAGGGTCGACCACTGTCTCGATTGGCAAGGCGATAGGTGTGTTCAAGCACTGCTTGCCGCAAATGCCAGAGAATCTCATCATCAGCCATCACATGCTGTTGAGTACCAAGGATGGCCACACGATCTCCCACCCTCATTGCTTGTCGTCGAAGCGAGTCCACATGGTTGAGATGAGTGGGAGTGGGGCATGTCAAACCTAGCAGTGCATCAACATCCAACGTGACCAGTGGCGATGGTGTAGCCATGATGCGAAATTCAGAGGACACATGGTGGGCAGCTGACATGTGCCAGTCAGGCGAGGCACTGGAGTCAGACGACTCATCAACTTGCATGCGTGCATCAAAGTCCAAGTCAAGCTCCATGCCATGAGTGAGAGGGCTAGCAGCCATCAAGGCAGCGCCCTGCAATGAGATGGAATTACCACTGACCCGATGCAAGGCACATTCAGCCTGGACCAGCTGAGCAATGGTAGCACCTGGTTCAAACCTCACATCAACTGAGCAAGCTGCAGGGTCCACACGTGTCTTCACTCGCACAATGTGCGTCTCCTCTGCGACGAAGGGACAGGTGGCTGCAATTTCAACTGGCGTGGTTGGGACCTCAGGGACAACTTCTGGCACAGCTGCCGGTCTGGCAGAGGCTTCAGCATCAGCCAACACTGCAAGCTCACGCTGGATCAGCATGTCAAGGCTAGAACCTGGAACCTTGTTGACAATCTGATCCAAAATTGATGCCATAGTTTTGGGGAGGGCCGCATCCCAAACCTGGCAAGCCATCAACTCACGCATGCTCATGGTTTGAAAGGGCTTCCACAATTCCAACCGCGTTTGGAGTTCTGGGTGGACGTTTGGATGGTCTGACCAAATCATTCTGCACCTGGCGAGAACCCAGCTACCATAAGCCAACAGTTCTCTCATGGGATCAGTGGTGTTCGTGTCACTCCGAAGGACCTCCAATTTGCTGGCAATGGCGGCGAAGATCCACACTGACTGGACCGGACTAGCAATCTGTCCCAGACCCGACAACACTAGCTTCAAGTCATCATCATGATGCAAGTAAGGATCGAGCCCTACACAAGCACTGACCTCTGCAGGATGGATGTGACGAAAGTCCAAGTCATCAACCGTCCTGATGAGAACTCCAAAGAGGCCTTTGGCAGCAAGTCGTTCTGGGCTCAACGCAGTGGGCCTGCATCCACATGGACAGGGGCCTAGTTGAGAGCCCCATGCATGGAGTGGACATGGAAGGACAGAAAGATGGTTCAATGCATGGGGACACGCATCATCATCAGCTCCAAATGCATCTCGTTCAACCTGGTTGAGCTTCAGTTGGAGCTCTTCCTCTGCATCCCACTTGATGGTGCGGGGAATCACACTGGCAACCTTTTTGATGGCATACAGGCTCAACATCTGTGGGATACTGATCTGACCAATGGCTGGAGAAGACAGGATGGCCCACCACCTACTGCGTCGACATGGGAAGAGATCCTGAAGGTGCAAGACGGTTTGTTGCAACTTGAAACCAGTGCATGCGCAAAACTCCTGGATGTTTTGTTGAACAAAGTCACTGGTCATGGCTGGTTCAACACACTCAAGGATCACCAGAGGACACCTCAGAGCGTAGGCGGCCTTGAGGGTGTCAGGGAGTGACTGAGCTCTGACATCATCACCTTGCAAACGGTCCCCAAGGACCGAGTAAGGTTGGCAGGCAATTCCTGCTACGATTGCAGCAGGACGGGCATGGATGGTCCACATCTGAGTCAATGTCTCAACATCACCTATTGCACCGCAAATCGTGGGAACACTGTGACAAGCCCGATGCATGGAAATCATCTTGGCATTGTGGTCTACAGCAGCCACAACTTCAAAACCAGCAGCCTTCACACCGTGATCAAGCCCCCCCATTCCACAGCAGACACTGAAGACCTTGCGCAAATCATCCCATACACATGGAGGGTGACTCAACACCCTGGAGTTGATGTCAAACTCAACCATAGGAAGTCGTCCACCTTCAATCACTCGTGCTTGCAACAGAGTAACTGACATGCAGTCCAACGGAATTGCACCACGCACACGGAGCATCTTGTGAGTAGCCATACAAGCAACCAAATGGGACATCTCTGTGACATCCCCACACACCATAGTGACCACCAAATCCAGCCGGGTACCAACAGCAGTGAAATCAGGCGAAAGGAAAGCCATGCGGGGTGACCGAACCTCCCAACCTTCTGCGGGACAAGCTCACGTGCTGGTACGTGTTGGGCCGAAACTTAAAACCAACCAACCATCCCAAACACTAAGGAAAGCTGGTTGGATTGGTTGGTGGTTTCAACCCCTATGAAAAACATAAGCCAACCAACCAACCGTTTATAAAGACTAAGGGACAATTAAAAATGCTTAAAACCACCAATCAGAAAACGTGTTGAGAACCACTAACCAGGAATACCAAAGACCAGGAAAAAATGCGGTCGATGAACATGATGGGAGATCATGTTTTTTCACTGATCAGGGTTCGATTCATCGAACAAAACACTGATCACAGCAACTCACCTCAATCTAGGGTCCGTAAAATTTCTTGTTCTTTGCGGTTTCTCTTTGGCAAACCTAAGGTTCCGGCCAAATACATTGAATTTTTGAAGCTGAGTTGGGGGATGATTTTCATGAGTTACAGAGGATCAGAGGGTTCCCTCTAAAGAAGCCACCTCCTGAGCATTTGGACGCCCTCACGGTGTTTGAGCCTGCGGCATGACAAGGACTGTCAATAACTGGTATCCCCACAAGCCAAGCTATCATTTGGTTCGGCCACTGCTGAGGGCCGCTCCTGACCCCACCCCCCCTTTAAAGGGCCACAGGGATACCCCTGGCGAAGCTCATCGCTCCCTCCCAACCACCAGCCAGCAAAAAATCATGGCTTTGAGAGGGGAAACACCAGTTTCTGGCTGCTTGCCGCTGTTGGATCTCCACAAACAGTGGTACCCTTCACCATCCCACCATAAAGAAAAACCTTGTTACGCAACCATCAACCATTTGTCAACCCCAAAATCGTGGCTGAACCTTGCGGAGCCTTTTCAGTGCGGCTACGGCGTTTCCCCGGTTTCAACGGCGAGGAGCACAAGCAGTGGCAGCAATGGCGAAGAGATCGCTGAGAAGTTGCGAACCATTTCAGCATCGAAGTTGCACTGCAGATTCAGTTTGTTTTGCACTTCAGAAACTGTGAGCTGTAGAGTCTCCTCAAGGCATCTCAGGGCCATGAGTCAAGGCCATCGCTAGGGATGTAACGGAGGCCCGGGTCCCTAGGTGAAGCTATAGCAAGGTTAGCCGTTTTTTTAGATATATAAATAACCTGGTGGTTGCTCAAGAGCAAGCAGAACTGCGACCTTTTCTGGGGTCCTCATGGTGATTTACTCATAGGCGCTGGTCGTATTTTGGGAAAATCCATGCAGCATATCCTGGTAAACGTGAAATCCAGGATCTGGTGATATGGTGACATCCTGGTAAACATGAGCAATGGTAAACATCTTATACTAAATCTTTGATCAGTTTACTGTCACCCATTACAATTAACAATAATTTGCAGTCATTGAGGAATCAAACAGAATCAAGAAGCGTCTACTTTCGGTTGATGGTGGTCATAATCTTGGAAAATGATGATTTTTCCCAACAAGGGATAACCCTGCAAGCAGCCAGAAGGAATTTGCCAATGATCCTGGGCAAAATGCTGGCTGGCAACTCCAAACCCTTTTGGGCTGAGAGTTGCAATTTCGGGCAATGCATCAACCCCATTTGATGTAAGAGAACCTTGGGCATCTAGAAATCTAGTACCCACCAACCTAGCTAGCAGGCTACCTAGCTACCTAGCTACCTAGCTACTTAGCTACCTATTCAATTTAATCATCTACCACGTCTACCGTGGCCCCATGCAACCCGAACCTTGACAACAGCCGAAACGACAACCAGCGCCGGCCTTGGGAGAACCTTAGCCCAAGATACCCAAAGATCAACCCTTAAAAAACTGACGCTCTGTACTCATCTGTCTCAAGCCTTAGGAAATATCGCCAATATTGATCCTGCTTGGATCTTGATTAGCCAGAAGTTCACCAAACGAATGCTCCACCAATATATCAGGACTTATTTGGTGATTTCTTACACATAGAAACCCCAAAGTTATGCTTGGCTTATTACTGACTATAAATGGTTAATACACTGGATGATTTCATCATACCTCGTCTATGACTTGAGAAATACCCGTGAAAGGGAGTTTCTCAAAAAAGGGAAGCCTAAGAGTGGCTGGTTTATTACTACACATGGTTGATAAAGGATGATTTGGAGGGAACCCTAGCTGTTGAGAAACCAAGCCATTTCTTCACCTTTCATGGTTGGGCTACCGGCTTGCCAAGTTACCAGGTACGAAAGCTCAAAGAGCTTCGGACGCGGCAGCGGCGCGCGGGGTTTGAGATGGCCCAAGACGGTCCAGAGCTGCACCGTTTGAAGGAGCAAAGGCGCTTGGATCAGAAAGCGCTTCCGCAGCAAAGTTTTCACCTTGGCCATGAAAGGTTGGGCAGTCGAAAGGATTGATTGGGTTGATTGGTTGGATGGGTTGAAAGGATTGATTGGGTTGATTGGGTTGATTGGTTGGTTGATTGGTTGGGTTGATTGATTAATGGGTTGGTTGAAAGGATTGAAATCAGCATCAAGGATTGGCAATGATTCATTGAGTGAGTGATTGACTAAGTCTACTTGGCTTGACAGAACCCCATTCAAAAACTCTTCGAACAGACTTGGTGGAAAATCAAAGCGCGCAGGACTGAGAATAGTTCTTCGTTGACACAGCAGATCTGGAAACCACGAGACGAGGGGTCACAGTATAGGCTACACAGATTCAATGAAACAAGCCAAGGGTGTTCTATGAGTGGTTTGGGCTATATATATTTGATCAATTATGGTTGGAAGATGTTGTAAGAGTAGACAAGTCACCACGAGTCGGCGACAGTCACATACGGTAGGTATTGGATAACTACCTTATAGCTGCTGATAACTACCACTACCAAGCCTTAACCCAGTGACATAGGCACAAATCGACCAGCCGCATACTCTTACAAGACCAGCATGCAATAGGACCCCTCTGACTGCGACACCTGATGGCTGATAGGTATACATCACCCTACCCTTCCAGCTACCTGTACAGGTGGCCAAGGGACCCCTGGCGTGTGGATGGTGACCTACTGTAACTGGAATGGTAGCATCATATAGCTGTAAAAGCACTGACACTGAACAAGTATGATAATGATGATGTACAATACGAAAGCAATTTCAATGAAAGCACAATTGACGCAAGAATGGCCAGCATCATAACAATAGCAGTTACAGGAAGGATGCCCACTGTACCGATACCACCAACAAATACTGATTGGTGGTTAGGACCATCCCCCAAAAATCGTCAGTAGATAATAATTCCTATGGTTTGAAATAAACATAAATTTGAAGCCAGCAACCAAATAATCATGTTATGTATCATGCTGCCTATGCCTATACCCTTAGTATTGTTGGTAAAACTCCTGTTTGAAACCACCAGCCACATGGGTATTTCTCAAAATAGGGCTACCCCCAAATCATCCAGCTGATAAACCTTTCATAGGTAACAAACCATCCATTTTGGAGGTCCAGGTTTTCACCTGCCATCACCATCCACGCCCTCCGTTGTGAACAACGTCGCGTCGCAGGGCTGGGCGGCTGAGGTCCAGCATGACGTGCTCGAAGACGTCGGTAGGCCAGGAAGGACGCCGCCAGCAGCAGAGCCAGAAGTCCAAGTGCCAAAAGCCGAACTTCGAAGCCCTGAAGGCTTTCTTGGGCACATGGCCTCAATGACTGCCATGGCAGGGAACCTGGGGAGGTAACCTGGGGAGGTAAGCTGGGGGTAAGCTGGGGGTAACCTGGGGGTAACCCGGATCAATTGGTTTTTTTTAGTGGTGAAACTGGCTTCTGATTGATCGATAGGTTACTTGGTTGAAGAGTTTGGGCCCTTGGAGTTGCACATCTGAAAGTGCTGGCATTCCCCTGAGGTTCGAAATTAGATCATGGTGTGCCCATTAGCCAACTCGACCATTTCGCTATGACCAGAAAGTTCCATCGATAGCAACCGAAAAAAAGAGAACTTAGTCCAACCTCGCAAAAAAAAGGTGTAAACAATCAGACTCACACGGCGTTTTTTTGAATTCTTCGCTGCTCAATTCTGCATTCTGGGCCAACCCCAGGGACGACCGCCAAGTTGCTTGCATGTTCCTCCCTTCGCCCAAAACCCCTCTGCGCAGCTGGCACATAGGGTTCCGCCATAGCCCACACCACAGTGGTGCCCACCAGGACACCTTTGCGAGACAGCGGGCGGCAAACATCTGTGAGCCTCTTTAGCGTTGCTCTTCAGGCGGATGTGGTTGACATCCGGCGGTGCCAAAGAAGCATGGCTTCCCGTGATATTGCACTGCAAGTGCAGCTTGCTACACAGAACGCACTCGCCCTGTTGCAGGGCATGGTGCTTGTCACAAGTGCAACTGCCATCATGGAGGCTTCCAAAGGCACAGCGACAGTCCGACATTTTTGAGGAGCCTCTGGGTGCTGTGCTGTTTGCAGGGCAACTTTTGCAAAAATCACAACCCATTTCGTCGCTGAAGGAGTTCGCAGGACATGCCTGGCAGTTGGTTCCAGTTCCATACCAGCCAGGGAGACATCTACACAGCTCTTGCGGTAGAAACTTGCTGGGTGTCACCCTCACATCCGTGTTGGTCAGGTCTTTGCACGCAAAACCTGCAAGCACATCTCGGTAGGCGTACATCTGGGTACTCTTGAGAGTCCCTTCTTGCAACAACCTGGCTGCTTCCGGCCTTGTTTGGCTGAACAACTGAGTGCCAGCCAAATCCAGGATGACTTGTTCTTTCACAGCCATCCGGAACAAACCTGGCGCCACCTTCAGTGGGCCTTGATTGTTCCGCAAGAAGATACGCCCTGCATGGGGTCGGACAGGCAGGTCTTGCAAATGGATCAGGTTGTTTTCGGACAGATCCAAGGTCAACAAATAGTTCGCCAAGGGATAGGTGAGAGTCTCATACAAATGTCCATCGACTTCTCCAGGTACATCCCTCATCTTGGGAATTTCCCCAAAAACCTGTGCCCTTCTGAGCTTGATGGAAATCATGGGAGACATGGCCAACGGCAGAAGTAAGCGCTGCAATGGGCTCTTGACAGGACCTCAGTGACAATGGAGGCTTGCGAATTTGCGACCGCGCCTAAGAGTGGTCAATGTTGGCGAATCACGCTTCGTTGTTCATCATGATTGCTTGTTCATCATGATTGCTGATGGCGAATAATGGTTGACAATAGTGACAAAGGATGGGCAATGATGGAAATTGATATGAACCTGCCAGCAGTCCAGGTTTAGCTACCAATTCTGCCGTGCAAGGGCCTGGACTTTCCCACGGGATCACTATCCATCACTATCCCCAACAACCCAGTAGTGAATAGCGAAATGCTTCCTGTGCCCCTCTGACCCTCGCTGTTCACATCCTATACAAGGTACAGAGCTGTTGAGATGAGTTCACTACCATCCATTTCTTGCTTGGGGTATATTGACCCATCACCCTGTATCAATTACCTCAGAAAGATCGATCGTGGACCCCAGCACCATTTCTGATGCTCTCTGTGCAGTGAAAATTCCACATCACACGTATATAGTGTTGGAACACGATATAAAGAACATATCAGCAGGTCCATAGCTACACAACCAAACTTGGAAGGCAAGGTGCAATCTGTCAGGTCCAAATACTTCAATCTCGGCAGAATCGTCTGTCCCGTAAGGGTCCGGTGATCCAGCCACACTTCCCGTTCCCGCGGATGCGGAGCAAATCTGATGGAACTGTTTTGCAACTTCAACGTGATCAATTTATTCAACTTACCCCTCCAATCCTCGGTCATCTGACCCGTCACTCCCCGGGTGTGCGACAAGTCCAGTTCTGACAGCCCCCAAGTCCGAAGCAAATCATGGAGATCACCCGTCACTGCAGTACCGCTCAACTTGAGCGATACCAAGTTATACATCTCCTGACCACTCAACAAACCTCGCAATTGGCCAAAGACTTTGGTATAGCTGAGATCCACATGATGCAGATCATGGTGGGCTAAATCCCGAAGATCTCCCGAAACCTGTGTGCCTCTCACTTCGAAGATGCGCACACCTGAGGGGATGGTAGCTAGATCACCATGGACCTGAGTACCTTCCAGATGCAGCTTCCAAATCTCGGGCAAACCGGCGAAGACTTTGATGTCGCCCGTGATGTTCGGAGCCTTCAGCTTTACCTCGCGACGAGTCTGCGGACTCTGCGAGTCTGAAGGGCTCCGCGTCTACAGGGCCATCTTTGGCGAATTGATGTGAAGAACGGTGATTCTCCATCGTTTATGCTTATCTTTTTCCATCATATGGAGGATCTCTCAGCGGGACCCACAAATCCTGCTGCATGTGTCATTTGTAGGTCATAAACCAACCATTTTGAGTGTTCCCTTATTTTGAGAAACCGCTATATTGGTATGATGCTTGATACTAAATCATGCATGATCTTGATATGACCCGCCATCTTCAACCATCAGTTACTGGCACCATCAATATACGTGTAGTGGGTATTAAGCATGATGAACCACTAGTAAGCAAGATTATCAACCACTACAATACTAGCCGCCAGGGCACCCTTGAAGCCAAATCACATACTGACAAATGTTCATCTGAATCAATACGTCTAGACCCCCCTTGGCCTATGCAATCCTTGGGCCTCCCATCAAAGTTACTGAGGATGTATGGTGTCTGCCAGACCGCACCAAGCCAACAATTGATGTCCTCCTCAAATCTGCTGTTTTGGTCAGCAAGTATATATATTGGTATTTCCAAATCGTAATAGACCAGCCATAATTTGGAGGTAAATCCGTAGCATAGTTTGGATCAACTGTAGATGTAATAGATCTTATACTACGCCTATTTCCTCAAGTCAACCACAAAAGAATAGCTCTGAGATTCTTGGAAATGCCAATCTGGATCGCCGATACCAAGCAATGCCCCTGCAACATCGGCATAAACCAAGATCAAGCAACAACGTTTGGGACCAACAAACCCAGGCTTCTCGTGAAACAAAAAACCTCCTGATCTCAGCTTCATTGTGGTGCTCACAGTGGAAGCAGGAGCGGCCAATCAACCGACACTGTTGAGACTGCTCTCCATATGACTTATCCCTTTGATCTTTAGGCCACTATCGTCCTTGGTTGATCACCAACAAAATATGCTGCCAGGATTTTATCTGGTAGTATGACCACAATCCGAAGACAAATATGCTGTTCAGTATCATCACAAATCCAGATTAATTGAAGTGGTTGAAGTGAAGCTCAAGACCAGCAACATCCAACAACCATCCTAGCCAACCAACCGATCAACGCCAGTCCGAACGCCTGATCAATCCGCTAAGCCTACCGATCAACTGGGCCCAGGTTCCACAGAAATCGCATCAAGTGCAGCAAATCAATGTGCTGAGAGGGTCATGGCTGTATCTGCTAGGTCGACATTTACCACCACGTATCCCCACGGGGTCTCCACGGGGTCCCCACGTCCATCCCTGCGCTGAGGTACATATTTGAGATCTTTCAATTCGATCTTCCCAGGCAGCCGACCACCTTGGCAAAGCTCGGCCTCGCACACGAGCGATGCCACCCGGCATTCTGGGATATAGCGGCACTTGATGCCCGGCCAGTCGCAATGACTTCCATCCATAGGGCCTGTAGCGTCCAACAGCTTAAGGACGCCCCATCAGTGCTTGGAATCTTTGATGCTGTGGATCAAGGGATGCCGCTGATATGTCTTTTCGGCGCCCGACCCCTGACTGGGAACCAATACCACGACCGGTTGTCGAAGTGTTGGCAGGACTCAAAAACCGTGGTGAACGTGGATGATACAAGGTGGGCCCCTAACCACCTTTAAGTTGGATTATAACTAACTTATCTTGGGTTAACTACCAGTTATAGGGGTTATACCGCAACTTATAACTACTGGGGGCCCACCTTGTAGCACAACCGTGGATCTACCATGGACCCTTTGGCCATGATGATAGCAACCCGGAGCAAATTCAGCTTTGGTGGACATCCGTTCATCGACGACCACCACGGTAGGAACGTGCCGGTTAGTACGACCCTACGACCCGGCGAGTCCCAACGGGGGGAAGCTGTTTTGAGTGGACACCAGCATTCACCAAGCAGTTCCATGCAGGGACACCAACTGTTGGTTGAAATGTGGGGGGTTTATCAGCTAGGGATCTATAGTGGATCTATCATCAATCTGCAGGATCTTCAGGCATGGGGACCTCACTTTGGCGGTTTCCCTCCTGGATTTTTTTCATAGTAAACCGAACACCGCGAACTCATGCGTGGAAAAACACTGACGAGGGAGGAGAATGCAGCCGGGAAAGAGCAATGATCATCAACACTAGCAAAGATATCACCGATGATATCATGCATCACAGTGACTTGAGAAAGATATAATGGAGAAATATATATATATATATAAATCGTTGTCATTTTACACGCGTCTTCTCTATAGTAAACTATAGGCAGGCATCGTGAGTCCCGACCACTGTTGCTGTTTCTGGTCGCTACTGCTTCCCTACTGCTTCCTGCTGGTTGCTGCTGCTTGCTGCTGCTTGCTGTTGCTTGCTGCTGGTTGCGCTCGTTGCTACTGGTCGCGCTCGTTTCTGCTGGTTGCTGCTGATTGCTGCTGATTTTTGGCTGCTGTCACGGATTGCTGCTGCTGCTGGCTGTTGATTGTTGCAACTTGTTGATGGTTGCTTGTTGCTGGTTGCTTGTTGCTGGTTGCTTGTTGCTGGTTGCTGGTTGCTTGTTGCTGGTTGCTTGTTGCTGGTTGCTTATTGCTGGTTGCTTGTTGCTACTTGCTCTGCTGTTGCCGTAGTCTGTAGCCTGTTGCTGGTTTCTGGTTGCTGGTTGTTGTGTTTGCTGTTGCTGACGTTGCTGACGTTGCTGTTGTTGCTGCTGTTGCTGCTGTTGCTGTTATTGCCG
>VSDK01002196.1:0-141459 GCA_009767595.1 Symbiodinium kawagutii | reverse complement strand
CAGCAGCAGCAGCAGCAGCAGCAGCAGCAACAACCGAGAAACGTCTTGGAGACTTAGATGCTGAAAAACCTGAGCGGAGGAGCACCCGTGGGAGCACCCATGGGATGGTTGGATGATGGATGGTTGCTTCCAGTTATTGATGGTGGATGCCGGTCACTAATCTACAGCGTGTGTCGGTGGCGGTTGCCAATCCAACATGATAGGGGCACTAAACTAGTGGACCAGTCATCAAAGGTTAACCCTGAAGAAAAATTGACTATCATTCACCAGCTGTCGGCCAGCTGGGCCACTAGTATTACACGAGCCATGAACCATTGTAGTCAATCGTTAACACTAGCAATCAGCCGGCTAGACCCACTGGTCAACTGGCTAACATTATCTAAGCGTTACTCATCCGCGGCTTGATAATTGGGATTGCCAGTTTGCCATGCTGCCAGCCATGCTGGCGCTTGACAAGACCGAAGTGTCAACCTGTTAGATGTTCCACAGCACCGTTGCTTGGGCAAAATAGCAAGTGGTTGGTCGTGACCCAATCCCCATATCAACATCATCCGGATTGAGTGGGGAGATTTCAACTTTTGAGTAGTCATCCCGCAGGCTATACTTTGGACGTTTTTGCAGGCGGAGTCCATCTGCAAAGGTCCGCCAATGATGTACCTACCACAAGTTACTGTTTTTCGAAGCTAAACAAAATCATTGATTCCATGGCATCCTGTTTCTGCCAAGCAGCATGCCGGACTAGAGCTAAACCATATCCTGTAGGAAGTTCATCTTGAACACCATCAAAGACACGAAAGTTCAACTCAGGCGCCCAAGTCCTGTGCTTGTGCAGCTGCTTCAAGTGCTTGATGGGTTGCCAGGCGATATCGACTCCCAGGTAGCGGAAAGTCTCGGGGAGCCTCCCATCTTCTACACCATTCAGCAAGGCGTCGGGGATCCATTCGCCCCAGCCGCAGCCAATGTCAATCATCGACTCCAGTTTTGAGCCTCCAGGTCAAGCCCAACAAGTCTGGAATAGGATCACATGTGATGTGGAAATCTCTATGTGTATATACCTCAATGCACCTGAAAACACATGTACAATCATGATCAATCATGTACAGTTGTGCATAGCTTTTTCCAGCAATCGCCATGATGACCAGCACTCTGGGTGCGAGTTGATAGAGGTATAGTCAGCTTTCAGTAGCCTTCTAATAAAACAATCATAGGATTCTTGATCATTAAACACACTTGATTACTCATAGTGCAATGATTATCTTGACTTTTTCCATTGCACTGAAAGTATAACTTATATCACTATACTGATCTTAATTAGTAATTAAACATATATGTTTTTAATGATTAATTAGTAGTGGTTTAATGATTGTTCATCATGAGAATGGTCTAATAAACCAAACAGCCTTTGAAATTGAACAGCTCTCCTCACCAGCTGAGCGGGTATAACCAACTATCAACTTGCGGATGATGATCAATCTCTTTCTCAGGAGCTACAGGAGCTGGGGTGTGTGCTTGTCGATATCCCAACACATCCAACACAGGGCACATCATCTTCGACTCAGGTCCAAATATCAAACAAACCAAATCAAACCAACATTAACAAATCAATCTGAACCAACTCCCAACACCATCAACATGAACCACCAACATCAACATCAACTCCCAACCATCAAGTCCTACCCAACATCACTGTCAACCAACCCCCCCCCCCCCCTACCACCCCCTACCACCCCCTACCACCCCACCCCACCACCGCCTTGTCCCCGTTGTCCGTTGAGGAACTGCAGCAGGTGCTGGGCCGCTGTGCGCGTGGCTTCCACCGAGGAGCCGCCCCCCGAGGCCCGACGGCCCCAGTGCCCCGCCGCGTGGATCTCTTCGAAGGCCAAACGACGGAAGGACGGCAGCGAGCGCAGCTGGTCCTGAGGGAGCTGCTGGGGCTGGCTTGGCGAACTGATCATCCACACCCAGGAGTTCAACAACAGCTATACTGACTATTACTACAGATTCCATACTTATCAAACTGAATAAGTTAACTACTGATATTATATACTTAATTATCAAATAAGTTAACTACTTACAGTATCCTACTTATCCATAATCAGATTGCTACGGTCCATGTCAGAAAACATGGAGCAGGGATAGTTCAATGATCAACAGCTGAGTAACAGCAGCCCGGACTATAATCAGGTTGATTCGAATGGTACAACGAGTAGCTTGATGGAAGACAATCCCAGCCCTGGGATTATAGCTGGGAGCAACCAAATCGATGGTTGCTCCTTCACGCAAATCCGGACGGTTCATTGGGATGGGAACTGGTGGAAAGCTGCTACCATCAACTGACGCTTCCAACTCAGGTTGGTTTGTTTCCTGAAATTCAACAGCTAAAGAACAACATCACCAATTCGCGGTTGGGATGGCTTCAACCCCAAAAGCTGATGGTAAACCACCAAAAACGATAATCACTTGAGATGATTTTGGCGCAGTACTTACAATTTATAGACACTGGTAACCGTCATTAATCATCATCGTGAGCCACTAGCAACCAACACTACTGACAAGTCTGAACCATGATTAACAAGCAACTAGGAGCCACTCTCAGCCACTAGTGACCAGTATTCACTGCCATGCTTCATCTGCTAAATCGTTAGCCAGTATCAAACATTATTTGAGCAACCATCGGCATGTAAGCAACCGCCGGCTCCGGTTTTGGCCATTACCTAGTGGCCTGGCGGGCCCTTCAGCACTGTTTTCGCTTGACAAACGATGGCTGGGGGAATGATTATGGCGAATAAGCGGTCATAAATGGCTAGTGATTAATCGCATGAAACGTTACTATGATAAATGCTGGCTATTGTTGATCATGCGTAATCACTGCTAACCAGTTGACCACATTAATACATGCATGTCTTTAAAACATGCACCTGCTTAATGATTGCTAGTGCTGATATCTAATGATCAATCAAAGTATCAATTTCAATTTCACATTAATAGCTACAGTAATTTATTATATGATAAACTGTTGCTATTGTTGTGTAATACTACACTATCTCCATCATACATTACAAGATATTCATACGAATGGTTGACTATTGGGTAGCGACTCTGGGATCATTTCATTGTGGTTTATCCAGCTGTTTTCTATCTTGCTGATGTTTTTTGACCAGATGCTCAACTACAACAAGAAAGAAAACCTTCCAGATTTTCAACCGGCTGTTCAATGGTTTTCACAGCATCCACCAACATGAGCCATTAACGAACCACCAGCAACCCACCACGCAGCCACCACGATAAACCATCAATGAACCACCAAACACCCAACCACCACCCACTACCCAACATCTTCAATCCTCATTCCACCAAGAAATTCTCCCAGATTTCTACACTATCCCATGGCCCAAGCACCACCCTGTGCGCACCACCCGGGTGGTGCGCCCCCGGTGCGCAGTGCTCCAGGTCGCATGCACCGCTTCCATCGTCGCCTTCACCCGCGCCAAGCGGTTCTGCAGTCCGTTGCCGCGGCGCTTGATGCGATCGCCCCAGGTGGCCACAGCCAGCAGCCCCGCCTCGAAGATCCATTGGGTCTCGAGGCATTTCCGCAGCAGGCCCAGCAGACCCGGCCTGGCCATGGCATGCCATGGCATGGGCCCCGTCCAAGGGAGGCGGGTTGGACCAGGGGCGTGGGAGCGGCTCAAGCATCCAAGGCCCAGCTTTTTTTTGGGGCTGGAACCTCGGATTGGTGCCATGCTCGTGCCTGACAGTGGTACTGAACACCATCCAAGGGACCTAGTGATTGGTCAGAACAAGCTACAGGGGATATATGGTGACAAGGGTCATAACGAAGCCATCATTACGAGTTGATATACTTGAAAATCAACGTCTTGGAAACCACCACGAACCAGAACATGTCCTGTTCAACAAGGTCAGATTGAGTGTTAGGCTCAGGATCATCTAAAACAGCAATTGAGCTGCTGATACTCACTAATCGATCCTTGTAGGTGAACCTCATGAGGGGAGTCGAGATGAATGCCGTAGCTCAGATGCCTGGTTTTCCACCTCAAATAACATGTTTTTTTGCGGTGATTCGGGGGTCTATGTGTGGTGAAGGCCATCGAAAAAGACAATTGTTTGTCAATCCAACAGGTGACGAACGATGCCTCGATGAGTTGGTGGTTCTACAGGCCTGGGAGATGTGCACACCCCAATACCCTCTTGGAAACCATCACTAGTTGATTACTTATCAGGTTGATTAACCAAGATTAAGCATCAATAAGTCAACCATCATTAATCATCTTGGAAACAAAAAAGTGTACTCCACCAACTGTTGAGCCAGTTGTGCGTGCTTCGCAGGGAAGGACTTGCGACGACTGACGATCTGCAGGACCAAACTCATAAACACTTGGAGGGATCCTGAAGGTGAATTGTTTATGAGATCGAAACAATTTAAAATTTAAACAGGTAACTATGCAGATCAAACAAATATGTTGGAGATGGTTGGTAAATTTCAATATCTAAACTCATACCCATGTTCAATATCAAATTCTACCATCTCCAACAGGTAAATCTTTTAAATATTTAACATGGGAATATTCTATATACTCCAGGATGGTTATAAATAGGACCCGTTCTACTACATTGAAGCTAAGTAACGTGGAGTTCAATACTGGTCATCCAGGATGATTATTGGTAAGTAAAGACTTGTCCTCTGGGAAGCTAACCTGGAAGTTGAAAATCCCAATTTATTTTGATAAGTAAACCGTTATAAATGGTGGATTTTCCACGCAACCAGGTTGGGGTCTGCCAGAGTGTAACCACTGCTTCCATGCCCACGCGCCTCTCCAAGTCGTGCGAGTCCAAGCCGGCTGAACCGAACTGACTCTGGACGGCTTCAGCGAGCAAGTCGTGTTCCTTGTGCAGCTACAGGTGTTCATCTGAAACTGCTGGGTGCTGATGGTGGTAGCAAGGTGGGCTCCAACCATTTATCAGCAGGTTTATGGCTAACTCAAGTAGGGTGAATTCTACCAGTGAAAGGGGTTGAACTAATCCAACTGAAACCTGCTGGGGTCCCACCTTGTGGCAAAGATAATCATGATGGCGGTAGTGGTGATAATGGTGATACCAAGGTGATAGTAGTGATAGTGGTGATAGGCAACCCCGTGACCTGGAGAAAACTGCTGCAAGTGACTCTGTGTCGTGGTGATTGACTGGTAGGGATCTGATCCTAAGCCGACCATTGGTGAAATCAAAGGTCGAACATTGGGGCATGAGCTTGGCTACACACTTGCATCTCAAGATAGCTTCCACGCACAGTTTTTTGGTGGTCGTGCAATTCAACTTGCAATTTGTTGGTCTTCGTATGTTGCGCCATCAGACAATACCCACCCAAGCTTCGCAACTTTCACAGCACATGGGCTCTTGAACAGAACAGCCTAGTGGGAGAAAGTGGGAATCCTCGGTACTCCCAGCGCTTCTCATTGGATTCATCCTCGGTACTCAGCTCCCAAAAAAACTTGAATTTCTACATCGATCCCACCAGCTCTCCAAGCATCCTTTTGCACGTTGATCTCTTCATCATTCACAACCTGGGCGCGCGATGGCCAAGTTTTGAAGCCGTTTTAGGCCTGTAGTCTTATCACCCCCTTTTACCCCTGGAGAGGTCCGAAGTGGTTTACTATGGCTGATAGTGGTTGATTAATTGTGGCAAATAGTGGTTAACTAAAGGGGATAATGACCAACCCAAATTTGAACAATCATCACTTGTAGTTCTTGGTAAATGTATGTCGTATTGATCCGTCCCGGTCTTTTGCTATGTCCATGACATAAGACAGGGCTGGCAGAGTTATGATATCCACTGTTGGGGGATAGCTGCAGGCATCAAACTTCAAGTTCATCAGTGATCTGGAACAAATACCCTCCAGCAAGCCTTAAAGAATCACCATTCTTAACAGGTCAACAAGTATAAATGGTGGATTTCCCACTTCCGGGACAGATTGCGAGAATGTACTTTCAACAAAGCCGGAGCACAAACAGTGGGCGAACCCAGTGCGTGTTTGTGAAAACGATACCCTTCAAATATTAAAACAACAAAGCCTTCAGGATCTTTCAGGCTTTTGTTCATGGCCCTTTGGATGATTCATCCCATGTTGTGTCACCTCCCTTTAAAGCTCTCAATCTGAGGACGCGCAGATTAAAGACAAATGACGATGTTAGATTAACAAACCCGATTTGCCATCGAAGATAGGAAGCTTGTGACAGCCTGTGGATCTCCCATTCCATGCTTTACCGGTATCATTCAATGATTCGATCGGAGCTTTCAATCTGAAACAACCCTCGCCATCCTCGGCATGGCATCCTCGCACCATCGAAGCATCAAGGCACATCTTGCAGAACCTTCTTCAGCTCCGATGACCGTGGCGTCGCAAGGTCACCATGCAGACAAAGTTCAGCACTTCGTTGCAGCAGCTTGCTCAGTACTTCAACGCCTTGGTGAAGCTGTGGATGACACGAGCCTCAAGTGGTATCAATATGGGTGTTTCTCAAGTCCTCTGGGAACCCCGAATCATTGCATGTTAGGTGTTTTGAATGTATTGTTGGTCCTCCTATTTCCAAACCAGAGAGTTCGAAAAGAAAACTGGGACTGGCAAGTTTCGGTCTTTTGGCTGTGGTCAATTGCGATTTTGCAGTATGGCATGTGACAACAAGTGCTAAAACAGCACATCCAAAAGATCACATTTACCCCCCAATAACAAAAGACCCTGTGCGGGGTTCTTTATGAAATTGTTTTTTCTTCATCAGGGGTTTCCTTCGTAAAGCAAATGTTCACAATTTTTGAATAGGTGTTGACAAAGGATTTTAAAAAGAGGTCGAAGACTAAACAGTACGTTGATTAGGCGTTCTCAATTTGAAAGGTTGAACAACAAAATAGTTTTTTCAATTTAGGATTTAGGATCAAGGATTTGATCTTTTATTAGGGGTTGCCGGGGACCCCCAATACAAAAAATCAGTCTAATGAGAAACCTAGGAGAGCTTATATTCAGGAGGATAGTACTGAGGGAACACATATTCAAGAAAGATACCAAAATACACAGTAGAGAAATGCACATACACAATCTATGCACATATCTAAGCAATATACACGCACAAACAAACATATGTGCAAACGCACGTCCGTATACATTTAATGTTATTGATGTATGTCAGTTACATGTTTTTTGAACATTCCAGAAAATCTACAAATATCTACATGCATTGCAGTTCGCACTTGTGGGCGACCTGCTGATCTCATGATGGCCAGCGGAACACGACACCAGAACTGCCACTGCCGCCCTGTCGCGACTGATGTTTGGAGCCATCGCAAACTGCCTCAGGAGCTGACGATCAAGTAGCCATGCTGAATCCTTGATGGACATGACATGGTAGGTGGCAGTGGGTATGGCAGTGGTTGATTCCATCGTGCCATGATGGGGTGTTTCAGGGTTTCTGGACATGGCAGTGGTTGATTCACGCGGTTCTTGTGAGGACTTTGGTTTTGGATTGGTGCAATACGGCACCAGGTCATGGGTGCCATGTGATACCCACAGGGGCTACAATTGGAACTCATCATCTCCCAGAGTCACGACACTACAAGCCTCACCTGCAGCTCCCAACCCGCACCCAAGCCACCAACACACCACCAACCCACTCATCAACCCAGTGATCACTGATAATTCATCATCAATCAACCACCAAAACCATTTGAATTCCCAGCTAACCATGATTAAAAGCTAACCAACTAAACCACTTAAACCAACTAAAGGCTGATCAGCCAACCAAACCAACCAAGTCAGCCAAACCAACCAAGTCAGCCCCCACTATGGCTGTGTTTTTTCACTTCTGCTCCGCGGGCAAGTCACCTGCGTCGTATCTGCCGCAACATGCGCTGTGGCTGTCCGGCCAGGACCCAGTCTGTAAGCTTGCCTGGCATCGGCTATCAGGGGGGAAGGCTGCGGTGAATGAGTTGGATAATGATAATTATTGATTATTATTAGCCAATAATGATCAGTTGGATAATGAGAACAAGCTGATACAATAATGATATTGATTATTAGCTAACAAGCTGATCAATTATTAGCGATATCAATGATCAATTATTAGCTAATCAGCTTGATATTGATATCCAATTAGCTAACAAGCTGATCAATTCGCTGATGATATCAATGATCAATTGGATATGATGATGACAACGGATGATGATGATGGCTGATGGGAAGATCGACCTTGGAAATTCTATTTTCGACTGCTGATGGACAATCATTACCATAGGTCATGATATGTCCTTTCATTTTCAAAAGTCTCAAGCTGCTGGTTCATGCTGTCCAGAACTGATGTTTTTAAGAATCCGGGCAGTAGCACTTGAAAGAAGCAGAAGTGCCGACTTCTTCTGCTCATACAAATTGATCCACAACGTACGAGTGACTCTGTAGAAACCCGCAATGATCATATAGAACTTCTTGCAGATAGTATAGTACCCTTATGCCCCGGTACCATACAAGTTTGATGACTTGAGGGCTTCACCCCAATTATCAACCGTTTTTCTTTAGAGTGATCTCGGGAATCGGCCCAGCCCCAACAGTGTGGACACCTTGGATTGCATGATGATGGGTCATACAAGTTAGCAGAAATAGCCACAAGTTCAGCAACACTTGGACAAAAGTAGCGGCAAACTCAGACTCTTCCAGCCACCACAAGCTGTTTGAGAATCGAAAGCAAGCCGGCCAATACACACCATGAACCCGTGGATGCATCGGCCACCATGGAGCTTGAGCAAACAACAAATAACTCCTGGTGGACACTCGTCTTCGCGAAACATCTTCTCATCTTCAAGTCTCATCCTACCATTTCCTTAGAACACTCCTGGTGCCTCCAGATCGCTCACCCTTTTACCCAACCAACAACCAGCATCTTCCCTGGCCTAAAAGATCTTCAAGCTCCTGCTTCACCACTTGACATGGGTTGGGCCCTGCAGTCTTCCACAGCTGGTAGGTCCCCGCGCACCAATCCAGCTCGGGCGAAGCCTCGCTGGCCTGACAGGCCGGGGGCGCCTTGGGAGCCACCGCTCCCTGGGTGTCGGTGAAGCCAAGGTAAGGTTCCCCTGGCCATTTAGGTGGGCGAACATCCGCCCCAACCATGGTGAAGGTCACTGAATCAGTGGGTGTGCGCTTATCTTCCACTAGGTTTCTAGGGATGTTCACATCATCAATCGATCCGATCTGCTGTTTATTTTGGGGACTTCGGGGGTTTTCAGATCTGAAGAAATACAGCTGATTCGACCGACTGCTGAGATTCGGGACTTGGTTTGGTCAAGAGAAAAACCTCAGCAACAACAACAACAACAACAACAACAACAACAACAACAACAACAACAACAACAACAACAACAACAACATGCAACAAGGGCCTGCCTCAGGAAGGCAACCCCTTCCGTGCCCCATAGCGAACATGTCAACCGATGAAAACCCCGCAGAGCAGGGGTACCCCCGCTGATTCATGATCAGTGGTCGGTGAATCAGAAGTAAAGGCATTACCACCATGAGTTCCAATTGATCTCTTACCAACTTTTCTTTTATAAAAGGCTATCATCTCTTACCATCAAACCTATTATCACCATCAATGGTTAGCTCCAACTGATCCGAATCACTTCTCCCTCACCATGAAGGACTCCTTTCTTACCACTCAACATCTCCCATGGAACCAGTTGCGCCTTCACCGAGTTGATCATCTCTTGGTTTTGTAGCAGCATGGCCCGCAGACGTTCACCGAAGGAGCCCTCAGGGTCAAAGTCTTCACCTCGTGGCTGAGTTCATGTCGTTGATGATCCATCTTAGTGAGACCTACAAACCTTAGCATTCTCCAGTTCACCATGGGATTTTCCTGGTTTAGATATACTTCACCAGTTCACTACGAATGGATACCTTGGCATTCACCAATTCCAAGAATACCTTGGCATTCACCATGGGATTTTCCTGGTTTAGATATGAATGAAGCTAAGGAGTCGGTGGTTCCCACTATGGTCTCATGGAACTGCCCCTGTCATCCCCCTGTCCAATTTGGTCTTCGAGCCTGCGAAGGTAGAGAGCCTCACCAGCAAACCAGTGCCATCCCTGGGCTGCCCCGTGGCCATCCTCTGCAGATAGAGCAGGCTGCGCACGTAGCTGTCATCCGCTGGCCGCCTGTCCGGGGAGTTGGTGCACTGCGAGTGCCAACGTGAAGTCATGGCTTGGGGTAGGCTGGGATGATGTGGGATGTTCACCATCGAAAATGACCAGGTTACCATCATGATCTAGGGCATCTGGGCTTCGGAAGTTGAAGTCTGTCAATGTGTAAAGCAAACTGTCGAACCACGCGTCAATGTCTCATCTCCAAGCACAAGGAACAAGTTCCAGCCTTCTTCACCACTCTTATTCACCAACCACTAAGCAACCACACCAACCGCTAACCAACCAACCAAACCAACCACTAAGCAACCACCAAGCAACCAATGAGCACCGCCCAATGAGCACCACACCTGTCTCTGGCTTCCGCCAAGGACTGGAACAAGCACTCCGAGAAGTTGGGGAGTCCCTGCAGGAGCCCTAAGAGAACCTAAGCAGCAGAATCCGAGGTTTTGAACCTTGTGCCAACCCAGGTTGGCAGCTTCACAAAGACAGAATCATTGAATATCATTGATGAGTATTTCATTACCAGCTTCATGATTATATGGTTATCTTTATTGTCAGCTTGATGATTATTGGCTTGATCATTGATAAGCCTACTTCGCTCATCTTCACTATGTTCAGCGGCGAGATTGTGGTGCAATTCCTTAGCAGTCTCTATATCAATGTCTGCATCTGACCGCCTTTGGGAGATGCACACCCAGCCATACAGGGAGAACACCAGCTTTGCTTCGAATCGAGGGTGGTTGATCAACGGGATCGACCAGTGGGGATCCATGTACCAACCATTGACCATCAGCTAACCAGCAGCTGTCAATCATCAGCTAAGCACCAACTGACCATCACCCAATTCATAATTCTTTATTGTTGTGAAACTGCGATTCCCAATATTTCAGTGCGTACCAGGCATTCCTGCACCAGGGTCCTTTCTGAAAATGCGACAGGTTGAGCAACAGCAACCTTTCCGACGGGGAACAGCAACCTTTCCGACGGGGATGATTGGGAATATTGAAAATGATAAACCCCTTCATGAACCAGAACCACGTCACTTTTCCAGCAGATCCCCTCAATGAATAAACCACGAGGTTTAGTCATTCAGATTCTAAGGTTTTGCAGTGGAGCCATGCACAACCAATGATTATATAGATCTATGAAGATTTCGCAATTCCTAGCATCGGCTGTGCTCTTTGGCTGTGCTCTTTGACTCTGTACGCATGAGCATGAATATTATCTGGGCGTTCCTCAAATCGAGGTCCCCTAAGATCATCCAAGATTAGTTATCTATAGTACTAAACCAGCCATTTTTTGGGGGTCCCCTATTTTGAGAAACCACCATCTGTAGAGGTATGCCCACAGGTACTATAGAGGTTCCCTTTTTAAGAACCCGATAGTGTCCTGGACTAAGTACACACAGCTCCATTGCAGCTCTTAGCTGACGCCCAGAGACGCCTGCTTGCTTCAAAACCTCGGTGGGCAGTGAGTAAGGTTGCCTTGGTGGCATTGGTCACCATGTTACACCCACTAAACTCATGGTCCAAATGGTAACCATATTTGACCATATACCTGCCAGATATGATAGCCTCATGGTGTCTGCCATTCCAACTGCTGCGTGGTTCATAGCGTACTAACACATCTTGATAGCCCTAGCCCAAACCACGCATTGATCCTCCAGCAATTGAGCCCCACCAGGTGCTGGTGGTATCCTCTGGGGCTCCGGCAATGTCCAGGTTGACACCAAAGTGGTGGGCCTGAGCCTCCATTTCGTTCTCCAGGCGCTCCACACTGATCTTCATCTCACTCAAGTGATCTTCAAAGGTGTGAAAAAGGTGCTGCATCATGTTCAGAACCACTCCTGCCAGCAAGCAGCAGCGACTTCCCAATCATGCTCATGCCATCTTATGCCCCTGATCTTGTTGGAATCCACAGGCATGGGACAAAAATTGGAACGACTTCTCTCTGATGCTTCTTAGAGGAGTTCTTGCTGGGTATCATCGGATCTGGAGCATTGTCAGCCAATCATCAACACCTGGTACAAACTTGCTAGTTGCGTACCATTGACCAGCGCAATCATTCATCAACCATCAAGTAGACGTTAATTCACGGTCGACAGCCCTTAAACCTCAAGCAGACATCAACCATCAATCACCAATCGTTAGCCATCAATACAGTTTCAATCAAGCAATAAAATTCTCAACTGTGAGTAAACCCATAGACTTAACAGTAAACCATCACAAACCATGAAGACCATCACCAATCACCCATTAATCAACAATAAAGCACCATTAACCACCTCTAGATGGCTAAACTATCAATGAAACACCATTAACTGGTTGGTGGTTAACCCTATGAAAAGTCTTGGTCAACGTACCATGTGTTAATACTAGGGAGAATAAAAGATGTAAATCCAACCACTCACCAGTAGGTGTTTCACTATTATTGTTAGTTCTTATCCCCATTATTCACCATTACTAACCAGTAAACCATCATTGATGTTTCAATCCACCAACCAGTAGGGTTTTAATCATTTTTGTTGCTCATCATTCCCTATCACTCCTACAAAACCTTTGTAAACCCATCATTGACCATGTGGCTATGGGTCAAAACCATGTACCCCTGGTTCCCCCACGATTGACCATTGTTTTCACCACTTTTTGCTGGCTATTATCCCCCGTGAACTTGGTTGGTTAACTGCTTGACCCATAGCCATATAGTTGGTATATCTGCCCTATAATTGTTTAGTTGTCATCCCCTAGTATTAACCATTAACCAGCTATTATTGGTTGGTTAATATTGACCCATGGTTGTTGGTTGGTTAATCAGGGTTGATTAATATTGACCCATAGCTAGTTAACCATGGTTGTTGGTTGGTTAACTCGGATCCCCGTGACTCGCGCCTATGTCTTGCAAGGACTCCGGATGCGCTGCTTGTCGTAAGAGGAGGTCCCCATCGGGCCAGCGGCTCAGGTTCACTTGCTGCCTGAGCTGCTCAACGTTGCTTGGCGTGGACAACTCGGAGGATCGGACCCTCAGAGATGTGTCTATGACTTGATCTGCATGTTGAACATGCCTTCAGGAGCAATTTTTGGTGACTGCATTGATCTTGATATGCCCATGGACGGAGTTGAAAGCGAAAGGGTTAAACAACTCTGGTGCGTATGCAAGCATTCCAACACTGGGTGATGCTACCTACAATACCCAGCCCAGGCCCAGGCCAGTTACATTTGAAATATACATATTCTTGGATCATCATCGTTGTCATCATCATCATCATCATCATCATCATCATCATCATCATCATCATCAGTACTATTGGTATCAACCATTCCAGTAGTATCAACATGTATCAACCATTCGCATCATCAACCCTTCAACCATCACTTTGTCCGAATGTTCACCTACCTTGTGCTTGGTTCATATGGCTGTGAGACCCTGTACCGAAGCTGTTCACATGACCAACTTTGCCACTGTTAGGATCTTCATCTACCCATTTTGTATGCTTAATATTGACCCAGAACCCTATGGCGGTTTCTCAAAATAGCCGACCCCGCCAAATCATCCAATTGAAGCCATTCAAGCATCTACGGTAACAAACCAACCATTTTTGGGGGCACTGTTCTGTTGAGAAACCACCATATGGCTGTGGGTCAAAACCCCGTAATTACCCCTGGTTCCCCATCATGAACCATTGTTTTCCCTATCATTACCAGCTATTATCCCCCATTATTGGTTGGTTAATATTGATCCATAGCCATATAATAGTTGTTTAACATTGTTTAACCATTATTGTTGCTTCTTGTCGCATATCAATCATCATAATCCCCCCAAAAATGACAATGAATCATTCAAAATCAAAACAACGTTAGGGGGATTATCCGAATCATTGTTGGTTACTTCCCCTCAACCATCTATTTTGAGCTATCCCCATTATTGGTTACTTCCCCTCAATCACTATCGATTTTGAGCAACACCCCACCGCGTGTCGTCCCCATGCAGCCATGGCTCTGCAGCTGTGGAATTGAAGCAGAGGCCCAGACCTGGCGCGATGGAAGTTAAGGGCATGGGGACGCAAGCTGGGTTGGTAGTGGGGATATCATGGTTGATCAGCCTTCATGGGTATATCATGATGGTTATCATGGTGGTTGATCATGATGGTTCTCAGTATCAGGATGGTTGATCATGATGGTTGTTCTCGTGATGGTTGATCATGATGGTTATCATGATATGCCCACTACAAACCTTGGATGGGAAGCCTCCAAGGCCCGCCGGTTTTCACCTACCCTTGCAGCCTTTATTGGTTTTGAGCCCCTGGCCATAGTCCTTCGTCCAATTGTCGCAGATGCTTCAATGTTTTCAGCTTGGTCATGTGATGTGGAGAAGAAAAGTGAGCGAGATGTGGGAGTAATTAGCCCGAACACATCACTGGACAGACAGCATGTAGTGTTACACTAAGGAAGGTGATTGGGTTATGGCCGCAGAAACCTGATGGCCACCCCACAGTTGAGCCTTGCGGGCCACTCTTTTCCGCGACTGCCGTGCAGCAACGCATCGGGCTGAGGTTCTATTGAAAAAGGATCGGTCATGGTTTTCCAGGCAACCCAAGTGGCTGCCCAGGAATTACTGAACCACTGTAGAGATGGATCCATATGCATCAGCCAATCATTTTGGATGGTTCTGCCATGGTCATTCTACGGCTGGTTGCTTCAATATCTTCAATATGGATCCATGATTGAACCTCACAGCTCTGCCTACGGCATCAGCTGTTCACTTGTCTTGGGCTTTTGTTTTCCAGCCAGCTTGAAGGCAACAATGCCGGGCAACATCACTGACAGACCCAGCAGGGCAAAGGATTTGTCGATGCCCCAGGATGGTCCCCAGTGGAATTCGGGCTGGGCTTCAAAAACCGCCCACCACAGAATGCCTATTGGACCCACTAGAGATGTGACTATGGCCTGCCAGGTGGCACTTGACGTGAACTTCAACAAGAAACCTGTGGAGATGTAGGACAGCATGTAGGCAAGGATGAAAATCCTCGCAACACGGCTGGGCTGGGTGTTCCGTTCATCCCTCTACCACTTTGCTGAGGCTAAAAACTGAAAAAGCGAACCAAATCCAAACAACCAAACTCACAAATTCACCCAGATCTACCACCCAAAGCGGAACAATGGGAACCACTACCTGATGTCTAAAAATGCAGTCTAAGTCTTCAGAGGCTCATCCCCCATAGAAATGCCTTTCCACCACAGGAGTCGCCAAAGAAGAAACATGTCATCCCATTTCGCATATGTTGAGCCCATGCCTCAAGGTCTGGGCTCATGCCATAACCTGGAATGACATCCACCCAGAAGAATAAACTCACGAAGACCAACTGCCAGAAGTTCAGCCAGAACACGAAGATGCCCATGCGGGCATTCTGATTCTGGCTCAAGGCGCTCTCTTCGGTCACATTCATGAAAGCAGCTGGGATGAAACCCGCCATGAAGCAAAGGGGCCAAAAGATGCTGCCTCCTGACTCACTGCGATGAACCATGGTGGGATACACCGAAATGAAGACCCCACACAAGACCACCATGGCTGCCAGCACTTCCCACTTGCATGGGTAGACCTTCATGAACCAGATCCGCACCAGCACGGTGATCGGGATCATGAAGTTTCCCAGGATGGCTTGTAGGAAGGGAGCGGTGCGCGTGGAGGGGCTGGAAAAGACCACCATCATGCCATTCAGAGCGTTGTAGAAGCCAACCTGAGGGCGAGCCCCAGCTTCAAGCGTCTGGATGGCCCAGGTGGTATCCCATGACGAAGGGCATCTGATGAATATGTGCCTACCATTATTTGAACCTTGAACCATGTTTCCTCAACCATTGATGGTTCATTAACAATTCATGAGCCACCAATTGATCAATAGATGACAATGGAGTAATCATCGGTTCGCCATCACTCCTATGACTATCAATCAACGACCATCAAGTAAACATGAGGCAATAACCATCAGTTAACCATTCATCACCCAACCATTCTAATATCTGCCATCATTGATCATCACTAACCGTCACCTTCAGTCATTAACCACTTATTACTCGCTTACGACCATCAAGAATGATCTCGATAATAGATCATAACATTATTGACCGTTGATAGATCATTAAGTCGCCATTGGCTAGCCATCGAGTAACCATCACTTTTACAACCATCACATAGCCATCCATTACCCGAACGTTTCTCAAACAAAAACACGTGGTTCCCGCCTTCCACACGTCTTTCTGCGCCTCTCTTGACAACAGCAAAGCACTTCGTGAGCACAGGCCTCCCTTCAAAGATCTCAACAGGATGGCAGCCCCAAAGAGCACCACAAAACTAAGGCATGCAAACCACACCACCTTGGGATCTGCGAAAGAAACATGAAAATCGGTGGTGTCGGAAAAAAATGTGAGTATTAGTATTATAAATATGGATGGAAATGATCCAAGAATCCTCATCCATGTTCAATGATTCTTCATTTGATTGGATTTCCTTAGTCTCCTGGAAATGAAATCAGGAAAAAAAGACAGTCAAAATCACCTCAGGCAAAATAAGTTCTGCTTGAAAAATATCACCCATGTGGGCTCAGAAACGAAGGAACAACAACAAAAACACACAAAAAAATCATTTGGGGAAAACAAATTAAACATCACACAATAAATCAAATCAAAATTTGGGGAAAACAAATTAAACATCACACAATTTCTATCAAATCAAACATCTCCCAGGCACAAAGTACGGGCTGCCTCCTGCCTGTCCAATGCTATCTGCCAGCACCGGCAGGGCCACGTTCTGCATCACCTGCCCCACGATCATCCCAGCCGCCGCCAGGCACCGGCCCACACGGGTGTTGCGCCCCTCATGGCGCACGGCCGCGTCCAACGGCTGGCGATCCACCGTCATGGCCAAAAAGCTGCGCTGTTAGCAGTTTCACACGACAAGGTAACAAAAATGACGAGAGTTGGGCTGGTGCCAGGTGGATGGTCTGTGGTTCTTTTGGAAACAAGCCTGTGATGGTTCTCGTGATCAATAATGTATCATCATGGTGGTTAATATCAGCCATGAATCATATTAGCGGCTCATTGTGATGATTAATTAGTGACCATCATTCTCACCATTGACGATCTTTTTCGTGGTTAATCATAGTGAATAATGATGATCAATGGTAATGGATGATGGCCTACGATGGTCAATGATTAATGATAGTTAAGATTAGTTATCGGATGGTTGACAATGGTCGACAGTAGCAAATGGTTGATGATTATTGATTGATGGTTCCTGGGCTATCGTTTCCCTATGCTTCATGATGATTGATGATGGTTCTGTAGGTGAAATCTGGTCACTAAGCAGGGCAACAATACCCGAAACCGCTCGAAATGACCACTAAACCGGCCTGGCAAGTGAGATCTGGATGAATCACTTCTCCTCACAAAAAAAAAACAAACTCTGAGGTTCTTCATAGGTCGGGCTTATTAAGCACCCATCAACCACCTGCCCATGCGCCAC
Source organism: Symbiodinium kawagutii (assembly GCA_009767595.1). Taxonomy (NCBI): domain Eukaryota; class Dinophyceae; order Suessiales; family Symbiodiniaceae; genus Symbiodinium; species Symbiodinium kawagutii. Next base: position 123,754 of record VSDK01002196.1, on the reverse strand, counting down.
CTACCCACCCTCGGTGACCATGTGACCTGGTCCCTTCACCCCGCCACCTGGCCCTGTGCATCGAAGACAGCTTTCCTCAGCTGCGACGTGGCGTCGTGCAGCTGGATCTCCAAGCTCTCGCGGAGACCTGCCTGAAAACACATCGGAGGGGGCTGATAGTTCAACCAAGAATTGATGATTAAGGATTGATGATGGTTAGTGGTTAAGGATGGTTAACCAAAGGATGATGATGATGATTAAGCTGGGTTAACCAGTTGGGTTGATGATGGCTAGTGGTGGTGAAGGATGGTTAATGATGGTTGATGATGGTTGATGATGGTTGAAGGTGGTAAGTAGTGGTACTTTATAATTTCATAGGTCTTTGTGGGGCTAGTGGTGACGGTAGATGGTGGTGTATGGTTAATAAGGCGTAGTGATACTGATCATAGTTTTGGTGGTCATGGTCGATTGTGGTCTTAATTGTGGTAAATAATCATGTTTTACATACAATGGTCGATGATGGATATCAATGGTTCCGAATCGTAGTGTAATACTTGTTCACAATGGCCCACTCATTGTGGCAAATGAAATGGTTTGTTCAAAATCATCAGATATAATTAATGATTATATAATATAGGGCTAAGATTCCGTGATGGTTGGTTGCATTTTTCATGGGTTCAATCCCAAATAATGAATGTTGACATCACAATATGGGTCATCACCGAAAAGGCAACAAGCGGCCGTACCTGATACATGGGACGCCACAAATCAACCCCCTGCAATCTTGAGAAGGTTCTCCTCTCCGGGAAAACCTATAGTCACCAAACCATGGTGTGGTTGGTGTTTGCTAGCCAATCCGGGGGTCTAAGCCAATCACACGGCATCTTTCTTGATTAAGATAGACTCAAGACCGTTCCAAAAACCATCAATTGGTCGATGTACTCCCCCCGCAACTCAATTTGTTACACGAATACGCCATATACGTTGGCTAATGAGACCCTATCTGAACCCTTACAACTACAGAATTGTTGGTCATACTCCCTCCCCCGAAAAAAACGCCATGGTGGTCGTAGCAATTGTTGGCTATGCTACCCCCAGTCACTAGAAGATCCAGCCGTTCATACCCAGCTATACATGGTTTCCCCACCAAAAATTCCACAAAAGACATCTAGGTGGTCCTAACTGCAGCATTCTCGGTCATATCTTTCCCGAGAAAAAAAACAGCAGCACGTTCCTGGCAATTTCGCGTGTAATCATCACCATTCTACCACAAATCTAGGGGTGAATCAGAAGTTCTAGGTGAAGGATAAGTGATGATTTCCTCCAATTTGTTCAACAAAAACTCCACAAAAACCCAGCCAGGCCATGATGGCCCCGCTTGGCCAGATCTTCCGCCTGCGCGACGATCAGCATATCTTCCCAGCTCAAGAAGTGATGCAACGCCGCAGATCGCAGGGGCTGAACCACTTCCACCAGCGGCTCGGCCGCTGGGACCTGGCAGGTGCTGGAGAGCCAGGCTGGGATGTCTGGGTGGGTTGTTTCAGGTGTTGCCATCCCAAGACCTTTCAAACCAACAAGGCAAAATAGATGTGGGAAACTGTTAGCTAAGATCAGTGGTAAATAGACAGCTTAAAAACCACCAACTACACGAGTTGGTTTGTCCATGGTGCTAACCATCCATTTCGTTCATCGGCATAATTTTTCGAGGGAAGCAACTGCGCCACCATTTCTGGGTGGGTGCACCATTTATGGAGAATCCCAAATTGGGTCCCAGGTGGTGGATCCTTGGTCAGTTGATTGCCATCCCCTTGGTTTGGCGCTCTTCGCTTGATGCCCTGATCAACAGCGATAGCATCTGCAGACGTTTGCATAGCCATGTTGCCATGACAAGGACCGTCCACCCATGATCAAACGCGCAGAAGTCTGGTGTCGAGGCCCTGCAACTTCATGCCAATGGGCAATTTGGAGTTGTGACCCATCTCCAAGTCGTTGGTTGCAGCTTCCCAAGTCTACAGAAAGGGTCCCTGACGGTGCCTGCTCACATCTCAACAACCAAGTTGAACTGGTGGGATGGCTTCACTACTATCCAGTTTGCTGATGGTTATGTCTCGTTAATAACTACGACAGTACCTTCGTAAACCACTATTGACCATCAACAACTATCAACTCAATATCAAAGAGATGAATTTTAGTGCTCACAAGTCGTTGAGAAGAAAAGACCAGAAGACAAATATGGAAAACCAATCGACAATAACCATCAAACAGAGGAGAACAAACACATCTGGCCAACAGCTCCAACTGGCCGAGTTGCCCCGAAGAAGGCGAAGAGTGCAGTGCCCAGCATGGCTCATGTCACGGAAGTGGTAGAAGTCTGATCCCTATTGGGACAAGTTGACAATGGTAATTGGAGGGGTTGATTAGTGATTGACTGGTGGTTGGTTGGTAATCATAGTGGATGATAATAGGTAATTGTTAGTGTTTTGCATGATGGGAATCGATTGATTAGGGTAAACAGGAAGCCTAGCTGCGAATCATTGGGAACTCTGGCCCGAAACAGCTGCGACAAATAGCAAGTGGTCAGGGAACGAAGCAGGTTGACAACTGGTCCAAGGGAAGAATAAGTTCGAACTAATTGGTTGAGATTCCATCGATTTCTGTTGATCATGTCTTCCATTGATCCAACTCGGAGTGGTGCACCATGTTGCAGGATCCATCCCCATGTTCAAACATGGAAGTCTGTGGCCTAGAAAACATGCGGCGGGCGCCGTCGGCGTCGTCTCACTTGCACATGTTTGCCTTTTGCCATTTGGGTATGTGCCAAAATTGGGAATCACTAGCCCACCAAAAAATGAGCATTTTAGTAGGAAACCATAGGTTTTGGAGGTACCACTATTTTGGTACGTGCCCATGGCTGTGGGTCAAAACCCTGTACCCCTTGTTCCCCTAACCATTGTTTCTCCTATGAAATTGTCGGTGATCATCCCCCATAAAATTGGTTGCTGAATATTGACCCATTGTTTTATATTGGACATGATCCCCTACCGTTAACCGTTATTTTCCCTATTAATCGTTGTTGGTTGCTTCATATTGACCCATTGGCCCATCTGGTCCCGTTCTTTTCCCGGCTTTGCAGCGACTCGAACTTCATCCGCAGCCAAGTCCGTGTCCATCGCCCAGATCGCATCATCTCCACCATTCTCACCAGGGGCGCCCATCGCCGTGGTGCAGGAGCAGATCCCCAGGGGGCGCAGCTACCACATTCGATCAGCTGTGGTTCAGACGTTATCCTTGGCGTCTTCTGGCCTCAGAGAACAAGATATGGCCAGCCAGGTGGATCTGAAGCAACAATGTGGCCCTGATTCATGGCAGTCTCTTTTTTGGAAATTGAAGGACGTGATCAGCATATTCAATGGATTCCAATAAATATGATTATAGGAAGTTTGATTCAACGATAGTATATCGGTACATGGTTGCATCAATATCAGCACATTCAATTGATTCAACCATATGGGTGTTTCTCAAAATCGGGATACCCCCAGATCATCCTTTGTAGTATAGTAATTCTTGGACCGTTGTTGGGGCTTCCAATTTTAAGCAACCCCCACATCAGTAGTTGTTTGACCGCTATTGTTGGTGATGATCCCCTATTCTTGACCATTTATAATCCCCTGAAAAGCCATGAAGAATCATGAAGAAACCACCCATTGCTTCACTTCTCTTCAAATGGGCCTATTTGGCCGTGGGTCAAAACCCTGTACCCCTGGTTCCCCTATCATTAACCATTGTTTTCCTTATTATTGTTGGTGGAAATTCACCATTAGTTGGTTGGTTAATATTGACCCATCAAACATCCGCGGCTTAGCCTAGCGCCCAGTCGCATCATATCGCAAGCAAAGGCCTGGAGCTGTGGAGCACTGGAGATCCAATGCTACTTGGAGCATCCCCACGTCGTCGTGACTGGTTACGCGCACAAGGTGGGCCGCTAATCAACCATAGTCGTTGGGTTATAACCAGGGAAACCTTCCACGTATGGTAGATGTAACTGTACTCAAATAGCCCTATAAACCATGTTGGCCACCTTGTAATCATGGCTGCAGTTCCAGGAGTATAATCCACCTTAGAGGGGTACTTGCCACGGCTACTAGTGATAACCCCAGCTGCACATCCAAGTAGCTTGGGCACACGGTTTGTTGATGGTTGAAGACATGAACTCAGAATGATGGGTACACATCACAATAGAAATACCCAATCAACAATCAGCAACACTACGCACCATATTCTGATTGTCTATATTGTGGGAAAATCAAGCAAACAACGCATGTTTTAACTAGTAAAACCGTTAATCAATCATTGTAAACCAGGAGAACTGTATAGATATATTGATCTAAGAGATATAATAGATATAATGGATATAATAGATATAATAGATATAATTAATAGATATAATAGATGTATAAACATATATGTAAATGTAAACAAAATCCTCGGTTTCGATCCTCCAGCCCCGGTTCATTACCTGGGACGCCCGCCTTAGGTGTGAGCTCCAAGTCCAGGAGTGCAGATAAGATGGCCAAGCAGCCGGCCAGCGCACAGCATGGAACGCAGGTCCTCGGGATGCACATGGGGTTCGTTCCCAAGGGTTGTCATACCTGCTAATGGTTCCCATACGGGGGTGCACATGGGGTTGGTTCCCAAGGTTTGTCATACCTGGTACTTGGTTAGTATACCAAGGTCTAAGTACTTGACCTTGAAATGGATATGTTCTCGTACTTAGACCTTGGTAAACTAACCTGGTTGAAAGGAAAATCCATAAATCTGCCATTGACTATGGTTTTTACCTCTTCAAATGGTGTTTTTTGGCTTCCAGGTTGATGGTGATAGCATCATCAACAAGCAAATTATCGTCAACCAGCAGTAAAGAGCTCATACTAGGTGACTAGTTGATGGTGATATCTGACTAGTTGATCAATTATGATACGATAACGACTAATCAACTAATCACGAATCATTTTACATGCTACTCAATGTGATTCGTTGATGGTGATCATCAACCAACAGATCATCATTCATTCAAATGTTGATGTTCTCATCAAACTGTTTGGTAAACCAACCTGGTTGATAGCAATAGATTAGTTGATGTTAAGATTATCCACTATGTTGATGATGAATCCAGAGTGTGTGTGTGTGAATGATAGTACTAGCTTATTGATACTTGATATTATCATCACGCTCTCCCAAACCAACCTGGAAGCCAAACATCACTTTGTTTATAGGTAATTCCTTGTGAACGTGGATGCTCCACTTCAAGCTTAGTTTACCAGAGTTCAACCAACAAATTATCATGAACCTCGTATCACCGTACTTAAGATTGATATTCACATATATAATAGTCATATGTTTATTGACCCACAAATTGACTATCATTCACCAACTTGTAGATGCAGTTGGTGTGCGGCCCCCAGGACCCTGTCAAGGTGGGTCCAACCTACCCACTTGATGTAATGAAGTATAACCATGGCAAATGGCTCTCTAAGGTGGGATGTTCATAGCCCAAGCCCAATGATACCATGGTGAATGCCACCAAATACCGATGCCGCGCTTGGGAATGCGTCCGCCTGGTCATCATGGCTGGCACATGTTGCTGGTTGCTGGTTGCATCGTTGTGAAGCATGACACACAATGGGTGCGTCATCACCTGGCAGAGTCCAATGGAATCATGCTACAGCTACAGCACCTTGGATGATTTTCCACTTCGGATTGCTGCTGGGTAAGCACGTATCCATAACGACGATGGCAACCCCGATGGCACCGCATCCATTTTCGACGCCCACCAGCCAGCATCGGCCATGATGGCCAGGGAGCACGGAGAATGCCACGGCCAACTGCCAGTTTTCTGCTTGGCTTTCCATGCCCAACCTGAGGCTGACACCAAGGCAACTCTGCAAGAAACTGAGCCAACCAATCAGCCGATTCTTCCTACCTTCAGGTCTAAGATGTCCAGCTCACTGGCCTAAACATCCCTAAACTGCTGGTAAACTGTTGGTTTTCTGCTCGTCTCTTGACCCAAACTGCTGGTTTTCTGCTGGTTCGTCCGCGTCATTCCCTTGCTGTCTGCATCCACCAGAGCATCACCATCTGGGGCGCTCACACTAAGTAGATCGCCTGAGGCCATCCGAAAGCTGCTGTGGACATCTATGGACTGAATCTGAAGATTTTGAATATCTCATGAAGATAGATAATGAATCTAAGGTTTGACATTTCTAAGTTTCTAAGTTGACATTTTGTGATAGATAAGGCATGTCTGCAAGAAAATACGTTCATGTCTACAACAAGTATCGAATCATTCAGTATCTACAACACTATACACAGCCATAAGATCACATATGATGCTTTCTCAAAATAGGGGTACCCTCCAAATCATCCACCAATCTAATCATCCTTAGTAATAAACAATCCACAAGTGTTGGTGATGATCCCTTACAGTATCAATTCCTATCATGCACCATGGCTATTGTCAACTCATATCATAAACATAACCTCCTTATCTAACCACCAGTGAAGCATCCCCTGTGGTCATGCCGTTCCCAATTGTTTCTTGATTATTATTGTCCCATATTATGAACAATGATAATTCCCTTTTACCAACCAACCATTGCAGTTGCTGTTTGACCATTCTTGTCGTTTAACCTTGCTTAATCGCAAACCATTCTTGTTGATCATGATCATTGACCATGATAATCAATTATCAATCAACCTATCATAGTAATTTACACCTGAAAGCTTCACCTTGAATCAATGTAAATCAACCTATATTTATCACCTATAATCAAGGTGCACACCTACAATTCTACACCTTTAAGTTCTACAGTTCTACACCTTAAAGCTTCACCAGCGGCCATGATCGCCCAGTGGCGCTCCCCAGTCCACTGGAAGTGATTAGCAAGGCAAGGCCAACCAAACACGACCAGACTTTCATGGCGAACGCCACGTGCTGAGGGGTCCTGTGTTCGGAACTGCTGGGGTTGGGGTTGAGCTTAGGGTGGGGTGGGGTGAAGTTGGGGGTGAGGTTGACTGGTTGCGGTATTTGTCTTGGAGGTAAGTGAGCATTGATAAGTGGAACATGTTGCAAAATGTTGAGGATTCGGATATGGAAACTCTGCACGTGACACCAAAATGACACCTTTGACACATGAACTGGTGCAAAATCATCAACTGCACCATTCAGTGAGGCATTGATTTGCTCGCAATGGATCAGTGCTCATCAACAAATGGTACCTCCAAAACCACCGAATATGACCATACTTGCAGCATTCTTGCACCAGTTGCCACGCACCAATGGTGATTGGAGAGGCTGATTCGCTTGAAACTGTGACACTGGAGCCAAACACTGGCTGGTACAACTTGATGTTCTCAGGTCGGGGACACACAAAAACCCGCGGCTGTAAACACAGCTGGTTTGTGTGCACGATCCCTGAGCGTTGCGCATCAACTTGCATACCATCCTTGCTTGTTGATAAATTTCGATCATGTGCAAACCTATATTTCATTGCAACCCTCACGGTGTGCTCGGTGTTGATGTAAAAGGTTGATCATTCCAATAATGAGCACATGGTAGGATTTGATCGTTGAGAGCTTGCCAGCCAAACAGAGCGTGAAGCGCGAAATGTCATCCTAGACAGAATTATAAGCGCTAATTATTCCCATGTCAACCAAAAAAGAACTTGGATATCTCCCATGTGTTTAGGGCACTCCTGGTAGGTCCTTTGCTCCCCCCTTTAAGGGCTCTAAGGATAACATTGTGTAGCGACTTTTGATAGTCAACCAGTCGTCGTTGCGCAGCAAAGAACCACATGTGATCCGCTGCTGCTTCACGCTGTGTCCCAGAATTGTTTGCGAGAAAAAAGTGGAAACTTAAACAGCTTAAACAGCCAGCGACGCCACACTGCAAAGATCCGGAATCTGCTTTGCATCATTTGATGTGCAAGGGTTGGACCGTGGTTTCTCTTTGAACGTGTATAGCTCAAGAAGCACTGAATACAACACACACATTGAATATGTAAATATTGCTGAGATCTGCTCATGTTCACTGCCACAACCCAATATCAAATACTCAACTCCCAAAAATGGCTGGTTTGTGTTTGTTATAAATGGTTTACATCTATAGATGATTTAGGGGTACCCCTGTACCTGACTTGAGAGCCCGCCCATATGTGAACCAATGAAGCTCCTGTAGATCCATCGCGATCAGCACCTTTTTACGATGCATTGTCAGGCTTCAGCAACCATGCAGTTCGCACACCCTTTGGTACAAACCTGCCCAGCACAGCCATCGGAGATCATTGCATGTCCATCACGACACCGGGGTACAACAGGAGCTGGAGCTCCATCCAAGTCGAACCCAAAGATTGTCCATTCACGGAAGAGAGTAGGTTGACATACCCTAGTTTGCAGCCCTCTCGTTTCCTTGAGGATTTACGACTTACAAAACCGGAGACTGCTGCACTGTACTCTGGGTCGATCCTTTCCACTGCCTTCAGTTTGAAACACGAAGAACATGTCCATGTCAAACCAATCAATTGTTTGGATGAAAGATCATCAGAATCATCATTGTTGTCTTCGTCGTCATCCTTAATCAGCAAATGCTCAACACTTTGATCATTGATCCAGCACCCCCATCATGTCGTAAACTCTCCAAATTCAACCCTTGCAGCTGTCTCAGGATGGGTCAAGTCATCGAACACCAGCATCACTGGGTCACATCCAAACAGGGTCAACCAGGGTTAACTACCCGGCCGAATCAAAGTTCAACCATAGGTGGATCATAGGTGACCACATGTGACCACCATGAACCTGCTGCAAATGCTGGGTAAACGTCCTGACGTAAACATCCCAACCAGGTACCTGCCCAGGTGGAACGTTCAGGTCGGGCGCCTGCCAGAGGTGTCAGGTGCTTCGATGCTTTCGGCCAAGGAGTCCTCGAAATTCGAAGAAAAACCGGAATCTTCGAAGTACCTGAGTCAATTTCAGGGGGATAGTTTCAGGGGGATATATCTTTAGTAAACTGTAGTACCTGCGAACTAGTCATAGGACACCAGGCATCACCAGGCCAAGGAGTACCTCTTCGAAGTACTTGGTGTTTCTCAAGTCAGGTACCGGGGACCCCCCAGTTGTCATCCTCTAACCATTTATAGTAACGAGCCATTTTTGGGGTTCTCAATGGCTTGAGAAACCACTGCCTGCAGCGTGGGACCCTCCGAAACTGCAGCGTGAGGCACTCCAACTGGTTCCAGGACTGGGATAGAAATGGTGGAGATGGAGTGACCTGTATGACTTACGAATATCTGACTCAACAAAACATTAAAAGACATTAGAAGACGAGATAACTCGCAATAGCCATTAGCAGGGAAAATGATACATCAGAACCAACAATGAGTTAGAAGCAAGCAAGGGACAAAAACATGACATCTGGGACAGCGCGAAACGTAGTGTCTTTCAAGAATTGGGTTTCTGGACGATTTCCCTCTGAACAAATACATTCTTGATATAGTTTGAGCCACCTCCATCCCATCGTAGTATAGTCATGGAGGTAGGGTCCGACTGCGAACAATGGTCACATATGCGTGTTTCTCAAAATAGGGTACCCCCAAATCATCCAATATTAATCATGCAGTATTAGCAATTAGTAAACCAATCTTTTGGAGTTCCCAATTCCCAATTTTAAGGAACCCCATATGCTTTACAAACAGCTGAGTAGCCGTTGCTCTCCCCGTTTCTTGGACACTCCCCCAGGGTCACGCTTGCAGAATGCGCTGGTCGTATCTTGGAGCAAAACCACCGTTGCTTCTCATCAGCGAAACTGTGGCCTGCAAGGAGTGCGACATAGGTCCATTATGAGTGAATTCCTGCCATGAGTTGAGACTCCATTCCTGATGGCTTGTGATTTGCACCCCCATTCTTAGCTCTAAATGGGTCGTACATGTTTTTGACCATTCCCTCATCACATCATCAAAATTCATCAACCAGGAGTCTAATCGAATCTATCAACAGAAGCATCAATGTTGATGATGATAGATGATATGTTCTATCAATATCGCATATCATCAACATACCAGGATGTCTGGGTGAAGGTAGACATCTAAGCATTTACCTGGTCATCATCAATGGTAGATGCTTGGACCTGAGAGATATCTACCTTCAACCAAACATCTTATGGTCCAAATCGACTAGATGTTACGTTTCCATCAGCCAGTGATACGCCGGGATCTCCAGATGACTTTCCAAGGGCCTTTCAACATCGCCATCTCCAAGGGTCATGGGTTCCAAAGTCTGCTGCTGATGGTTGTTGGATAACAGCATCTAGGAATGACACCAGTTGACTACCAATGAACCATTCAACACACTGAATGTAGTCAACTAGTGATTCAACACCATCAACCAACTGTAAATGACACTAGTCCTCGGTGACCATAGACTAGTGTCATTGAATAATGAACCATCAACCTGCCAGTTGCTGGCAATAACCAACCTTCAACAAATGTCACTATGCTTGGTGATCCATCCCCATCTGAGTCTGTCAGTCAAGCAGGGTTCGAGCACTCCCTGGTCTGAGTTGCCCACATCCAAATTCACCGGGTCCAACACAAAGGACACGAACTTCACGGCATCGCCTCTGATAGGAAACAACTTGAAAGTCACCATGGAGCCGGAAAATGGGGCATCAAGTGCTTCACAAGACGATGTGTTTGTGCATGTTTCCAGGTCTCCTCATTCTCATGTTCATTGCTACACCAGGCTAGACTCTCGTCTTAGACCCTTATTTTTAGGCTGTTTGGAAGCACATGAGCCACCAAGAAAACCCATACATCATCTCGAAATCAAGAGCTCGCCCCCACATCGCCTTTGGTTTCAAAGTCACTGACCTGAAAATCTTTGCAGTAGCCAATGTCCTTCAGATACTTCAGGAGCTGCCTGCACACGCGTTGCGTTCGCTTGATAGAAAACCATCTGGAAGGACGGAAGTCGAACCCCGCAACAGCCATAATCCCACCAAACAAATCCGTGCATCCTCTTCCACCTTTATGGGCAGTTGGCAGCCCTAGATCCACCGGCCAAAGTCTAAGGCCAATGGTGTGTCATTGCCCCAACATATTGATCCACTTTGTCCTTGTCGTCCTCCCGTCTCCTCTATCTGTTGCTACATCCTTTACCAAGCTTGCATGATTTGCTGCCAATTCACAGCAACATCTGCGCGCAGCAATGCTTTCACACTTCTTGTTCACAGAAAAATCATTTACACCGCGCAGGACTTTTTGGACAATATACACGGCACTGTTTTATTTGGAATAGACTGACAGCACAGCAAAGGTTTACAAGAATGAAGACCAGAACGGTTCTGCTCAACATATTCAAAACACAAAACACATCCGGACAAGAATGTATTTTTCCACAGCAAAACTTGTAAACCATCAACCGCCATCAACTGTGTTTACACTCCTTCAGCTCTCAAAGAAATCCTCCCGAGTGGCAGGGCCAGCCCCAAAACACAACAGGGCCGGGCACAGCAAGATGGCTCGCCGAAGGCGATCACCCAGCTGAGGACCCTCAAATGCATCTGATGCTGTGAATTCTCGGTGTTTTACTTCTTGCTTTGACAGTGGTGGAACCATGGACATCTTCACATAGGGAGGATTGATGCCTCGGACTTGACATGATACACTGGGTGGCTGTTGCTAAACCTGACCGGCATCCCACCTGCAGCCCTGGGCCAATCCGGCGGCGTCTGATCCCTTGGAGACTGCCAACTGTGGCCAGCGTCCAATGGATGGGAGGTTCTCCTGAGCAAAGCGAAGGATAAGGTTGCAACAATTGTGGTATGTGGATGATTGTAGGGCTCATGTGTATGTGAAGTTTACATCTATGATATATATGATATGCTGGTTTCTGAAAAATGGGGGTACCCCCAAATCATCCTTCATACTTATTTACAGTTGTAAGCCAAGCATTCTTGGGGTCCCTTCTGAGAAACCACCATATGCTAGACAAGGTGATGGGAGTCTAGTTGCGCTGCGCGGTGCCACTGTTGGTGATCTAGGCATCCTGCATCTACCAACAGCCTCAGCATTAAAAAAACGCAAGGCTGGCAAAGCTTAGTGCTGACAATACTGATGAAAAGGACCAAAAAAGCTTCTGATAAAGGATGAACAGGATGAAGACAGTGACGTTAGTAAATGATGATCATGAAAAGGATTGAACAGAAAGAGCATCATTATTTTGCTTACGGCGACCACGAAATTCTAGGCAACCAGCTGATCTCTACCATTGATATTTGGGGTTGGTTACCTACTATGATGGTAGCTGGAAGCATAGGATAATATTTCACTCAAGCATAGTAAATGATAATACTGAAAGGATCAAACACGATAAAACACACAGAAAATCACATGGGTGTTTCTCAAAATAGAGGTACCCCCAAATCATCCATTAATAGTCATTTATAGTGATAAACCAACCATTTTGGGGGGTCCCCTATTTTGAGAAACACCCACATGGATAATCATGATCATGGAACAAATGACGATGATCGCTCCTCTTGACCCTGCATGTCCACGTCGCTCTTGATATCCTCGTGAGGCAGCAGGTTTCAGCCCCTTTGGGGGCCTGCAACACTGTTCTGTTCTACCCAAGGACTTTCATCGAAAAAAAACGGAGTGAGAAAGGCATCTTTTGATACTCCCAATTTGTGCTGACTTTTTTTAATCTTGTATAATTTTCAGGAAAACATAGGACACATGCTTCAACAAAGGCATGGTTTGATACTCCCAATTTGTGTTCCCTCATTTTTTTCAGAACAAAACTGCTGCAAAAAAAGACGCATTCTCACAGCTGCATTCGGAACAAACTCACAGAGTCTCCTCGCCGCGAAGAATGCTGCCGTAGAGTCTGGAGCCCACCAGCTGTCCGAAGCGTTCCCTGGGGCATGGATGGACCCACTGCTGCTTGGGGATCGCCCCTGGGAGATCTGTGTCGTAACGTCACCAAAGGTTTCACCATAGGTGGTGATGTATCCTGTAAAATGAAGTGGTTTATCAATATGATCTTCCAATTTGGGGTGGTTCATACTGCTTCAAAGTGGCTGGTCTTCGTTGATGATTGAGTATACAAGGGGTGGTTGTTCTGACTAGCGTATTGTCTATTGCTCAACAATAACCAACGATCAATATCAAAGGGTCATGATGTCGGCTGTATCCTAGACAACTCCTCGAAGTTCGAAATTGCTGATCCTATTGCAAAGAATCGTCCATAAAAACCGTACCCAAAGTTGGCTGATCAAGAAAGGGAAACCGATGTGAGTCATAGACCAACACATGAACTCATCACCAACTATTCATCATAAAACATCTTCACCCAACATCATCAACCATGCTAGTTAGTAGCCATCACTGACCATCATCAACCAACCATTCACCAGCCTTCAACCAGCAGCACCATCTGCCGCGCCCCATCCTGTCCCCAGATCGACGGATCGCACGACCAATGACGCGCCATTGGGCGTCGTTGAGGAAGCTGAAGTAGAAGCGGTTGGTAACACCTGGAAGTGAAATGATTGGTGAATGATGGGTGCATCGTTGGGAAACAGTTGATTAATGGATGTTAATGGTAGGTTGGTGGCTGGGTGGATGGGTGGCGATGGTTGGCGAAATGGTTAGTTGAGGGTCGGCGAATCCTGATTGTTGTTGGCTAATGGGACTGGCATGAACCTTCAGTGAACCCTTGACACTTCCCCCTCCGTTGCAGTAGCCATGTGTGGGTCCTCAAGACCAACCTCCAACTTCGTCAGGGACGGAAGGAACTTCAGTGATGGAGGGAGGTAGCGAGATCTGGGTTTCAAATGGCCTGCCATGGCCTGCCATGGCCTGCCATGGCCTGCCTTCCCATGATTGGTTTCTAGGTATCCTTGGCTCATCACCTTGGATCCTGAGCTTCAGCAGCTGGGTTGCAAGCACTTTTGGAGTTCTAAACATGTCAAAGAACTTGATGTTATTCACCCCTCCAGTTATGCGGTATAGAGGTTGGGGGTAGAGGATGCTAGGGGGTAGGGACCACTGAATCTGTGTTCACAACCCAGGGAACTTGCTCCCGCCTCCCGAACGGCTCTGCAGCAGCTTGGAGGTGTTGTACAAATCCGTCAGGTCATAATTTTCGTAGCGACCTGTGGGGCTTGGAGTATCAGCCCATCAAGATCTGCTTATTGAAGTCGTAAACGGATCGGCCACTGTTTGATTCTGCCATCACCTGCCTGGGAGTTCACCAAGTTGTTTTTGAGCTTGGTCGGTTTGCTGGTTCATGTCTCAGGAAAAGCAAAAGTAGGCCAGGCAAACCTTAAAGTGGTGCACCTTATGTAAGTTTGATGTGGCTAGGAACAGTAGGAACGGCGGTGCCATATACCTAGAACAAAACCTACCTAGTGAAGTTAAAACAATTTTGCAAATGTGTTTTTTCCTGCACCCCTCCTTGGATGTACAGCTGGGGTCATAAGTGGCAAACCATACTAAATACCCCTACAAGGAAACCCCTTTGACTTGGGTCAGGAACCAGTTGTGAAGATCCACATCCAGTTGTATCTCACCCCGTGACCTTCACGCCCCACTCACCTCGAAAGCTTTCGAAACCATCTCGGAGTTGCAGTGAAAACTTCTTCTGGTAGTCAGCCATGTCACGGTAGACACCCCAACTTTCCACGGAGTCATAGGTAGTTCGCAGCAACCTGAAAGCAAGTCCGATCGCAAGGCCAATTTGTTGAAAATATCCATCGCATTCTCATGCACCCACTTGCTGTCATCATTTGGCCCAACATTGGGATCTAGTAATTTTCGGGATGTGTCAAAATAGGGTAACCTATAACCCACCAAATGATGATCATTTTACTAGGAAACCATTGGTTTTGCGGGTGCCATCATTTGGCAAATACCCATTTTGGAATCTGGCAAATACGTGGTTCTCTTGACTTCCCCCTCTGCCCCCCATCTGTATGACCTGTGACTCCTCTGCATGAAAACAGTGCAACCGACTCACTTCAAGGCAAAAACATATCAAATCAGAAAAGAATGAACCGAATCAATGGTCAATCAAATCATGCTGCTTCATCATGTTCAATAAATTTCAATAATGTTCAATGATGCTCAATTCATTTGCTTCACCACCAAGGCACACCTGTGGCACACCTGTGGCACTGCTTGACCGGCCCCAGCTTCGCCAAGGCACATGACGGCCAACACCTGTGGCACTTCCGGGGTTTCTTTCATCGTTCGCAGCACGGCCTCCGCATGGACCTCCCCGGGGACCGCGACGGTGGCCGCCCCCACGGCCGTGGCGATTCCACCAGGCAGCGGTGCCCCGGGAGGGCAGCCATGGCAGCCAGCGCCACCGCGCCACGACGCATGGCGCCGATGAATTTTGGAGGCAAAGGGTGCTGAAAGCAGCTGACCTCATAGATTTTTATAGATGTTTTCAGCAGGTTTTATAGATTATGGATTTTTCTTTTAAAAAGATTATGAATGTTTGTGTTAATAGATTGGAACTCAACTCAAAGGCACCCGATCGTCGTGAATGGCTTTGAAGGTCGTGGTGGATAATTAATTGCGCTTCAATCAACTTCGCAATTCGCAACAAAAGACTGGGCATTGGAACACATCAGGTGTCCCCAAATAAATCATTGGAATCGCATCACTTTCGCCATCAGGGATCATCAACATCAAGCACTGATCACTAACCGTCCACCACCCACCATAATCATCATCACCACCATCCACCATCCACCATCATCACCATCCTCAGCACTCTGCTGCCATTTTTTGTTCTCACATGGTGACGCAGTCCTTGCCATCTTTGCCCTTCCTGCGGCCCTTCCTCTCTGGGCTGGCGCCGCGTGCTTCCGCCGGCCGTGGCGCGGGCGGCCGCCGGGGTGGTGGCGCGGGGGGCGCTGGTGGCGGGGTCTGGGGCTTGCCTGAGCAGGTGCGAGGGCATGGGTAGGGCATGGAGATATTCCAATCATTTGTCCAATTTGTCCCTTAAATCACGGAGAAACCAATCATTTTGAGGGAGGTCCATCCTCCAAAAGTCGATCGGAGATTTCCAATCGAGTGAGGTCTGTTCATCAACAATGTTGTATCATATCCTGGTAGCCGTGGTAAAGCCACCGAACACCGGGGTGATTTCTTGACCACAGATTGCTGATCAATTATCGAACCGAGGGCTGTTTCTATCAATCACCGTTGTCGACAAACTCTGCGCAAACACTACAAATATGGCAGCTCAAAAACGGCAAAACAAGAAAGGGCCTTTGGCGTTTTGAAGATCGTTCATTCGCCTCCGATTACGTCACGATCCGCTACTGACCACTGTTGATCCATATCAAGCAGTACCATACCTAGCCACTATTTGTCACTATTGACCAGAATCATCAACCACCAAAAAACATGAAATCATCATAGTTAAAGCCACTTATAACAGTTATAGCAACAGCATGAAGGAGTGTTATTAACAGTTGCACATTAACCATGAGTTGTCATTATGAACACTTTCCAATCTTACTACATATCATCTGCAATAGCATGATTATCAACAAACATTAGCCAAATCATCAACAATCATTATCAACCATAGCCCATAGCTATTAAACAATCATACAACCACGTTTTGGCATGGCTAAGGTTAACCATACCATCAAGCATTGTTGCCTTAGTTTAACCTTCATTAAGCATCGTTTTTAAATCACGTTTACTGTTTAACCATCATGAATCGGATTTAAATCTGTTTAACCATCATGAATCTGCCTTAGTTTAACCTTCATCAAGGTGAATCACCATTGCCATCTGCAGTTGAGCACATTGCGCTGTCTCACCTTCCGGAGAGTCGATGGCTTCTCCCATCTGCCCCATCTGCGCGCAGAGCTGTCTGGCAGCTGCAGCAGGGTTCATGTCGCAGTCCTGGGGGTGCCAGGAAGACTGATGCCAAGAAGGACCTAAACGGATGGATGGATGGATGGATGGATGGATGGATGGATGGATGGATGGATGGATGGTGATGATGGTGATCAGCTATGGTTAGGTAACGGTATGTAATGGTTAAGTATATGGAGATTAAAACCATCAATAGGGTTTATAACTGTTATTGATGATATATGGATGATGAATGATGGATGATGGATGATGGTGATTAATGATGAATGATGAATGATGAATGATGAATGATTGCTGATGGTGATGACCATCAGACTCACTGAAAAAAATCATTGGACCAGCTTTGGCGTGGGCCAATCCGAGAGTTTACCGACCATTCAAAGGTCTGTGGGTCGGGGCCGAAAAATGTCAACTGGTTGCAACTCCCAACTTGTGACAAGCAATCCACCGCATGTCAACCCGCTCGCTTCTCAGCAAGATTGAATGGCTACCAAACGAACCATCGAAAATGGATCATTCTTTCAATCCCTTTCGCCTGCTTCGTAAGCATGTTGGACAAATTGATGCCCTCACAAGGTAGCAACCAGTTGTGAGGATACTCGAGATTCACATCGATACTTGGGATACCTGGAAGATTCCCCCTGCATCCACCGGATGCAACTGGATGTAACCGGCCAACCATGGCCATCGACCCCACCAGGGCCATGGCTATCATGGCTTCAGCTCCTGCAGCTGCTCCAACAGCACTGTGGGCGGCAGATTCTGCAAGTCGTTCATGGCATCCAGGGCTGCTAAGGCGGAGGCCACTTCCGTGGGTTCCTGTTGCGCATGACGTGCCACAGCCCGGGGTTCAGCTCAGTGGAAACGGTGGCTGTCTCGGTGTCTAACACCCAGTGACTCGAAAGTCTCCGATCTTCGACAACTGACACCACAACAATTCTGACCCCGTTCGTCTCACTTGTTACAAGGCAATACCAATCTTTGTTCAAGGATCGCTTCGGTTGATCTTTTGGAGATTTTGTCAGCGAACTTCTTCCAGGGGAACCCGAACCCACTGGGATAATCAGCTCGCGGTTGTGAGTCCTCCAAACACGTCCGGTTTGTGTCTCCCTTTATTTATACGGTAGTTTCTGTTCCGACTTCGACCAATCTGAAATTGCAATTCGAGTTCGTCAATCATCGAAGGCCGTGAAGAAACCAGTTGAAACCTAACAGCAGCTGGTATTCCAATTGACTCATCTAATTTCATGACATCTGCGTGTATAAATGTAAAATTTCAAAATGTTGTTTTTCTCCAATGAATAGGGGTACCCCAAAATCATCCTGTATATGAACCATCTGTGGAAACAACCATGCAAATAACGTGTACAAATGGTAAGTAGGGTCGTCGTCCTGGCTGACCCGAAAACTCATCATTATCAAACAAGAACTGATGTTTGAAGATGTCCATAGACAGGGTAGCGCTAAAAGATTGTGATTGCCCACAACCAAAAAGTACTTTACCACATACCAACCACTAGTTGTTTCACCATTATTGTCGGTTTATATCCCCTAATTGTGATCAACCAATATCAACCAATAAACTGGGCCGTCTGGTATCCTTATCAACCAGTAGTTGGTTACTGTACATGGTTCACCATCAATTGGTTTATCATCCATATCAACATACAAATCAAGTGTCTACAAGCTCTGGAGAGCTCCGTTTGTTCTCGTCTCTGCCCCCATGATCACACCCACAGGTTTACGCTGAATTCACCTGCACCTGACAAACGTTTGCAGCTGGCAACTACACCAACAAGCAGCTGGCATTCAAGAGCTGGGCAACAGGAGCTATCCACATTTTGTTTGTCCCCAGCCGTTCATCATCCCTGGGCCACCGTTCTTCAGCTAACCAACAATTAGGACAATCATAGACCACGGGCCAAACTGGGCCATAAAAAGCTATGGAAATGATTGGCAGTACAAAGTTGAGCATGAGCACTGAGTCATTTGTTCTCCCCTTGTGGCTGTTGGTTATAGTTGCTTATTGTTCTTGCCATTCCTGGTGGTCCACCGACATCTGCCACCATGGTTCCTCATGCACCAGCGCTGCCCAACCATTCACCACTCTTAGATGGGGATTCCTCAACTATGATTTGGATTTATCACTACTATTCACTGCTACTTACTCACGATGAGTGATTAATGGTTCCTAATAAATAACCATAACCTAAAAACCAGGAATCACTTACAGTAGTGATTACCTAACAACCATCATTCATCATGTCGCCTCCATGCTGAATGATTGGTGCATGATACCCTGGGACCAACTGCGGCCTCCTAACACCTTACCACCATCCATCATGCAGACGGGTTTGTGCATGACAATCGATATGTTGCCTAATCACCTTGGCTTTGATCCTCTGTCATGATAAGTACTTATCATTATTCACATCATTTATCATTCACATGACATTGACATGGCTAAAACGCCATTGACATGGCTAAAACGCCATCATTCACATGGCTAAAACGCCATTGGCCCTAACACCACTCACCATTAACAGTTTTGCAGGCGAACTACCAATTGACAAGCCAAGTTAACCATCATGAACCATCAAAGCAAAATCCGTAACCAACATTCAACACCAATCAACCACCCATTAACCACCAACTAAGCCATCAATCATCAATCAGCTTACCATTTTCCTCACCATGAACGAATCACCACTTAGCCATTCCTCAACCTCGTCAACCATCCTCAACCATCCCCAACGGTACCAATCTCTCAGGAGTCTTCCCGGGTCCCCGCGGGTCCCGGCACCTCTCCCTGCAAAGCTGCCTCAGCTTGCCGACGGCCCGGCCGTTGCAGCATCGCGATCTCGCGACGGACCTGACGGGGGAGTTTTCAGTCTCAAGGATCAATGATCAACTGAGGGTGAAGCATCCTTGGTGGTTACTGAAGCATGGCCAATCAATGGTTGGGAAGTTTTTTTACTTAGTAATCATGTATTAAGATGGCTACTTGGTAATCTTACAGTTTACATAAGAATAATGTATTAAGATGGTTACTTGGTAATGCTATCAATGGTGAAGAATGGCCAATAGTGGTGGCTGATGATGGTTAGTGACTAATTGTGGCCAATCAATGGCTGGTATTGGCCAATAGTGATGGTTGATGAGAGTTGGTGATTGTTAATGATGCTTGATGATGTTAGCGCATTTCACTAGTTTGCCGGTATAATAAATACCCTCCGGTAAACTAATATAGCAATGGTAAATTACCATATTTTGAAGAGAAACCCTGGGAAATCATCATTAATTAGTAGATTTTCCATTGCCATATTAGTTTACCAGAGTGTAATTGAATGGTATCTATCGCGATGATCAGTCAATAAATGATAAATAACAAAATCAATTATGGAATATCAATGATGATCATGTTGAATCATGATGTTGTACACTTGAAGCATTACTTCAATACCAATTGTATCTGCCAATGCTATATAACATTATGTGATCAATCATCTTACATCATTTTACCCATAGTTCGTGAAGCACTGGGGTTAGCAACATAACCTAAGACACCAACTGCAAATGCCAAGAGTGAAAAAGACATGGACTCTAACAACGACAGCACCATCTGCAGGGGAACCCTTCCTAGGAGGGAAAGCACCATGCACGACCTATTCATCAACCGTAATTCAGCTCCAGTATCAACCAGCTTCTTAATGAGATGGATGTGAGTTTGGCTCAAGGAGGTTCTCATGATATGTTGATAGCCTGCAAGGAACACCATGTCAACAATCTCCACCATGACCCAGCAACACATGTTAATTGATGCTTAATCATACAGTATACAAGTAGGGCCGCCTATGACTAACACCTATGTGGTTTACAACATTTTTGAAAAGCGGTTAATCATAGGGGATAGAAAATTGACCATTATTAGTTAGCGGTGAACCCAGTGCGGCCATTCCAAAGGGCCGGCGTTTTTCTTTGTGCACTGCGCAAATCAAGTCGAACCTGCTGGAGCCCTCAGCAATTTTTGAAAAGTGGCTCAATTGCGCCCCTGTGGTGCCAAATCTGGCTGTCCTCTTATGGCATAATACAGAAAAGGATGAACATAGACATAGCAATTGGAGGGACAGTGGCAAGAAGCCGAGTTTTCAAAGTCTTTCCGGAAAGAGTTTTCATATCATTCCCGAGCGGCTGTACGGTGCTCAAGGTTTCCAGGTCATTGATCCTCTGCTGAAGTTCAGTGTTCCTATCTTGCAGCAAGGCGTTCTCCTGTTGTAGTCCGGCAGTGAGCAAGTGTTGCTGCACCAATTGCTCTCGAGTGCGCTGCAGGTGGCGTTTGGTGTTTGCCATGAAGCAACCCATGCAACACAGCAGCACTGACATGAAGCACAGGAGCGAGCAGAAGAGGATGATGGTGGTCAATGAGACCATCATTGTCACTTGAGCCCACGGCAAAGCGACAACCACTTCCGAATGAAACTCCATCTTTCTGACTAAGTTCACGATCTCTCCAAACAGTTGGCCATCCTGCAGCGTGTAGTCCCTCCCATAAACTATCAATGCCATGGCTGAAAAGGCCAGGTCTACTGCACGTCCCTGGCGACTTGGGCCAAATGGCTCAACCAGCGTCAGGTGCCTGGCAAAGAAACACAACCTAAAACCTGGAGCCAGCGCGGTTTTCCCTACTGGAAAAATCATCACATGCTGATGGTTGAAGCATGTTAGTGAATCTCAATGATTGTGCAATTCTGCATTCAATTTGCGGAAGTACCCCAAAACGCTGCGGGTTCACAACTGCAGCTGATCTTGTTGGTAGCAGGAGCTGAAAAGCTGGTGGCGTGATTGCATCACCAGCATCCCAAAAACAAATCTACCGCCTACAAAAATCTCAACCAATCACTCCCTACTTCCTCGATCGGACTGAGCGCTGCGCCTGAAGCACCGATAAGGCGTGGCTTTCCGCCAGCACAAAGGCCTGGTCCGGGTTCCACTTCGCGGAGTCCAAGGTTGACCTGGGGCGAAGGAACGCGGCTGCGGTGCCTGTAACGGGTGGTTGGTGCCTTGATGCTGGATGGGTGGATGGGTGGATGGTTGGATGATGTTGGTTCATGTGGGTTGGTGTTGGTTGATGTTGGTTTATGGTTGGTCAAATGGTTGGTTAGATGGTTGATTCTTTGATTGTTCGTCGATTGTTGGTTACTTCTATATATGTTGGTTCTTTCTGCTGATGCTGATTGTTTGTGGCAGAAAGGACCATGTTGCCAAGAAAACATGAGGTCTATGCTTTATTCACATTTGCTTTGGATCGCCCAGCTGCAGCGCGTTCTCTTCAGCATGCAGAAAATGACCAAATTCAATGGGCTGGGAGTTGATTCGTCGTATATGCCATTGCTCTTGAGGTTTGAACCATTCCAGGTTGAAGATTTCTGTGGTCAGGAGGAATTCTGAAGCATGCACTTGGCAATCCATCTCCGGCCTTGCAATCTCTTGGCATTCCGCAGGCGTGAGAGTCGCGTATGATGCAGAGCTTTGCTTGCCTGCGAAGCTCACAAGGCGACAAATCGAAATCCATATGCGGGTTTCTCAAAATAGGGGACCCTAAAGGACCCCAAAAGTGGTTGGTTTACTACTATAGATGGTTCATATGAAGGATGATAACTGGGGGTACCCCTATGACTTGAGAAACCACCAAATCACTCAATTTTCATCCGCCCCTGTGTGCAGAAGGCAGTTCAAAATTCTATTCATCGGATCATCCGATATCATCCGCGAACTTCTGTTCCTGAGAAATGACTTTAGTTGAAATTGGACAAACTGCTTATGTTATTTCCGAACTGGTTGTGTTTTTTTCCTAACTGGTCCAGTTTAGCTAATTGGACAAACTGGTTATGGTAATCCAGCTGGTGAGCTGAAGTCGTTGTGAGTTATCGCAAACTGGCAGGTAGCTGATCAACAGCAGCCACAACTTACCAATATTAATTGCGATCACTCGGTAGGAGTGACGGGTTCATCAAGCATCGTTGCTGACAAACCCATTGCTCTCAACTACCCATCAAGCATTAACTTTCAGAATCAAGGATCAATTCACCATCCATCAAATCCATTCAAAATATTCAACCAATCCAACGTCCACATGAATTTCACGATCGACCACTAACAATCCATCATCCATCAACCATCAACCATCAACCACCAATGCACTCATTTTCATCTTCCACATGGATCAACCAACCACAATCAAGGGTTAAATCCACAATCCATCAATCACTAACCATTGAATCCATCAATAATCAATGGTTAATTCACCAATCCATCAACCATCAACCAACCATAATCAACCAGTGAAATTATCCATGGACACCAACCATAACTCATGTCCAACCATACCTCAGTGACACCCTCCAGTGACAGCCGCCACCAACTTCCACCCGCCAACTCCCTGAGCCACACAGCACCGGTGCCGCCTTTGGAGCTGACGACTCGATTCGCCAGGGAGGATACCACAGAGCAGACCTGATCCTGGGAAGTTCAACGTGGTGAAGTAGTGGTGAATTACAATGGGTTCGTAGTGGTTCATGGTGGTTTTATGGTGGGCAAACTAGTGGTTCATGGAGGTTCATAGTGGTGAATTAATTGTCAAACTATTGGTTCGTAGTCCTTAATGACTACTGTATTGGTTCATAGTGGTTCATAGTGGTCAATAACGATTTTCGCTTTCGCCGTTGCATGCTCTCGAAGCTATGACAATGGTTAATAATGGTCAAACTATTGGCACATAGTTGCTGATTACTATTGGTTCATAGTGCTAGTGCTTAATATAATTGCATACGGATAACAAAAGTTAACCATGATTCAAAAGGCAATATTGGTTAGTGGTGGTTCATATAATGTCAAAATTGTTTGTAGTGGCTAACATGGTTACTGTCACAGTTATTTGACATGATTACTAGTGGTTAATGGCCAATCTGCAACCAATGGCCGTTAAGAACATCTCATTACATGGCTCTAGTTCTAGTCAAGTCTGTGATGCTTACAAAATGGTTCTTATAACTAGTCAATCATGGCCAGTAATGGTTGGTAGTGGTTAGGGTTGGTTCCAATATTGTCATGCTGGTTCTGTCGTGGTGATGTTTAGTGGGTCAGTATAATCGCATGGTTGAGGCGTTAACTGCGTGGTGGTCAGATGTCTGTGGTACCTGACGCTAGTCGTGATTAGTAGTGGTTGACGTTGGTTCTGGATGAACCCAACCAGTTTCCTGTACCCCAGCAAAATAAAACATCATCCGTTAAGCCTTTTTGGCAAACAAAACCCACTGCTTGGTGGTTCCAACTCGTATGAAAATTGTTAATTCATCAATCCACCATCCCAAATAGTGGCGAAAACAAAAAATGTTTAGAAATACCAACCAGATGAACTAAAACAGCCGCATACCCTCACCATTACCAAGCACCATGAAACATTACTTTGCCACTACCAGTGTTAGTTGTTTGAACTTGACCATCAATCAACCCACCAACATCCATCAACCATCAACCCATCGATGAACCATCATCAGCAGGCTCAACTCACCATGACTTCATCCTCTCAGCCCAGGCGAAGCTCCTCGAAATCCTTCAGCAACATGCAGGCTGCAGCTGCACTCTCCCCTCTGCGAAGCGCCTGCAGCTCGCTAGCGGGGCTGGAACACACATGTGTTATATAATGCTTTGGTCCATGAATATGCCTTGATTAATATGCCATAATTGATGACCATAGATCCAGTTAATGATCCAGCCTTAGTTAATGACCATAGATTCAGTTTATGATCCAATAATATCATGAATGTATTCGCCCATCAGCCCGTGAGCAACTGATCCTTGAAGTCACATCCTCACAGACTCCCGGCACTATTTTCACAGCCGAGGCCGGTTACATCTCCGAGTCGGTGAACGAACCATTGCCTGCCATGCGCATGGGAACAAATATCTTTGGTTCCCCAATGCACCACACATGAGGGATTTGTTGGCAACGAAGATGGACAATTCTGGCTTTTTATACACATCTAAAAACACACATCTAAAAAAACCTGGATGAACAAAGTTCAATGCGATGGAAAGGGCAACACGGGTGCATCTACTCCTCCAGACGCTCCCAGACTCCTGTCCACAAACATGGAACGTTGTAATGTGCTCCGGCCCCGTGAACCATTGTTTCGACTCGGACTGTGCAAAAGTGGAAAGTGCTTGTAAGGATCTCGATAGAATGCCAAGATGGCTCAAGCATTCCAGTTGACATGCTGAATTCAAACCCTGAGCAGTCCTCAACAAAGCTTGCGGCGCAAGCGTATGATCAAATCTGAGGGCACCGTGCTCCAGCTGGACTCGTGGGCACCTTCGTCTGGAAGGTTTCTTTTTCCTTCTGCTTTGGGACATCATGGCTTGAGGTCCCAGCTTCCTAGGTTTGCTCCGAGAAGACAAAGCACTTCAATGCTTAGGGAAGCGCTTTTTTGGCAAGGGAATGGTCATAGGCCATAGGGGTTCGGAATTCAGGGTCCGTACTCTTTTGGAAACTAAATCTACATGAGGCAACATCCAAAGCAGCAATGCCCGCACGGCATCAGATTTTGTTGAAGCTCATCTGTGAACAAACTGTTGGGGCATCTGCCCCCGGCAAGCGGGCCAAAACTTGACTCCTTGGTTGTACTTTGGCTCGGTCCTGCATAGTCTCAGCAAATCCCTGAAGAGATGGTTGGGTGCAGCGATAAAAATTAGCACCGGCCAAGAAACTATTGACTCTGGTCAGTGTTTAGTTTTCACAGGGCCCTGCTTTTCACAAGTCACAAAAAATCATCCCCATTACCATTACGGGGGGTGCACTTGGCCAAACCCATTTTCTAATAGCAAAATGGAAGTTCTTAGAGAATGACTCTCCTTGCAAGAAACCGACATTTTTTGAATCATTTTCTAGTGAAATTGGATCTTGTTTTGCTAACAGCAAACTCATCCAAACTGATCCAAACTTTTTGGCAAAGTTTGCAAATCAATGCTAGTGGTTCGAGTGACTTTCCATGAGGTCTGACTTCATTGATTTTCCCAATGGTTCCGAAAGCCTACATTTCCATAAGGTTCTGACAGGCATTCCCCGGGTAACACTGGTGCTAAATGGCTATGGGTCAATGTTAACCAACTAATAATGGGGGATATTCACCAACAATAATAGGGAAAACAATCGCTAATGATAGGGGAAGCAGGGGTACTGGGTTTTGACCCACTGCCAAATATTTTCTCTCTCTAGAAAAGGCACATTTTCTGGGGAACTTAAGACCTACCATTTCCTGGAGGAAATGACGATGGGGATAAAAATTAGGCAAGACTGCTTTACCAATCGCTTTCAGCAATCAGGCGGTGAGCGGGTGCAACAACAAAACTGCGCACAGTTTTCACTTACGCGGGTAGACGAAGTGATTGTCTTTGAAATTGTGGACATTAAAGCCATTCCGAGGCAAGTAGTTCAACACCCATTGTGGTCAACGGCGATTCAGGATTTCCACAGGTCAAACGGTCAAACCACCGCAAATTCACAATGTCCAAAGCAAAGATGTCACATGGCATGGCTAAGGTCTCATCAGTTGTTTCCCTCAGCCGCGAAACTGTGAAGTCAAATCTTGTCATTGGCAGAATGAGAAAACACCGGCTCTTTGGACCCTTTTGGCCCCACGTTTCACAAGTTTTTCATTGGCTTCGGAAAGTGATTGGCGTTCTTGGTCTACCATGGCCACCACATGGCTGTACCAAAAAATGGAGCCTCTCCTGCCATGTCGAAACCGTGGCCTTTGACGAAAAAATGGATCCAAAAGAGAAGCGATGGCAGAAACTTTTCAGAATGCTGTGGCGCAAATGGAATGTCCGGTTCAGCTTCCTCCATGCCTTTGCAAGAATTCAAGCGTCGACAGAACACACGTCAGGCAAATGTCTATCAAATGTGTTTTATTTACGAGTTTTGGTACTTTCATTGGCCCTCATCGTGTAAGAAACAAAATACGGTTTGGTATTCAAGGATCTGTGCTTGAAGCAACATTTTTTTCAATGCAGCCTTTTGTTGATGCTCACCTGTGGGCAAAGTGTTTGGGCATCTGCCCCAAGTAAGCGGGCCAAAACTTGACTGCTTGGTTGTGCTTTGGCTCAGTTTTGTATGGTCTCAGCAAATCCCTGAAGAGATGGTTGGGTGCAGCGATAAAAATTAGCACCGGCCAAGAAACTATTGACTCTGGTCAGTGTTTAGTTTTCACAGGGCCCTGCTTTTCACAAGTCAAAAAATCATCCCCATTACTATTACGGGGGGTGCACTTGGCCAAACCCATTTTCTAATAGCAAAATGGAAGTTCTTAGAGAATGACTCTCCTTGCAAGAAACCGACATTTTTTGAATCATTTTCTAGTGAAATTGGATCTTGTTTTGCTAACAGCAAACTCATCCAAACTGATCCAAACTTTTTGGCAAAGTTTGCAAATCGATGCTAGTGGTTCGAGTGACTTTCCATGAGGTCTGACTTCATTGGTTTTCCCAATGGTTCCGAAAGCCTACATTTCCATAAGGTTCTGACAGGCATTCCCCGGGTAACACTGGTGCTAAATGGCTATGGGTCAATGTTAACCTACTAATAGTGGGGGATATTCACCAACAAAAATAGGGAAAACAATGGCTAATGATAGGGGAAGCAGGGGTGCGGGGTTTTGACCCACTGCCAAATATTTTCTCTCTCTAGAAAAGGCACATTTTCTGGGGAACTTAAGACCTACCATTTCCTGGAGGAAATGACGATGGGGATAAAAATTGGGCAAGACTGCTTTACCAATCGCTTTCAGCAATCAGGTGCTGAGTGGGCGCAATCATGCAAATGGTGTTTGCGGCAACGAAAACATGTTTTCAACCAAAACCATGGTGTTTGATTTGGCAAAGCACTGCGCCGCTAAACTCCTCAATGTTGCTTTGTTTATATCTTGGACTCTCGGAGGCCAGTGCCCCGCAGCGAAACAACTTCAGCCCTGATGCTCTTCGGGATCAGGATGTCTCTGTAAAAATTGGCTATGGCTCATAGGTATGGATCGTTCTGTCGCTGGAACAATCTCGATCACCTGCATTTTGGTGGGAAGGTGAGGCTTGATCGAAAATCATCCCGATCAAAGTTCTTTGTCTTCGACGCTGATCCAACACCATCAGCCATGCACCGCTCTGTGCCAAAAAGGTTGAGCCTGTAGGTTCGGAAATTAGCCTTGCTGCACGGACATATGTATGGTGTCAATGCACGTTGAAGCCCAGTGGAGCGTCAGCTGATATCGAACTCGGTCGATTGAAAGAGTGAAAGCTG
Source organism: Symbiodinium kawagutii (assembly GCA_009767595.1). Classification (NCBI taxonomy): domain Eukaryota; class Dinophyceae; order Suessiales; family Symbiodiniaceae; genus Symbiodinium; species Symbiodinium kawagutii. The sequence goes on along the minus strand of VSDK01002196.1, from coordinate 95,470 downwards.
CGCACTGCTGTCATTGGAGACGAAGTGTGGGAACTACTCATCTGAGCGAGCAGCGAAACCTCGAACTAAATTCAAAGAACTTAAACTTTCCCAGTGGAATTTGTATAGATCTAATAGAACTTAAACTAATGGAATTGAAGATTGTTATCTTTTTTGGGAGTTCGCTATATCTTTTCCCAGTGTTTGGTGACCTTGGATACCCTCCCAACACGCTCTTGATGCGGAGTCAATTACTTTTTGGCTTCCAGGTCATCATCTGGCGCATCTCAATTACTTACATTCTTCCTTTGCTATTGCATGCTCTTGCTCTACATTTCCACAACATCATATTCGATACTACTCTCTGGCTTCGCCACTCATGGACAAAATGACAAAGGACATTTGGTAAAAATACGCTCATCATTTTGTTGCCGTTCTGCTCATCGTTCCAAAGCCCGGCTTTATAAAAATCTGGGAATCTCTGGCCCTAGAAAGAACCGCGTGCCTTATCAGCACGGGCAGCATGTCACCCGCACAAAGGTTGGCAAGTCGAGGGGGACCTGCATTAGAACTTGAATTTTGGAAGACATCATAGAGATGGCTTCAGAAAGCACCACGGCACGGCACTCGACATCTCTAGTTATCTTAGGTTTTCTTGGGATATCGTGGTTGGGAGTGCACTATATCATTTTACAGGCCTGGGGGGCTATTTCCTGATCAAATTTCAGCCAGATAATAAATGTGAATGAGAAGAGTTTGGCCTTTCTCTCATATGGTCTTTGCACTTACAAAGGAAATTCATCGTCGCCTCTTTCGCACCCGAGGAGTGGGTGGAGTTTGGAACAGGCACGAGGATTGGGTGATATATAGTGGTCAATACATGTCATGTCAATACTATAGGTAGTACTGTTTGGATCTGTTTGGTACCATTGAAGATTCGCACTTTGATATTTGGATCTGTCAATTGATGTCCATTCCCCGTTGTCGAAGACAGGAAGGGGATTTGCTACGGAACTAGGTCCTTTTCGTATCCTAGCTCTGTCCTTGACAGCAATGGAACGAGCCCCATTCGTATCTTGGTTTGTCCGCAGGCGTCCTTGAAATCCCGAGACGCTTTTCCAAAACTGCAGAGATCAGCAAGTGGAGGCACCCGCCATCTGTTCGGCGAGTCATGCCAACCAAATAAGTGGTCTACTGCGGTAGCCCAAAGCTGCGGAATTCGAGAAAGGTTTGAAATACAAACTTCCCAAGGCATTACATTTGATTGACTTGCAATAGTTTTAACCAGTGTTTAACCGTTGCTGGATACTTAAGATTCTCTACCTTGAGAAAAATTGCAAGAAACAGTCCAGCCCTTTAACAAAGGAAGATGAATCATAGTGATCTGAATCCAACTGAATAGCCTGCCCAAATGACAAGAGGATGGAGTATTCACAAGGCGGGTGAGCCCTCTAACTGCACGCTGGGAGCTACCCAATACAGCCCATGCTGATTCCGATCATTGGTCCACAAACTATGGACATCATCAAAGTTGTGACAAATAGAACAAGGGTCTTGTCAGTATCATCTTCTCCTCCAAAATGGCCAGTTTTCAGTCAACTAACATTAAGAATCTCCCTCGTTTCAGGTCTTGAAGTGATGATTTTCTGGATCAAGAATCTCTTCTTATCAAGCTGCCACCCTGTGTCACTTGCCAACCCGCGCACCCCTCCCGGCCTCGGCAGAAAAGGCCAAGGGGACCCTGGGAAACTGATGAACCACTTCAGCCAGTTGCCTGGTAATTCATTAATGGTGTACACGCTATGCTTTAACTCTGAAATCATGTCCAACCTAATCTCCAGCAACAAAGCTTGATCTATCTTGATTTTGTTTCTGGGCTTGCAAGGACCCTCCAACAGTTAGCGGTTTCCTTGCAAAACCATGGTCTTCCCATCCGTGTATACCATCAGCTCATGAAGATGTCAGCCTGTGATCCTCACCTACCATCATGAAATGTTCCCCAAGCAGCTGAAAACTTTTTGCACAAACTATGCGGAAGTGGTTTCGGTCCCGTCGAGTCTGCTGGTGCTATTTCAGAGCCCCAAGGACCACTGCCAACTATACTAGGAGGCACAGATCCAACCACGTGATACGTCAGGGCACCGTGCTCCAGCTGGACTCGTGGGCACCTTCGCCTGGAAGGTGTCTTTTTTTTTCTGCTTTTGGGCATCATGGCTTGAGGTCCCAGGTTCCTAGGTTTGCTCCGAGAAAACAAAGCACTTCAATGCTTAGGGAAGCGCCTTTTTGCCAAGGGAATGGTCTTAGGGGTTCGGAATTCAGGGTCCGCACTCTTTTGGAAACTAAATCTACAAGCGTACCAGCCTGATGATTTTTACATGAGGCAACATCCAAAGCAGCAATGCCCGCACGGCATCAGATTTTGTTGAAGCTCACCTGTGAACAAAGTGTTGGGGCATCTGCCCAAAGTAAGCGGGCCAAAACTTGACTCCTTGGTTGTACTTTGGCTCGGTCCTGCATAGTCTCAGCAAATGCCCTCAACAAATGGTTGGGCGCAGTGATAAAACTGCTAACCAGCTTATAAATTTTTGACTCTGGTCACTGTTTAGTTTTCACATGGCTCTGGTTTTCACAAGTCACAAGAATTGGCCAAGACTGCTTTACCAAGCGTTTTCAGCAATCAGGTGCTGAGTGGGGGCCATGATGAAATCGCAAATGCAATGATACAACTAACTGAAAACCATTTTGATTTTTTTTGACTCTGGTCACGGTTTAGCTGTCACATGGCTCGGGTTTTCACAAGTCACAAAGATTGGCCAAGGCTGCTCTACCAAGCGCTTTCAGCAATCAGGTGCTGAGTCGGGGCCATGATGAAATCGCGAATGCAATGATACAACTATATAAAACTGAAAATAATTTTGATTTTGTTTGACTCTGGTCACGGTTTAGCTGTCACATGGCTCTGGTTTTCACAAGTCACAAGAATTGGCCAAGACTGCTCTACCAAGCGCTTTCAGCAATCAGGTGCTGAGTGGGGGCCATGATGAAATCGCAAATGCAATGATACAACTATATAAAACTGAAAATCATTTTGATCTTTTTTGACTCTGGTCACTGCTTAACTTTCACATGGCTCTGGGTTTCACTGAAATTTGCCAAGGCTGCTCTACCGAGGGCAAAGAGCAATCAGACGCTGAAACCAGGGTATTTTGGGCCCATCCGTCACCGGTTTTGCGCCGTGTGAAACCTTGTTTTTTCGCCCCTCGCAAAACTGCCTATCAACAAGACCTGGTAGTTGTTTCACCGTTATTGTTACTGATTGGCATCTATATTATATTATAGCCATTATTGTCATCAAACACAAAAAAAGTTTCGAGCAATAAACGGGATTGCAACCTGTTCGCCTCAGTCACATCAGCACTGCTCTCAGCACAAGCTATGGCCAGCCGAATTGGGGAGTTTCTAACTGCTTGCATCTACCCCTCTGGCGAACATCTCCACATATCTGTTAACATTATGGTTTATACGGCGTCAGAACGCAGCCACTCAACAGCAACCCCAACCGACGTCACCCCAGGCCTCCCCTTAGCCACTTGCGAGGTCCTGCAAGGAGACAACACCGCGGAGTGAGCAACTTCCATCCCCGTTTTTCACCGAAAACTCCGAAAACGCACAGCTACCTTGCACCCTACTGATCAGTGAGCTGTCCGCAGAGTGAGGGATCACCATGTGCTGATTACAACTGGTCAGGACCGGACTACAAGTGGCCTAGAGTCATGTCCTGTAAGAACTATGCCATCATCTACATCGTCTACATCATTCTTTGTGAAAAAGTGCTTGACGAATCTGCACTACATCCTAGGAGGGGTTGCAAAAATGGAACACGCAGCCAATACCATTCTACCTGACCAGTGTCTGGCAAGGTCAAACCACCGCAAATTCACAATGTCCAAAGCAAAGATATCACATGGCATGGCTAAGGTCTCATCAGTTGTTTCCCTCAGCCGCGAAACTGTGAAGTCAAATCTTGTCACTGGCAGAATGAGAAAACACCGGCTCTTTGGACCCTTTTGGCCCCATGTTTCACAAGTTTTTCATTGGCTTCGGAAAGTGATTGGCGTTCTTGGTCTACCATGGCCACCATGGCTGTACCAACAACTGGAGCCTCTCCTGCCATGTCGAAACGGTGGCCTTTGACGAAAAAGTGGATCCAAAAGAGCCGCAACGGCAGAAACTTTTCAGAATGCTATGGGGCAAATGGAATATCCGGCTCAGCTTCATCCATGCCTTTGCAAGAGTTCAAGTGTCGACAGAACGCGCGTCAGGGAAATGTCTATCAAATGTGTTTTCCTTGGGAGTTTTGGTACTTTCATTGGCCCCTAAAGGATCTTTGCTTGAAACAACAATTTCAGTCGATGCAGCCTTTTGTTGATGCTCGCCCGTAAATGGTTGGGCATCTGCCCAAAGTAAGCGGGCCAAAATTTGACTCCTTGGTTGTATTTCGGCTCGGTCCTGCATAGTCTCAGCAAATGCCCTCAACAGATGGTTGGGCGCAGTGATAAAAGTGCTGACCAGCTTAAAACATTTGCCTCTGGTCACTGGTTAGTTTTCACATGGCTCTGGTTTTCACAAATCACAAGAATTGGCCAAGACTGCTTTACCAAGCGTTTTCAGCAATCAGGTGCTGAGTGGGGGCCATGATGAAATCGCAAATGTAATGATACAACTGAAAACCATTTTGATTTTTTTTGACTCTGGTCACGGTTTAGCTGTCACATGGCTCTGGTTTTCACAAGTCACAAAGATTGGCCAAGACTGCTCTACCAAGCGCTTTCAGCAATCAGGTGCTGAGTGGGGGCCATGATGAAATCGCAAATGTAATGATACAACTGAAAACCATTTTGATTTTTTTTGACTCTGGTCACGGTTTAGCTGTCACATGGCTCTGGTTTTCACTGGAATTTGCCAAGGCTGCTCTACCGAGGGCAAAGAGCAATCAGGCGCTGAAACCAGGGTATTTTGGGCCCATCCGTCACCGGTTTTGCGCCGTGTGAAACCTTGTTTTTTCGCCCCTCGCAAAACTGCCTATCAACAAGACCTGGTAGTTGTTTCACCGTTATTGTTACTGATTAGCACCTATATTATATTAACCATTATTGTCATCAAACACAAAAAAAGTTTCGAGCAATAAACGGGATTGCAACCTGTTCACCTCAGTCACATCAGCACTGCTCTCAGCACAAGCTATGGCTAGCCGAATTGGGGCATCGTCTGCATCGTTCTTTGTGAAAAAGTGCTTGACGAATCTGCACTACATCCTAGGAGGGGTTGCAAAAATGGAACACGCAGCCAATACCATTCTACCTGACCAATGTCTGGCAAGGTCAAACCACCGCAAATTCACAATGTCCAAAGCAAAGATATCACATGGCATGGCTAAGGTCTCATCAGTTGTTTCCCTCAGCCGCGAAACTGTGAAGTCAAATCTTGTCACTGGCAGAATGAGAAAACACCGGCTCTTTGGACCCTTTTGGCCCCATGTTTCACAAGTTTTTCATTGGCTTCGGAAAGTGATTGGCGTTCTTGGTCTACCATGGCCACCACATGGCTGTACCAACAACTGGAGCCTCTCCTGCCATGTCGAAACCGTGGCCTTTGACGAAAAAATGGATCCAAAAGAGCCGCAACGGCAGAAACTTTTCAGAATGCTATGGGGCAAATGGAATGTCCGGCTCAGCTTCCTCCATGCCTTTGCAAGAATTCAAGTGTCGACAGAACGCACGTCAGGGAAATGTCTATCAAATGTGTTTTCCTTGGGAGTTTTGGTACTTTTATTGGCCCCTAATCTTGTGAGAAACCCAAACAAATTGGTGTTCAAGGATCTTTGCTTGAAACAACAATTTCAGTCGATGCAGCCTTAACTTTCACATGTGCTTCGGCTCAGTCCTGGATGGTCTCAGTGACTGCCTTGAAGAGATGGTTGGGTGCAGCGACCAGCTCAAAACCTTTTGACTCTGGTCACGGTTTAGCTGTCACATGGCTCTGGTTTTCACAAGTCAAAAAGATTGGCCAAGACTGCTCTACCAAGCGCCGTCAGCAATAAGGGGGCGCGATGATGAATTTGCACATGCATTGATGAAATCACAAATGCAATGATAAGACGGCAAATCATTTTGAATCTTTTTGACTTGGTCGGAGAACGTGACCGTTCTTTTCAGGCGGAGTGGCACTGCTGGTAGCTGCAACAGCGTGCGTGGTTGTGCTAGCTGTTGCTGGCGGTGGCTCGATGGTATGTTGGTCTTGTGAATTATGCCAATCTTGGATGTGCTTTTTCCAGATATTGACTAATGATTGGGAATGATAACAGTTTGATTCAAATGATTTTCCCAATCTAATATTGACTAATGACGTTTGAATCTGGTGGTGGTCACTTTTAGAAATGGTAACATGATTGGGTACCAGCCTGGTGCACCGGAAACACATGGGAAAAAACTCGATAGGTTTGGACGCTGCAAGCGCTGGCGTGCGAAGTTCACGGAATAGAGGACACTCCCAAGAGAGGTGATCTTTTTCTAGGATTACCGCTGCAATTACATGTGATGGTTCCAGGAAGTTTCCGATGCCTGTGATTCCCTTCGGGGCTAAGCAAACCGCCAACCGGTAAAAGCCGAAGAATCTTTAGTCGTGGACGGAGGTCCAGCGATAAATCAGCTGGTACACATCGGCCTGAGTCGATATCGGCTTGCCATTTATCGGCTTGATCTGTCCAAAGTTTGATTAAAGATGTGGATAAACTCTTTTGAATGCCATGTTGCGCGCCCGCAAATGTTTGAGGGTGATCCCTTGCCAAATTGCTCCACACGAATTTTCGCCATTGATCTCGGAGATCGTGCTGGTGACTTGGAGGAAGCGATCTGTTATTTAAAATGGATTGAAGGATCGTGTCTCTGAAAACTTCATGCTGCAACAGCTCGAAAGCACGAGCAGCAGGTCCATCATGGGCTGCTTTGGCACCTACGAGCTGTGTGAGGGACAAGTGCCACTTTGAGGCTGTCAATGCTCGGTGAAGCAAACGAATGGTACTTTTATGGCTGTACCATGTCCACCACATGGCTGTACCAAAAAATGGAGCCTCTCCTGCCATGTCGAAACCGTGGCCTTTGACGAAAAAATGGATCCAAAAGAGCCGCAACGGCAGAAACTTTTCAGAATGCTATGGGGCAAATGGAATGTCCGGCTCAGCTTCCTCCATGCCTTTGCAAGAATTCAAGTGTCGACAGAACGCACGTCAGGGAAATGTCTATCAAATGTGTTTTCCTTGGGAGTTTTGGTACTTTTATTGGCCCCTAATCTTGTGAGAAACCCAAACAAATTGGTGTTCAAGGATCTTTGCTTGAAACAACAATTTCAGTCGATGCAGCCTTAACTTTCACATGTGCTTCGGCTCAGTCCTGGATGGTCTCAGCAACTGCCCTGAAGAGATGGTTGGGTGCAGCGACCAGCTCAAACACTTTTGACTCTGGTCACTGTTTGGTTTTCACGGGGCTCTGGTTTTCACAAGTCTCACAAATTCACCACGCGTTTTAGAAAAAATATGGGAATCTGTTAACCGGAAACGACCGCATGCTGATACAAAGGAAGGTGAAAGGTATGCATGGTAGCGTAAAAACATGCTTTCCCGCATGGAACTTGGTAGGAAGGGCTTAGGTGTGCCTAGATATGCCTATTTTTGTTTTCCCCACTGGAACTCTGGTTTTCATGCGTGATTTTGCAACATTGAAACGTGGATTCTTTTTGCTGAATCACAATAGAACTCCAACGTGGAAGACCAGTGTTGCCATAGTGAACCTGACTTCAATTTCTGTCTGTCAAATGCAAAATTCTCATGGAACTCGGCTTACAGCCCACATCTGCACAATATGCATGCAAAAAGTGGAACCCAATTTGAGATTTCCTTCCGACTAGGCACGCCTTCAGTCATTCGTTTCCGCCAAGCGAATGACTAGCGGATTCCTTTGCAGGCACACCTTTCTCCGCTGACTGCAGGGGCAGTTTGTCACCCCAAAGGTTGGCAAGTCAATGGGACCTGCAGCAGGGAACCTGAACTTTGGAAGACATCATGGGAATGGCTCAAAATAGCATGTCACAAGGAAGCGGAACCCTGGTCCCCTTGGACAACTCCAACTAAAATCTTTACAAAGGTGGCGATTGACACGGCACTCGGCATCATTATCTTAGGTCTTCTTATCGTTTTTGGAATTCATTAATCATATTTCCCTATATCGTTCTAGAGGCCTTGGGGTTCCTGATCACATTCCAGCTGAGAGTTTGGCTTTTCTCCCATATTTTCATTCATTTTCCTTGCAATTGCAAGGGAAATTCATCTCCCTAGGAGCTTGGGGCCCCTTTCGCACCCGAGGAGTAGGCGGAGCTTGGAGCAGGTGCAAGGATTGGGTTCTAAAAAGTGGTCAATACTAGTTAGGATTGTTGGGATCTGCTTGGTATCAATGAAGATTGGCACTTTGATGTCCATTCCCCGTTGTCGAAGACAGGAAGGGAATTTGCCACGGAACTAGGTCCTTTTCGTATCCTGGCTCTGCCCTTGACAGCCATGGTTTCACATTATATAGCCAACATTGTGAAAGGCAGCAAATGGATTTGCTATGGAACTAGGCCCTCTTCGTATATTGCTGCTCATTTGGGGCAAAGATCAATTGCTGCCACATGTGGAGGCAATCGACATCTGTTCGGCGAGCCATGCTCTACAAAGAAGTGGTCCACTGCGGTAGCCCAAAGCTGCGGAGAGAAAGGTTTGAAATACGAACTTCCCAAAGCACTACATTTGATTGACTTGCAACAGTTTTAGCCGCTGTTGGATACTTAAGATTCTCTACCTTGAGAAAAGGGCGACAAACAGTCCAGCCCCTATAACAAAGGAAGATGAAGCATAGTGATCTGAATCCAACTGAACAAGCCTGCCCAAATGACAAGAGGGTGGAGTATTCACTGATGTGCACTGAAATCGCGGGGGATCTCTCCAACACGACCTGAAAGGTTTATACCCCGTGGTGACGAGGCGGTTGAGCCCTCCAACTGCAAACTGGGAGCTACAAAAGAGAACCCATGCTGATTCCAATCATTGGTCTACAAACTATGGACATCATCAAAGTTGTGACAAATAGAACAAGGGTCCTATCAGTATCATCTTCTCCTCCAAAATGGCCAGCTTTCATCAAGAATCTCCCTCGTTTCAGGTCTTGAAGTGGTGATTTTCTGGATCAAGAATCTCTTCTTCTCAAGCTGGCACCCTGTGTCCTCAACCACCCACGCACCCGCTCAGCCTCGGCACAAATGGCCAAAGGGACGCTGGGAAACTGGTGAACCACTTCAGCGATTTGCCTGGCAATCCATCAATGGTGTGCACGCTATGCTTTAACTTGGAAACCATGTCCAAGCTAATCTCCAGCAACAAAGCTTGATCTATGTTGATTTTCTTTCCGGGTAAAGACCCTCCAACAGTTAGCGGTTTCCTTGCAAAATCATGGTCTTCCCATCCATGTATATCATCAGCTCATGAAGATGTCAGCTCATGAAGAGCCTGGATCAACAGTTAGCACAGATGAGCCCACGACTTTGATGATATTTTGTCCAGCTAGAAACCTTGATCTATCTGGATTTTCTTTCCGGGTAAATACCCTCTAACAGTTTGCGGTTTCCTTGCAAAACCATGGTCTACCGAATATCGAAGGAAGTGTCCCGTGGGCACGCTAGGTGTGGGTCCAACCAAACCCTATACCCCAGGTGAACATCCAGTAAATCACCAAACTGTTCGAACTGTTGGTGTGTTCATCCATCTTAGTATTGACGGGCCCAGCTCGCCATAGTATCGTCAGCGATGTGTCGGCTTAGCATACAACAAGCTGCTAGTTTGGGAATATACCGCAGCGGCTCTTATCCAATGACAATCCGACACATTGGATTGATGAAATTGTGGTGATAAAATGGATCCATCTCCAATGACAATCAATGGTAGTGATCCGTTGGGTCGACCACAGGTAATCCATTGGATCCATGTTGATAATCATTGAAAATCATTGTTGATAATCCATTTAAAATTACCGTTGACAACAATCAATACTGGCCGATCCAATTGATTTCCCAGTGAGGAATGTCAATGACGTTGGATTTTCAAGTTGTGGTAAGTTTATTGCATAGTGTTACTGGCAAGTCAGAACCATACATTGACTAAGTAGACACTAGATATGAACCACTTAATCAACCACTACTTTGCATATCTTGGCATCATCATCCATCTATTCACCATCCATCAAGTGTGATTGACAAATTATCAACCAATATCATCCAAGATCAAGCATGTCTTCACCATCCATTAACCAGCAACCAACCATATTGACCGGTTATCAAGCTGCTATCAACTATCTAACAACGTTTTATCACGCATCACTAACACGTTATTCACTAGAGTGACCAGTTATTGAGCAACCATCATCAACCAATCATTAAGCACACTTCATCAATCATTGAATGTCATTAAAGTAACCACTTTTTGAGCATCATCAACCAGGTATTAAACATGATAAACCACTTCTTGACCCATGTTGTTGACCAGTGATTCTGCACAAACCTAAGCAGTTCCCAAGCATCAGCACCGCTGAACCACCCGACCAACCACTGGGATGGCTAGCACCTCTCATCCATCTCCGAACCGTCGCCTGGCAGTTTGCACATCCTCGTCGGCGTGCCGCAGCAAGCGAGCGGCAAAGGCCTCGAGCGGCAGTCATCGAGGAGGGGAGAACCAGAATGATTCTCCACGGTTGATACCGGTGAATGATTCATGGTTGGTAATGGTAAGTAATGGTTGGTAATCAACGGTATTACTGCCAATAGATAACTAGCTAGTAAAAGATAATCATGGTTACTAACTAGTAATTGACAACCATGGCTGGTAATGCTAAGTGATGGTTGGTCATGAAGATTAGCGGGATAACCATGAATGATGATGGTTCGTAATGATTCTCCATGGTTCATAGTTACCATGGTTAATAGTTAGCAATGGTTATTATGATGTTCGGCAATAACTATAATCATGGATAGCAATGGTAGTAGATAACCATTGGAATGGCAATAGGAACTAGCAATGGTCGTAGCAACCATAATCCTAGTGAGTAATGGTAGTAGATAATCATGATGATTACATATTATTACAAACTAGTATCGAGGTTAGTACTGGTGAATGATGCTTGGAAACTATATAAATCACTATTGCCAATCATTATTCACTAGCATTGTCAACATGTGTACCAGCCATGGTTAGTAAACATAGTTGATGGTGAATAATACGAGTAATGATGAGTTGATTATAATAGTTGACTATGGTTGCTTAATGTTATTTCTGCGATTATAGTCACAATAATCATGCTTAGTCACGCACCATTATGAGAATTAGATGATAATAATGGTGCAATAACGGCTGGTTATCATGGATAATCATAACAGCTGTTATCAAATCACAGCTTTGAAATCAACTACTCATCATCATCATCATCATCATCATCATCAGCATCAGAACCCATGGTCAATCTGATCATCAATCATCAACCATTGCAGGCGCATCACCTATGCACTGTGGGGATGGCCTGCCTCATCCACCTCCGCCACGTTCTCCTTGCGGATTTCAGCCATCAACTGCACCACCAGCAACGCCCTGCAGTTTGCTGAGCGGATGGGCCTCCCTTACCTCCCAGGTACAGGGCGCCGGCACGGGCCATGCCTAGCCGGACATGCAAACTCTACCCATCTCTATGTAAAACTAGCCATGCCTTCACATTTTGCCTGTACTACGCATGGGAGTATACTGCTAGTGTTGGTTGATCATGCACACCCGATGTTGAGTTGCCCATGTTATGTCCTTATGTCCTTTTAAACAAAATATTTATGTCAGTTCAATAACATGCAACCAATTAAAACAGATCTCTGTGTATATCTGCCTATATCTAACTTGTACACCAACTATAATCTTGTCAACTATACCGATTACATACAAATGATGTACCACTTCTATCAACTATAAGATTGCGTTTCTCAGTCCTTGATCACTCACAATAGCCAACAATCAGTGAACTATACCAACAATATCCTTACTGCTATCGATCAAAACAGATCATAATTTCGTAAATACCAACTAAACTAATAAAACTAGATATCATCTTAATCAGATCATCTCAGTTAGATCACCAGTGAAGCATCCCAAGTTGATCCCTCAACTGCTTCCACCCCACCGGGGTGCTCCACGGCACCCCGTAGCGCCAAGGCGCTGATGGAGTGCCCCCGTCGCCGTCAACGCCGCGGCGGCCAGGGAGATCTCACAGCTGGCGCGGTGGCGCAGAAGCAGCAGCTCGGCGGAGCGGCGGCTGTCCCAGTCCGTCCTGGGCCATGGCGAGGCCGCGGGAACTGGTGAACTGGGGATATCTACCGAGTAGCTGGGATTATAAGGATAACTGGTGGGGTAACTGGGGATAAGGATATCTACCTATGTGGGGTAAGTGGTTAATAACTTGGGATTATAATGGATAATGGTTGATTTTAGAGTGAATTAGAGCTGGTTTTGCTGGTTCATAATAGGGGTTATTAACAACTAGCAATTATAGGGGATAATGGTTGATTTTACAAGGGTTCAGGATGGTTCACAGCTGGGGATGATAGCTGACGAAAATTGGGGATATACCTGCTTGGGATAATATTAATAACCCAGCAACTCATTGGGGGATAAAAGCCAACAATAGTAGTGGGAAAACGAGCTGCTTAATGATAGGGGAACAGGGGTACAGGGTGAACTGACCCACTGCCATATAGATGTGGTACCAGTAGCGACAATGGGTATATGTCGGGTATACGTTGGGTATATGTTGGGTATATGTTGGGTATATGTTGAGTATATTGATAAATGGTATGAATAGTATATGATGGGCATCTGGATGGTAGTCATGATAGCGCAAATGATCAATTGATATCTTTGATAGACATGAATCTGATAGACATGATTCGTATGCATTAGATAGACAATGGGTAGTAATCATCTTTGATAGTAGATGATTAGATTAGGTGGTATAAGATAATATGAAACAAATATGCATATCAATGGTGAAGGTAGATGTACTACTTATATAATGAGATCAACAGTCCAATGGCATTGATGATTCATCAGCTTCAAGAGCACCGCTGAAGATCACAAACAATCACATCATTGATAACTCACACTACAGTGCCCATTCGTCAATGCACAAAATTCATGGCTAATGGTTGGCTAATGGTTGGTTAATCGCTGATTTACAGATTCTGCAAGACCTAGAAAGGTGGAAGCAGTGCAATAGCGGGAACACACCAAGTGCTCCAACGGATGGTGTCCATTCGCAGTTTGCATGTGCAGCACCTTGCAAGCGAGGCCACTCCTGTTGAAGTATCATTGTGGATCATATCCTCCAGTCAGTGTCTCACCCTCAACAGTCAAACACCATGACCAAATTATCAATACTTTAGGTCATACTTTCTGGTGGTCTCTTAACATAACCACCTTGGACAGCATGCGTTTTGTCTATAAAGAGCGCTAGCTTGCACGCGATTGAGATTCAAGCAAATCAAATGTTGATAAAATTGGGTACTGATCACTAATTACCATTCATACCCAACCCTGACAATCATTGATTGATTGACGGTCCACCATCAACGTTCAAACATGTCACTCGATGGGTGACATGTTGGTATTTCCAACCATCAACCAATCATTAACCAACCATTCAGCAATCATTGACCACGGTTCCAAAACCCCAAACAAATGCGAAACCAACCACTAATCAAGCATTCACCAACCTAAACCAGCCATGAATCAGCCATTAATCGATCATGAAGCAACTGCAAACCAACCCCCAACCAACCAACCATTAACCAACCACAAACCAACCATCCGAAGCTTCTTTGGGAGAACCAAACTGAGCCCGGTTCGTCGTCGCCAAGTCGCAAGGCGAGTGCAGCATATGCCGCAGCCGACGAAAAACTGGGCCTGACAGCAGCGACCGATTCAAAGAGCTGGGGCTCATGGCAGCAGGCAGCAAGCAGCGGGCAGCAGCAGCAAGCAGCAGCAGCTGCGAGCATGGGGAAAATATATTCTATCATGCAATTGTTGTCGTTGTTTTGCTGTTATTTTTTTTTGTTCGAGCGATAGCTCTGTCTGGACCAGTTGGGGCCTCGAATTTTAAAACGCAATTAACGGGGTTATTATACAATCCTACATGGTTTGTCTGGGCAATGAAGCACGTGAGCCAGAAAGCAATCATCCAAAGTGATGGTCAATCCTATCTGGGGTTGTTGCTTCTGAGGTTATCTCGAGATGGTTAACTCTGGGATTGTTCTTGGGTTAAAGTGATGACCACATGGAACAAAGATTGACACCGTCAAAAAGAATGAACAATAGTGATTGAGGAGATAAAAACAGCAACTACAACAACCATAACAAACACTGATATGGGTCTGTTCTAGAAAAACTATATAGATAGCGTCAAAATATGGTCGATTCCCTGGTGCTAACAATGATCATGACAGGGGCTTGTTGAGAGATGAGTCCATTTATGAAAGCTCGGAGTGATGACATGCTTTGAGGCTTCGGGCTGGTTTGGGATACCACAAAGCTCAGCAGAACAAACAAACGCTGCTCGGTGTGGCAATGAATGTGGCAGCGAAGCTATCTGGGCGCCCGACTGTTCCTCACCGGACACCTGACACGAAGCTGAGGGCAAACATGGCTGTGTCGCAAAACCGTGGGCAAACCTCAGCATGGGAAAAACATTGGCAGTTCTAGGACTCTACGACCGGCACCTCAATAGAGTCTTGGAAACACGTAACATGGTCAGAACTGCTGATTTCATTGGGAAACGACCACACTCAAATGCGCCTGGGATTATAATCATCATCGTCCGCACTAGCAAGTCCTGCTACTTGAGAATTGCCCTAGTTGTTGATCGGCCACCATTCTCCAGATCAACCATAAGTCGCCATCATGAAGCACCATGGTCAACCACGGTGGTCAACCACCATGGTGGCCAACCATGGTTCACCATGCCTAAGCACCACAAAGGTTCCAGGACCATCCACACCGACCCCATGGGTACGCAGCTTTGGACCTTGGCTTGTTGCAACAAGCGCTCCGACTGATGTCGCACAGCTTCGGCGAAGTTCCAGTCGGCGGTTTCCAGTGAGGAACGCGCCTGGGGGTAGCCATGGGTGATGGGTAGAGCCATGGATGATGGGTGGGACCATGGGTGATGGGTAGGATATCCTTGTAGTTCATAGTGGATTCTGATGGGGAGGGATCTCATAATCAAACATCATCCATTTCTTGGGGTCGAGATACGCCTCATGATTATAATCTGGGAGTCCAATGTAATCAATTTTTGGGGGTCAGGATATTCCTCATCAATCTGGCGGATATTACCTAGGATGTCATGGTCACATGGATTTACAGATCATGCTGAAGATTTATCCATCATGATCTATAATGAGCATGATTATAAATAAATCCCATCATAGATAGCATGAGCCTGTCAAAATACTCACACATGGCTCAAGGTGGAGACAATTTCTCTGCGGCCGAGCAGTTTTGTCACGGAGTATACATATAAATCTAGAGAGACAGTACCATCCTGGGTCAAATAACATATGAGAGAATATCTCTACCATATTCATTGTTAAGATCACTGACCGAGCTTGGGGATGGCCCAAGAACTGATATTCTGCATCTACTCCCAGGATAATTAAAACTGAGGCCGACAGGATGCTGGAGGTAAGCTGACTAACACACCTATGTATGTGTAGTATATGTATATGTATATATATATATATGTGTCATGCCAGTCCAAATGACATAAAGGATACCCTACCGACTCCAGCATGATTTATACATGTGCATATACAATATCTCAATATATACATCTATATATATTAAACAACATATCACAACATCATACAACTGTTGATATCGACATTGGTGTTTCTCGAATTGGGGGACCCCTGTGTATGAATCGTTTCTCACTAAAACTGTTTATGTTGGATGATTTGGGGGTACCTCTAGCTACTAAGAAACCGCCACATGGTGTATAGAGGTACCCCCAAATCATCCCATATTGATCATTTATAGCACTAAACCAACCATCTTTAGGGTCCTGTATTTTGAGAAACAACCATATTGTACCCTGAGCTAACAGCGGCCAACAGCGGCACCACATGATGAAACATGATTTTTTTAGAACAACCATATACTCATCTGGTTGGTGTTTTGAACCCTGTGAAAAACACTGGCCAAGCAATCATTTGTTAATCATTACTAGGGAAAGTAAAACAATGTCAATCAAACCGCCAACCAGGTAGTTGTTCAATCCTTATTGTTGCTTATTAACCCCTATTGTCAACCATTATTAGTGGGTTATAACCCCTATTGTATTTTGTTCCCAAGCTATACTTGGTTGTCCCCCATAGTTAACCAATATGAACCATAGTTAACCATAGAAAATCCCATGTTGGCCATCATATTCTATTCCCCACATGATGTTCTTCATGAAACATGGGCCAACTGCGGATTTTCTATGGTTAACTATGGTCAATATGTGGTAAACTATGGTTATTCTGAGTTAGTGGTGGTTAGTGACGGTTAATGGTGGTCAACTAGTGGTTGATAGTGGTTAATATGGTTAACTATGGTTAATATGTGGCCATCAAATCCCAGTTGGCTAAAAAAACATGGGCCAACTGCGGCGCTGCTGCGCCACGTGCCTCTTCCTCGCTGACCACCAGCTGAAGCACTTGCAGCTCATGACTCACGTGCCTGGAGAACCACAGAGGTCCGGCAGTTGGAGGTGGGTGTTGCGTGTTGTTACTTGGTTATGGTAGTTAGTGTGGCTAGTAGGTCTGGTGGTTAGTCTGGTTAGCAGTTATGGTATACTGTAGTAGTTATGGTATAGCAGTTATGGTATAGCAGTAATGCAAAGCAGTACTTGCTTGATAAGGAAGTAGTTGGGTTGAGTACTTATGGTCTTTTATGACAATCTGCGAGTAGCTAGGTATATGTATATGGTGTTACCACTGAAAATGGAGATATTCTGTCTCCAAGATGCTTGTAGTGAACTAAGCTATGCTAAAAAGGTAGGTCCAAACTGACTAGGCAGTTGGGACAGGAATGAAAGGTTGTACCTAGTTCACTGTCCTAAACAGTTTGGACTACATGATGGTAGGTCGGAAGGCTGCGCTAAGGCCTGTTGTTTGATGCCCTGGGTGCCCTGGCCTCGGCGCTTCCAGCAGCTGTCGCGCAGCACTGGCCACGTTCCAACGCACGTTGTCCAGCTCCGTTTCCGCGTGGACGGCGCTCAGAGGGCCGGCGCTGGCGTCCCTGGCGCTGCCAAGTTGGTGGCTTCAGGTAGGGCTGGTGGATGCAAGGCTTGACGTGAGGGCTGATGATTGATGCTGGCTGATGATGGTTGATGATGGTTAATATGGTTGATGATGATTGATGATGGGATGATTAATGATGGGATGATGATGGTTGATGATGCTCGATATGTCAGCCTGTGACGGAGGTGACCATGGTAGCCCATCAGCCTTGGATGACCGATGTGGTCAGGTGACCACTGTCTGGTGAGATGAAGCTGTGCTGTTCAGCTGACAAAAAGAGGGGACCTTTTGAAGGAATTGAAATCAAACAAGTAAGACATATCGAGAACGCAATACTTATTAAGTTATGAAATACAGTACAAGAAATAAATCTGCATATATACTTTTATGGTCTCAAATGAACTAAATATACACATGTTGTACATGCATATGTAAGTTTAGAAATACAATGTTAAGTGATAACACTTGGATAACACCAGGGGCTGGCGTTTCAAATGACTGCACATGTTGCTGCTTGGCAGTTTCACCTCAACTCAATCACCGGCGACGTTCATGGTCGCCCCCCGCCATCCTCCACTAACGCAGGAGTTTTAATCCCAAACATCCCCACCAAGCAGCAGATTTCACATACTAACCACCATGATTGTACAATTATACTCTGGTAATCTAACCTGGCAATAGAAAACCATCATTTTTTATCGAAAAAACCCAGGGACATCAGCTATCAATGGTAGCTGACTCCTCTTTTTGACTACCCCTCCCAGGCACAGCAAACCCATCACGGCGGCCTGTCAGTCTCAGCTGCAGCCTCACGGGGGCCGAGAGGATGACCGTTCACGGGTCATGGCCTACCACCAGCGATTGATTTACCGCTAAGCCACCTGCGGGCATGGGATCATGAAAGTTATTCCCGTAAGAAATCATCATCAAATTTATTGAAAGGTACAACAAGATCAAAATTTCCATAGCTTTTAGTTGGTTGATAGGATTCTAGTGCCCGATGGTGAATCCACAACAGCCACTTCAATTCGAAGAACTGGTGAGAATGAATAGAAGGTTGTCATAGATTTTGGTGAAATCAGTGCGTGTCATTGCTGGCAGGTGGTGTGTGGCGGGTGGACTCTTTCTGACTGGCCATGATCTCCGTTTTCACCAGCGAAGGAACTCATTCAGGACTGATGAAAGAATGCAGCGGCGTGATCAGTGATCATTCATGAGCTGGGCCGCTCATATGGAAACTGATTTCACGGTGATTTCACGATAATTCATTCGGAATGAGCTCATTACGAGAACAATGGTCAGTTGTATTATTGGCTTAAGCCGTCACCCTCGTTTTTTTCTCGCGTGAAATGATTTGCCTGGCCCGTTACCAATGACAAAGCAGCAGCAATCATTACATGGTTGTCAACACTCACAAACAACCACTATGATCATTTGTCATCATTTATCAATCCTCGAATCAACACCATTCTCAAGCATTCCATTACTGCCAACATTGAATTTAACATTGACCACTCTCAAACATAAACCTCATAAACATTAAACAAGTTTAATCAATCAGGCGTCAATGACCATCATAATTGATACCACTAATGCTTCTGCAGTAATGATTAGTGAATGACCAGTCATGACTGTTAGCCATGATGGATCAACTACTATTGACCACGACTAAACATGGCCTAATCAACCCCTATTAAACACAGTTAGCATGGCCTTGATATCTACTGATAGCCATGTATTTACTGCTGATGAGTAACATGTGGTCAGTCCTATAGCAATCATAATCATGAGCCAAAACAAATCAACCATTAAAATATACTCATGATTGTTGATGTTCAAAGTATCGTTCAACCATCAAATACGCATTTATCAGTCATCTTTAAACCATCAAACATCAGCTAAGCATCATTGAAGCCATCATTGAAACCTCCGTTCAATCACCATTTTAGCATCACCTTGCTTTTGAACCATCATTCAGCGCTTTTGATTTCTTAGCCTATCATTTTAACCACTAGCTCATCAACCATTAGTCAATCGCACTGACCATCACTAATCACCATGGTTAAACCAATTTCAGTTCCACACTTGGTCAACCATCACTAACAATCACTGGAAAGCAACTAATCAATCATTAATCAACCATTGGTTGACCACATTGGTTGTCCACATTAGCAACCCACTAGTTCATCAGCCATTAACTGATCTTGACCATTGAACACCATTTAACCATCACTAATGAACCATTAACTACCACCATTAAGCACTTACCTGCCAGCTACAGTTGGTTATCCCCCACAATTAACCACTATCAACCACTATCAACCACCAGCCAGATTAGTTCACCACCATCGATCAAAACCTTCCAATGATTCAACCATTTTCAACCATTTAACATCATCTAACCATCATATAACCATTTTTTCCATTCCAGCGCTCAAAGTCGAGACGACTTGTGCGTGATAACCATCACTAATAAACCATTATCAACCACTAGTTAACCACCATAACCGTCACTAATCACCATCACCAATAAACCATTAACTGCCAACATCAACCACCATTAGTTCACCACCATTAACTAATCACCATCACCCGTCACTAACCACCCTTAGTTCACCATTGATCTCCCCTTCCACGTGTGTGCGCCTCTCGGTCGATGCCTCTGCACACAGCAGCTTCTAGGCTTCGGATGGCGGCCATGCGGTCCACCACGGGGTACCAGCGCAGCAACCACGAGCGAAAGAACTCGGAGTTCCTGGGACCGGGACGGGACGAGGCGCAGGGGGCGGCCAGTGATGGGCGGTGAATGATGGTTTTTGGTGGGCGGTGAATGTATGGACAAGCCCATTGAAAGCCATGAAGTTTCGTTTTGATAGAGTTGATACCCACATAAGGTTGACGCATCCCCTCTTATTACTGCTTGTCATCCCCCTTTCATTTACCGCTAACCAGCTAGAAACCATTGGGGTGCGTTGGTTGATATTTACCCGTAGCCCATAGCCATATATTGCCAATATGAAGCTTCTGAGTATCCCATTATCAACCATTCACCGTTACTATCCCATACAAAGCAATAAATCAATATCCATTCTGATCCCAGCAGCAACCATTAACCAGTAACCATCAGTCTCCCTGCAGTAGCCATTAACCATTAACCATTATTATCGAATTCAATTCCAAGTCTCTGATCATGCAACGCGATGACATCCTCAGTGGTCAAGAGCCGATTTCTGGGCGAATCGTCTCCTGTGGGCACTGGCAAAAAAAGGTGTCCAGCCGTTTCCTGTGGTAGGAACTGATGGTTGAGAGTGCTGGGATTTGGCAAATTTAATGATGGTGATTTGTTCGTTACGAATCAGCATCTCTTTACTGGTAAATGATTAACAATCAATTGTGCTAAAGATTGGTTATTCAACCATGGTTCTCTGACATTATATCTTTAATTGTTAAGGATTAAAAAACGGTACATGATTATTTTGTTCTGACTAGCATTATTCATAATTAGTTTTGGTCATCATCAATAATTGTTCGCAATCGATAATGATAGGTAATTAGCATTAATGATGGTTGACAGATGTTGACAGTGATGCTGATAACGGATCCCTTCATTGATGAGTTAACTAACAATCATTGTGAATCATAATTGTTAACAGTGCACAGTCATTGACAATGATGGTTCACGATAGATCAAACACTGTGTTTAACAAGTTTAACTACCCATGATAGTCCCTGCGCGACATGTCCCTGAGCCGCAGCATCATGGGCGTGCACGACTCTCCATGGTTATGCAGGGGCAGAGCCCCATGGCGCTCCTCGATCCAGCGAGTCCAGGATCATCCACGTGCTCGTCTTCGAGCTGGCGTCTGAATCTGCTGGATCAGCCGGATCAGCCGGCCAGTGCAAGATGGAGTAGTAATGCATGGCCCCTTGGAGACGTCACCCAACCAACCCCAACTTCGCCAACGCCCAGCAACCGACCAACCATTCCAACCTATGTGAGGTGCTGTGGCACCATGGAGATTTACCCACAAACCAATAGATATGATTCCGAACAACTGCAGCCAACAGTGGGAGACGAGTTGCCAATATCAGCGGAACAATTGATATGTTTTGATGGGATGCCACCGTTTGGGAAACTATGAGTGGTGAACAGCAATCGGCTCAACATCAACAAAAAACAACATGCATATACCAACACTGAAGGAGAATGAGTCCAGTATTATTGTTGCCTGAAATCTCGAACCCAATCTGGAAAAAATATTGCGATGTGGCTAATGATAAAAATGATGCTGAAGATGGCGATGACGATCATTATCGTGATAAGGATGGTGATGAATGATGAAGGATTGCGATGGATGATGAAGGATGATGATGTTATGGATGACGATGGTGATGACACCCATTGTGATGACGATGACGATAAAAGGCATCTTTCTGATGATAGCTCCTCCCAAGCCGCCAAAAACTCCACGCCCCAATTTTTGATGGTCATCCAAGTAATAAGCCAACAATGGGTATATCAACCGCTTTGGGGATACCCCACTAGCTGTACATAACCCGTATAGGAAGGTGACCATCGATGTCAACACCAAGTAGCGCCCAGGAATGCGCTCGTAGACCAAATATCCCCGGAACCAGCGGCTCTGCCACTGCTCCGACTGGGCAGCTGTGAGGTACGCTGCGACCTCCGACTCGTGCCACAGCGGCTTGGGCTCCACATCAATGACCTGCGAAGCTGTGGCAGGTTGGCAGAGTTCACCTGAGGAGCCCCAACAAATCGGTGGCCAAGATGGTTTATAGCTGGGGGAAGCTCCAGTTGTGAGAGATGATGACTGGTTATTGGTTATGGTTGATGTAACTGGCTTGAGGTCAGTTGAGTTCAGCCTGCTTACAATACTTGAAACCCCCAGCTTGCAGGTAAATCAAAGGTGAGCTATAAACATTGACCGAACTCGTCCAACTGTTTGGGATGTTCAGCACTCCAATCTTTGGCCATCTTTCGGAACATGATCCATCCCATCTCCACAGCTGGATGGCTGGCATGATCTGATCATCTCTGATCCCATCTGGATGGCTGGATCCCGCCCACTCCGGATGGATCATCGATCCATCCCCCATTTACCGCTGGAGCCAGCAATCCCATCACCATGACTCCAACCGCTCCTCGAAGCCATTGGATCTGGCCGCCAGCTTCACAGCCTCCACGTCGAACATCCCGGTGCGGTGCCTGGGGCCCCAGTGGCATCCACGAAGGGTCGTGGTGGCGCAACGCCAAGGGGGTTCCGGACCAGCCACCGTCATGGGCCGCATCGTGGGTCTTTAGAGGTTGATAATGAGCATATAACTACAGATAATCCAGATCTAAAACTACCCTCCTGCAAACTCACCTGGAACCTAGAAATCACAATTTTTGGTTGGTAAAACTATTGTAATTGTTAGATTTTGCAAGCAACCAGGTCAGTTTGCCGAAGTGTAACCACACCTGCCCAGCTGAGTAGTTGCCGTTCAGGCTTTGGGGGTTCTTTTTGAATCAGCTTGGCCCCCATAGTTGGTATGTTATCTATTTTTGTTGGGTCATTGTTCCCTATCTTATCAACCATTGCTTCTTAACTGTGAGTTCAACAGGTGTTTATTAGCAGTTTGGTCAGCTATCACCATCCTCTGAACATATCCGATTGACACTAACCATGAACTAACATAACCCTTGTTGGGTCCATAAATACCCCCTTGGCTGGTTTACCCCATTAATACCGATTATTAGGACCCGTTTGGGGGGACCACCATTTATCTGCTTGGTGGTTACGACCTCCACGAACAAAATATGAGTCGAACACCAAGCAATCATTGTTCAATAATTACTGCTAAAACAAACATGTTCGAAACCACCAGCCAGTTTGGGGGATGCCACACCACCATGGCCATGACCAACCTGTTGCATCGCCATGTCGCCCACCATCTGTGGGGAGGCTGCGGCTGCGCCAAGAGGCTCGGTGCCTTTCCAACTCAGCCCGCTGTCGGCCCGCAACAGGGAGAGCTTACTGACCGTGGGAGGAACGAAGCCACGCCGTGCCATCTCCTCAGGAGCTGCCAAGGGCGGGGGAGCTCGGCACAGCTGTGGGAATCAATGGTATCATTGGATGGTAGTAGTAACCAACCAGTTGTAGGGAATACTAGGTGAATACATTGGATGGTAATAACCAACCAGTAATAGGGAAGACTACTCAATACTACCTGATTGATCATGGTACACCAGGTTGGTATCCTGGTATCATTGGATGGCGATTGCACAAACTTCTCCGAGACATGAATGGTATCATTGGATGGCGATGTGCACAAACATGTCCATCAACATGTCTGAAACATGGTCAATGGGAATCACTGGCAACCTGTTTTGAATTTGGAAAATTGCAGTCATAGGCTATGTTCATCAATGGTGGCTAGGGTGTAGTCAATGCTGCAACCCATAAACAGACCACAATGAGTACGGCAATTGGTTGGAATCAATGGCTATAAGTTATATAAGGGTACAACTCTACTCTACTCACCAAATTGCACTCATGTTTGGTGTCATCTTCAGGAACTGAACCAACTGAAACAAAATCAACGTTGCTAATGATTGAGATGTCTGAATGGCGAGGGCGGATTCTGAAGCTAAGATCACGTGCACCACAACAGCGCGAAAGTTTTCAACATCTCAACTTCCAAAAGTATATCACATGTAAAACTGTAGAAGTATTCATTCTTGGACAAATAAATGGTTGATCAGTGGCCAGCTAACACTGTTCAATAATTATCAGAGTAAATTGCTGTTCCGATGGTCAATGATGGTGATATATAGAAATTCGACTGATATAATTGTCAATAATGGAAAACATAACGGTTCATAGTATGTTCATAGTGTCATTTTTTCCGATTTTGTGCTTGTCTCCGTGCGTTCCAAGACAAGAATCCCTGGCGACCAAACCACCTTAGAGTTGGTGGCATTGGTGCACAAGAGAGTCCAAATGGCAGTGGGTCAGTTCACCCTGTACCCCCTGGTTCACACATCTGTTGGCAATATTATTGTGGGCTAATATATTAATAAAGTAGATTGTTGGCCAACACTGGGTCAAAACCATCGTTTTCCCAGTATCATTCTTGTCTAATATTGACCCATAGCCAAATAGCTGGCTTCCTGGGTGCACGCCCATGGCTATTCCCTGAGCATACCATCAATCGTCATAGGTATCATGACAACCATCCACGGATCATCAAACTCATCCACAAACTAACCAATTGATCCTCAAACGAATCAACAAACCTACCCCCAAACTACTCAACAAACTCATCATCAAACTACTCAACCAACAAACCACCAAACTACTCAACAAACCCAATCATCAAACTATTCATAAACAACCAAATCAACAAATTTCCCCAGAATGATCACATTTACTACCCACAACATCCCACCACCACATCCTCTGCCCCGGATGAATCCACAGCCAGCTCGACCCGCGACCAGGACCCGGTCCTCCGCCCTTGACTCGGTCTCGGCCTTTCTCAGATCTGCCATGGAGAAGGGGCCCACCAGACCCGTGGTTGAGATCCAGGAGTCCTTGCCGGAAAGCGGGGACCGGGACCTGCCCCTGGGAGGCTTCTGAACGGTGGAAACAGGTGATTTTAGTGGCTATAAGAATGGTTCATAGGGGATATCCATGGCTAGTCAATAGGGGATATTCATGGCTATAAGAATGGTTGCTAGGGGATATTCATGGCTAGTTTACAGGGCTATTGTGTGCTTAAAGAATCATGGTGGATCGATCACCAACAATGATAGGGATAATCACCAACAAACTTGTGCTTCAACAGCTGCTATATGGTGGTTTCTTAACAGCTGGGGGTACCCCCAAATCATCCATTGTTGACCATCTTTAGTAGTAAGCCAACCATTTTGGGAGGATGATTATATTGAGCAACCGCCACTTGTAAATGGCTGACCTAAGCATCGTTACGTTCACCACTGACTAAGTGGGATGATCATGCAAGTATCTGTGCGTGGTAAGCTGGCACAAACAACCGGATTGTTGAACCACCCCCCTGAAAAGTATGCTTGTCAACCTACCAACCATTCTACATACTGGGAAGAACAATCATGTTCGAAAGCACCAGCCGGACAACTAGATCCATGGAAATGTATGGCTATGCATCAATATAACCAACCAACAAATAGGTAAACGAACATCCCAACAAAGACTTGATGTACAAACAGCAGTGTAATGTACAATGATGTGCCCAGAAATGAAGATCAAAAAATACACCATCATTAGCTAGTATATGCCAATATACTATTGTATATAAACAATTGACAAAATCCAAATAGAAATACTCTACACAAATTACATGACCATGTAGAAGAAATCCATAGCTGCGCAAGCGCATATATATGGGTATATGCATAGACCCATGTGGGTTGAGTACTGACTGCTTTCTACCTGAAGAAGTTGGCATTGTTTGAGGGTCTTTCAGACACAGCTTTTTGACCAACGCCAGTATCAACCTTCGCTGCTGTTAGCTGATGAACCATCGTCAACTGTTGGTTGATGATTACGATTGATGGCCAACTCTTGTTATTCACAATAATATTTAGTCATTAATCATTAATCATTGACTATCATAGAATCATTCTGGACATTGATAGTTGACAACAGTTCACCACGACTGTGAAATCGGGTCTTATCGAATATGGCAATTCATGGCTAACCACTAAACAGTGGTTGGTGTTGCGGACTGACCAACCAGATCAGCTCATGACCTTCCAGGATTTTCCAGGCTCATCCAGCTCCTTCTCTTCATTTCGTTCGTCCTGGCAGTGGCAGATGACCACGTCGTCACACATGAGCCTTCATGAAATCTTTTCATCATTGGTGTGTCAAGTTACCAACTGAAGTGGTATGCCTGGGCATCGTTTGTTATGCTTCTATTTTTGGACTGCTGGCACCAGAGTGCACCAAGATCACTTCAGATGTCAATCCACTGATGTGAAACCCAACAAAAACCCCTTTCAGTTTATGATAGTTTGGGGCTTTATCTTTCTTGTCAAAAGCCGTGTAGTTCGAAGGCTGCATCCGGTAAGTCAAGCTTTTCTGTTGCCTTTAACAGCGAGGGATGAAGGATAGTGACTGGTTACAATCCGTACCCAACAGCCATGGATAGCCATGGATAGCCATGGACAGCCATGGACAGCCATGGCACCGCCCCCCTGGGCATCTCCATTAAGGGCTCCCAACGGCCACCAGCATCCGCCGCGCCTTGGCGGCGGCCTTCAAGGCCTCCTCCAACTTGGCCGCGGCTTCGTGACAGCTGCGCTGCGGCTGCAGCAAGTTGTTAAGACCTCGGTGCCGCTGGGTGCTGCTGGCCACTCAGCGCTAAGCAGTTCACACACCCGCAAGATGGCTCAGCTGCTGGTAGATGGTTGGTTGGTGAAGATGGTTGGTGAAGGTCATTAACAGAGTATTTTTGGTTGAAGATAGCTGGTGAAAATGGGGCTGGTGATGATGGCTTAGGCATGAGCTGATTTAAAAATGGCTGCTGATGGATGTTGAAAGAAACTGGTTTTCATGAAGATCAAACAAATGTGAAAAGTTGGTTAATGATGGTCTTAACCATCCATTGCTTGCCAATGGATTCACTAAGCCATTGACTGCCCAGCCTTGTTTTGGAGGCAAATTGTTGGCTATTTAGGTTAATTTAGGATTGGTTGGTTGGCTACAATAAGTTGTGAATTAGTTTTTGGCTCTTCAAGTCAAAACTGATCTAGTGGCTGATACAGGAGACTATTGTCATTGACTATTGGTCCTTGCTGTTTTGTACCAACTATCATGAGGAACAGCTTTTCTGACAAACAATCAGCAACAAACGATTTCTAGGGGTGATCCTGCTATCGGTTTGTAACAATAGTCAACTGGTAAGAGTTTTTGGTTATGCCGGTTGACAATCCATAGCAGTTCCTAGGTCTTCTTGGTAATCAAGCTATTAGCTACAACTTATCAGCAATCAGCTTGACTTCCAGCTATCGGTTATTAACTAACAGCCTCAGCTATTAGCCATTAGCTATCAACAAACACCAAGCTATTGCTTGATAGTTATTCAGTTATTTGTACCCATTGATGAAGATCGTTGGTGAGTGAAAGTGAGCAAACTTCAAGGATTATCAAAGCCGACCATCTTTGTACTAGGTTGTTCATTCAACCAGCAATTAGTATATCACATTTTTCTGATATCAACTAGCAACTGGAAGAAGCTCCTGAGTAGCAACCAGCAACGAGCTATCAGTGATCATGCAGCTACTAGGCTAATTAATTTAAGGCTATTAGCGGTCAACGACAATTTTTTCCAGCTCCTTTGCAACCAGAAACAGGTGCAACCGCTGGCTGCCGTAGCCAATCATTGATCAAAGAGGTGCATCTGAAGCGCCACAACCAGCTGTTAGCACTCAACACTCAACAAAATTTGATCCATCCCCAGTAAATGAAGCCATCGCTCCGTGTCATCAGTTCAGAATTCCTATGCTTGGATCAACCAGCTAATTAGCAATAGAAAATGGGTATGCTATGGTGATCAACCATGCTGGAGATTAGTATGGATATGCTTAGATCAACCAGTTGATCAACCAGTTGATTACCATGGTGATCTATTTCTATTAGCTAGAACAAATAAAATCACCAACCATGCTTCAACCCACCAACTGCTTAGACCAACGAGCTGAGCCATAGGAAACCACCGGTTGATCACCCACCTCCCTGGCATCAGCTCCCTGGACCCTGCCCTGTCCCACTGGGCGGATCGGGTCGCTGTGGATAGCGCAGGTGTCGCTGCCAAAGGGTTGACGTTCGAAGGCGGCCTTGGGAGGTGGAGGTCATGGGGGGGGAAGGGATGGGGTAATGATGGGTGGATGGGTTGGTAAATGGTTGGTAGAATAATGGGTTGATGGATGGGAAATGGTTGGTTTACAGTTGGTGAATGGGTGGATGGGTTGAGATTTGGTTTGTCAAATGGTTGGGAAATGGTTGGTTGGTTACGGTTGGTTGGTACGAGTAGATTGTTGGTCAATGGTTGGTCAATGTAGGGTTGATGATAATGATGATGACCATTGTTTGGTTAATGGCAATTAATTTGTCGGTGATTATGAGTTCCTGACGAGCAACTGATGAGAGTGACATACTAATGCTTAATAAATGGTTGGTTGACTGGTGCCAGATTGGCAGCACTAGCTGATCTCAAGGGCACCCTGTAGTTCCATGAGCTGATGATGCTGGGATATCAGGCTAGAAGCATTGCACAATGTATTTGTGCACATGAGACGTGAATGATAAGACTGGTACAGTAGCCACATATTTTCCAGGAAGCGTGTAGAGCCTCGCAATGGTCGTGATATCTATAACACACACACGCATCCTTATGCGGGTTTTGCAAATTGACGGCACCGCAGCTAATGGTAGCTTACAAGCTTGTTCAACTCGAATCCAGTGCGTTCACCATTCACCATTCCATTCTTGCACTTGCTGGCAGGGGTTGAGGGAGTGGTGGTTTCCCTCTTGAAATGATCGTTCGGACGCTACTCATCACGAGCTGGACATGTGCATGTGTCCATTCCTGGCTGCCAAGCAGCTGCAGGTCACGTCCAAAAAGTCTGCACGCCAGATCCCCAAAGAATTGCTGAGCTACTGAACACTGTTGTCCCAGTGTTGCTGCCACTGATTGTCAATGGTCAATGGCGGTTGCAGTTGATTGAGTTGATAATGTGAATTTTCTCAACCGTTCCCCACATTCTCTCTCTCACACACACACACACTCGCAGACTTCACATACACCCTACAGATCCCTGCAGCCTAAGTTGACAGTTTCAAGCCGAGCCGCTCCCAAGGACAACATCTTTTCCTCGGAAAGTCGTTCTCCTGGTCTCGCTTGGGCTTTCCGCGACTCCTCCTCCTCAGCGGAAACGCTGGCGATTGATCCCACGACGAAGCTCGCTGGAGCTGTGAAAAAGGATCCTCAGAGACCTGACAAAAATGATCCGAAATGGGATAGTAACCAACTATAGCAATGGTTGGTTCAAGTACACATCCAGCAATAGTCAACTATAGCAACCAACCAGCAACCAACCAATCGTTAATTAAGCATAATCAAGCTAAATGGTTGGTTTGGCAACCAAATTGTAGCTATTGTTGCTAGTAGAGTTGGTACCTCTGGTTTCATTGGCGCATGCAACATACCAAAGCCAACAGCCACAACAATTGGATTTGTCCAGAGCCATGGTGCACCCCGAAAAACACCGGTGGCCTCCAGCCCTTCAGAATAGCAAAGTGAACTCGGTCGGTTGGTAGGTACCACCATGGTGACACTTGGACAAACCCAGGAGGGTGCAAAAATCTGCCTCCAACCCCTGCCCTGCTGCAGGTTCAGCTCCTGCCATGTCTTCGAGAGCATGTCGGCCAAAGAATCGCTTCGAAACGAAATGGACACGTCCTGACCACTGGGCCAGCCCCTCTCAGTATTGGATGACCGAATTTCAACGATCGTGAACTGTAGTCAGGTTGTAATCAGCTATAGAATGACACTTGGTTGGATTATTACAACTATTGGATGATAGTATTGGCCAACCATACAATAGTATGACTAGTGATACTATCACGATCAGTTCTTGGATGATACTATTGGCAGATTATAACCAATGATCATTTATGGTGATATTTTGAGTGCTCTTCACAGATTTGACTGGTGCAGTTGAACGACTTCTGAACCAAACCAATTTCCAAGCTGCGATCCCCAAGCCGCCCAAGGGCTCAACTTGAACCATTGATTTGCCACGGCAAGCGCTTTGGCTGAAAACCCCATGCCACGCTTTTCCCTACCATTTGGTTGGAACACTCCTGGTAGCACGTGAGCCTCACAACCGGGCCAGTTCAGCTGATGTTTTGAACCGTGCAATGACTTCGGCGTTGCGGATCTCAACACTTCGCTGCAGTTGGCCTTGGCGTCTGCAACTTCACCTTCGGCTCCTGGGGGGCTGTGGCTCGGACTGGCCATCCCGAGCTGAGCCAACATGGCCGAACTAACAAACCAGTCAGCCAGTCACAGTTGATCTATCCCAATTTGTTGCTTACATGGCTTCTTATCCCAATTGACCCGACAATGCATATCCTACTCATCAGGGTTGGTTATCCCTTTCAGCTGAAAACACTGTCGATAGAACTCACTAAAAATGTGGAATACAACTAACCAACAATGTGGCATTTGACCAACCAAGAAAAGGGATTATACTGCAACCAACAAGCAAGTTTCGCTACCATCAAATATCCTTACCATTGGCAATGAGGTGGGTGAACCGTTTGAATACAATCACTGCTGGTGTTTGCCTTTTTGTGGATCAAATCAAGAAAAAAACTAAACAATCATCTTGAAACCACCAACCAGCTTGATTAACAATACAGCATCATCATCACCACCACCACCACCACCACCACCACCGACAACCTCAACCACCACAGCATGCTGTTCACGGCCCCCCCGTGGTTCCCACCTCCGTCCGGAGCTGATTGTGGAGTGCCTTCCCTGGCCTCGAGTCGGTCAGTTGTGGTGGTTAAGCGGCCAGCAGGAGTGGCATGGTTAGTGCGGCATGGGTCACGGGTTGACAGTGGTTATTATTGGTTGCAGGTGGTTGATGGGATGATTCAGGGTGAGCTAACAGCGGTTGGTGAGGACGGTCAATGGTTGATAGTGGTTATTGGTTACAACCCGTTGATGGTCAGTGACGTTCACGACGCCACCCATGTTCCCCGGTTTCCAAATGGTTCAGGGTGAGCTAACAACGGTTGTTGCAACGGTCAGTGATTAAGAGTGCTTGGTGAGGATGGTCAATGGTTGATAGTGGCCATTGGTTGACGATCGTTCGGCATTTTTACCCGGTTTGGCACTTAATGCCCAGTGTTTCTGGGAAGTAGAGCCAGTCAGTGGTTATTGGTTAAGAATGGTTGATAAGAATAGTTGATGATGGTCAAGGATTAACGGTGGTCGATGGTTAACAATGGTTGATGATGATGAGTGATGGTTGACACTGGAGAGAATGGGTAAGGATGATTCGGAATGGTTATGGATGGGGCTGTCTTCCTAGTTCATGTGGGTGCAATGACAGGACCAGGTGGGTAAGCCTGAGCCCAGATCCATAGCTGATGGCTGGCAGCATTGCCAAT
Organism: Symbiodinium kawagutii; assembly: GCA_009767595.1. Classification (NCBI taxonomy): domain Eukaryota; class Dinophyceae; order Suessiales; family Symbiodiniaceae; genus Symbiodinium; species Symbiodinium kawagutii. The sequence goes on along the minus strand of VSDK01002196.1, from coordinate 63,809 downwards.
GGGCGGGATGATACATGGAGGAAGGCTGAAAAAGTGCCACCAAAAAAAGGCCTCCTGGAAACATAGATCCTCGCAGATGGAGGTTGGCACTTCGCGTGTCCGCTGGGATTCGTGGTTGGGAACCAAACTCACCACCACGTCATGTTACCCCAATGCCATCACCCCATCACAACATGACCTCTTGAATAGAACAAACGGCCGCGTCTGGTCAGCCTTTTTGCTTCGAGCTAGGGTCGGACGATTCTAAGCAACTCCACTTCATAGAACAAGGTGGATCCCGCAGGAATCAGCTTCACTTCAGAATCCTCATCTCCTCACTACATGGCAGAAACCACAGGAACCCTCAAGCTCGAGGGAAATTCTGAGCAACCTTCTACTCAGAAAAATGATTTTCAACTGCATTTTGGCGGGGGAAATAGCACGTACTTTTGGGAGGAACTCACCTTCCAGTGGCTTGGGATCTTGAGGATGAACTGGAGTTGGATCCCTACATTCTACCATTTCACGTGCAGATCATTGTTCACCCCGAATCTCCCATCCCTATCTCATGTCCGCCATCGTGAAGCAAACTGTGGTGGTAGGATTTGCTACGCATCCTATGTGGCTGAACATGTCCAAAAATGACCACGTCAGCCATTCGCTGGCCCAGTTGGCTGGGCACCAACAGCGCATTCCTGCAAATCCAGAAATGAATCGGCAATCAATATCATTGCTATGTATGTTCAGTGTATGCTATGTGAATATACACATACACACATATCAAATCATAATCATCAGTCTCTCTGCTACCTGAATATCTCATGGTCAATGAACTCATCTTCTGCCCTGTTCTGATCCTACGACATCCTACTTCACCAATTGCATCACCAAGTCCGCCAGCAAAACTGCTCCTTCTATCGCAGTTTTGCCCTCGTCAAAGCTCAAGTTGGGCGGTTGCACGAACCTTCCCTGTCGACAGCGTCATAGAGTAGTGGCAGAAAAGAAGGTTGACAATGGGTGAAAAATGGTTTCTGATGATTAGTGATGGTTCGTGATGGTCAGTCATGGTTGATTAGTGATTGTGAATGACAGGCTGACCCACATTAATTAAATCCACAACAGATGATACTGGCCATTGCTGATGAGCAACGAGCAAGACCTATCGGACCAATCAGGGATACCCTCCAGTAATCTAACATAGCAACGGAAAATGCACCTATTACCAGGCTGGTAGGCTTCATGGCGGTTTTGTTTGGCTAGGGCCCTACAGGGCATGGCCTGTCTGGTGGGTAACCTGCTGACTCCCTCAAGCCTTGTGGCTATGGCTGAACGGTGCGGCTCACGGCTCCCACTCGTTGATTGCTCGCTGTGTCCAGTGGGTCCTTGGACCTGTACAGTAGATCTGTGCAACAGCGAGTTCTACTTGGTGTTTGTTGCCACTGGTGATGCTGGCCCCCAACCGAAATGGTAGGCAGTTCACCCCAAAACAATGATCATCTCAAGGTGCGACACAAGGCAATTGTTGATCAGAATCAGCATGATTAACAAGAAGAATCATATGTGATTGATAGGTCATTGATCATCATGATCAACAAAAACAAGAAGAACCAGTGCCAGAACAAAAAAACAAAAACAACTCAGCAAGTGTGACATTGCTCAACTCCGCATTGACAAATCACACTGGGTCAACACCCTGTACCCCTAGTGAACATCAAAATAGCTAGAAAGTGGATGTTCATCACCCCAAATCACTTCAGAGCTGTTTCGATGTTTGACCAAATCATTACTAGGCTTTATGCTTTAACCAAATCATCAGCAGACTTTATCCATACCTTTAAGCATACCCAAATCACTTGAATGTCACACATTCTTGACCATTCCGTGCTTGTGCCAGAAGCAGTTGCCACCTTCTCGCCCACCTTCATTTGATGGATGGCCTTAGGTTCGGCTGATTCTACCGATGGATTTCGCCCCATCATCAACATCTGTTAACAATCAATACTGGCGAATCATAGTTAGTCAATAGTGACAATAATCAAGAATCACGATACGGAATTAATCATTTGAACCTGTGGACGCTACCATTTCTGTTTCAACCACTGGTTGAAACCGTTTAAACATCGTTTTGGTCATGTGTGTTGTCATCAAACCCTGATGAAAAGTAGTGTACCACGACAAATACTTGAACAGTGGGCGTTGCCCTTGGGTTTATCGCAATTAAATGAAGAAGTTGTGTAATCATAATTTATTGGTGGTACTACCATCAATCCAACTGGTAAAACTAACCTGGACTAGCTATGGACCAAGTTTTTTTGATAGTAATGACTATTAATTTACAAAAGGTGTTTGATAATCCAACACGACAATTCACGTTGCCTTGTCCAGGCTGATGATTTCTACAACTATCAGTTTATCACGATAACATACTCTCTGGCAAACTTACCTGGAAGTTGCAGATCACCAGTTTTTCTAGGCCAACCAGCTATAAATGGTGGATTTTCCACCATACAACTGGTAGCGATCTTCTGACTCTGGATTATTGTGGTACATGCCAGTATGGCACTAAGATTTGACCCAAGTTTTGATTTACTATCATTGTCATGGATAATGCCATACTTCCAACAACCGGTACACCAGTGTTTGTGGATCGCCATGGCACATGATTGATGATTTTCCGTGTTCCAACACCAAATCACTTCCAAATATGTGCAAATCCGACTTACCATCTCAGTAATGAAAAACTGGTCGATCAACAACTGTAGGCAGAACCAGCAACCAATGAACACTTCGTCGTTGCCTTTTCCTAGGGGACATCATTTTCTAAGGCTGTTTTTCCCTCTAACCTTTTGAGGGGACTCACAAGTAAACAACCCAAAAAATGTATCAACCAGCTCCTGTGCGAACCAATCATCAACGCAACGAAGGCACGCGAACAATGATCCCCCGGGCTCAATCAACAAGGGCATCAATGAACGTGCAAGGGCCTTGCCAGCATTGCCGACTAGGCCTCAGACCTCCCACATTGCTGGGCCAAAGCTGTCATCCATATCCACAGTGATTTCCACGTAATCCTGGTGGGTGGCGGCTTCGCATGTCTGCCTTCCCTGGGCGTTGACATATTGGATTGTCCCACATAAAAGTGCGATGGATGATGGGATCATTTGGTGGTCAGATATAACCATTATGATACAACCATAGTGTTATATGATTGGTATACTAAAACAAAACCTAGTATGTGACTGAATTTGGTGGTGTGACAATGAGAGCTGAGGCAAACTCTATGATAAAACCATAACGGTTAGGAATGACACCCACCGATCCCAGGTCAAAACCATGAAATCGAAGGGACTTGGCTTTCCCAGGAATTATGATGGTACCCAACAACATCCAACGACCAAACAGCAGGGTTCAAGTGGCCGCAAATATCCACCAGCCATGATCGATGATCAACCGGCAACTCCCTCTCTGCAAATGTTAGACAATTCAAGCATAGAGAGTACGTCGTACCTTTCGAACTATCGACATTGGAGATCATTGATTTCAGTATGCTCTGTAGCGCTACTTCCGTCAGCAGGCTACCCCAACCACCGGGTCAATGAGCACTGTAGTCAGAACACCATTGATTTGGAGGTACAAAAGCCATCTAGGTAAGTAGGAAACACCCAAGTAGTAGTGATGTCTGCGATATTCTCGGTTCTCCCACGGAATCCCTTTTCAAGGATGGTCCTTGTTGGTTGGGTTCACTTTGCTCCCCTGGTGAATATCGTCCCCTGGAATTTTGTCAATGGCTATGTCAATTTTGATCCGATTCAATCAGATTCTACAGGCACAAACAAAGTGAATCACAGGCATCCATCCGATCAAGGGTGGGGCAAACATGACCCAGCGAAACTGGGCTCGGTTCAGCCCTCTTGCTGGAGATCGTGGTCGTGATGCGGAGTATGTCTGGTGGAAAGCAGTCATGGCAATCATGCAATGCACAGAACATCTCATCGGTCGAAGTCAACTACAGGTCTTGCTGTAGAGTATCTCTTCTTGGTGCGAAGAATCTGAAAAGCCAATCCGTTGAAGGTGCGCATAGAGGGTAGACGTTGCTGCTTCACGTATGATTGCATGGCTTCAAAGGTAGCTTCAACGGAGTATTCAGTTCCAGGTGACAGAATGTTGGCCTTTTCCAAAATTTCTATTACAGGTGCAATCGACTTGCCCCTGAGCTGCCATGTTCCCGGCGTGTAGTGAGATAGAAAAGCCTTTCGCAACTTTCTGTAAACATCCAGATGGCTCTCTCCCAAAGCAGGAAGCATGCCGATTTTGCGCAAAGGTATCTTGTTCTCAGTTGCATTTACGAACAAAAACATTGCCTCGGGCACATCACTGTTGAATGCGTCATCCAAATATCCGAGCCGCTTCAAGGCATGGACTACCAACTCTGAAGAATCCTTCAACATGAAGGGGCCACCCCCCTTGAATACACCACGGGCTCTCACGTAGCCAAATGTGCTTTCTTCGCCTTTTTTCATTTTGCCTTGTCGGGCAGTGATTGGTAGAAAATACGCTAGATTTCCAGAATATCTTTCACAATTCGTAGATTTTGTTTGTGTGCACATACGGTGTATCGTCATCACGGAAGGCTTAGATGGAAAAACTGTCAGGGAGTCCATTGGGTTCGCAAACCAAAATTTAGCGCATTTTTGAATCATATAGCCCTCGCGTCCAACTCCATAACCCAACTGTTCCAAAAATTCTGCCACCGTCTCCTGCACTGGGATGTAGATGTCGTTTGACACTGGTTTGTACGGTTCGTCCATCTTGACCGAACCAGACCCATCTTGATGGAGGATTGCCCGGACCAGTGAACGGGGACCTGTTCCGGATAGCATCACCTGCAGCACGTTCACGCCTCCTTGACGATAAGTTTCTATGGCACTGAACAAATTCTCAGGGAGCAGTACCACGATTTTGCTACCGTTTGCCTGGAGATCAAGAATTATGTCAAGGAAACCCGTGTCATGAGTCAGGAGAGCTATAACAACAACTAGTTGCTTCTTTGCTAATTTCCGCATGGACTTGATGATAGCTTCATCGTTTGGCTCTGCAATCAGCTGTTTTGAACTGCGACCAACTGGTCGAAATGAAATTTGATGATCTCGCATGAACTCCTTCCACTTCTTGTTGTCTTCCCTGGCAGGCGGAGCAAAGAGACTTGTGCAAACTTTCTGTCCGCAATGCGTTTCGAAGCATTCGATGGCTCGCTGGATACCATCCATACTGTGACAGTCACCATCCACCAAAAGCTCAACCCTGGTGGCAACCCACAACGAAACCTGCCGAGGCCGTCGATGCCAACGCCTCAAAGAGGCGGCCCAGGAGCCTACTGTGCAGCCCAGCAGGCAGAAGTGCCATGGATTTTTCTGCAGAGGAGCACCACCTGGATGCCACGAAGACCTGGCTGAGGTCGGTCTGGCATCTTGTTGGCTTCGCCAGGCAGCTGTGGGCGCCATACCATGAGCCATGCCAAACGAACCTCGTAGCTCAAGGATGCAAACAGATCAAAGCAGCACCTTGGGCCCAAAACATATAGTCAGTTCAGCGTGTTTTATGTTCAATCGTAGTGCCATTTGGTAGGTCAAGCAAGATGTTTAATCAAACATCATCGTACCAGTACCTGGCAAGTTGAGACCAAACACCTCGGCCATGAAAATTCATGAGGTGAAGCAAGGACAGCTTCATGAAACTCCAAACTACAGTTTTACTACCTTCAAAGTTACTGGGGGGGGGTTCTTTGGGAGATGATGCTGTGCATCAGTTGCGACAAGCTTAGAGAACATAGAATGGACATATTTAATCATTCCCAATCAAAGCGAAATCATCAGCAGTTTTGAGGATGGCACCAGAAAGCATCTTTTCCATTGGTTTCGAATTCAACATCAACCATTCGTACAACCATTAATCATTAGGATTGGTAGTAATCTCCTGTGATCGGTGGGTTATCAAAGTTACAATTATTGGCTGCTCTCAAGCAACATTAACACCAATAACCAACCAATTCCTAATGTCAACCAACGTTAGTAACAATTGTTTGCAACTACCATTGCTTCACTCATGGTGAAACTATCGAATTGCTTCACTCATGGTGAAACTATCATCGATTATTGATCGTTTAAGCATTAGTTCTCAACCATCAGTGATGGCCGGTCCTCCCACATCTCGAACTTCATCCCCCGGCACCGCCATGTTGGCCGCAGGTCGGTCCTTCTTGGAAGGCCGTCGCCCTCCTCGCAGTGCTGATGAGTCAAAGACCGGACCCTCGAAGTTCTTCAGGTGACCGACGAACCTCACACACTTCAAACATCAATTGATGATTGATGATAATCATATATGTCAGCTGACCTCATATATGTCAGCTGGTGAGCTTTGATGATAATATGTACTTGATGTTGGATGATAATGGTATGATAATATATAGGGTATAAATATAAATGGATATAATGATATAATTGATGATACTACTTGCTGATCAATGTGGTACACTGCACCTGAAAAAGCTTTTCGATTCTGATATACTTTCTCGATCAGAATCTCAAAGCGCATGATCCAATCCACAGCCATCATCCAAGCTCTTTAATACTGGGATGTTCAAGTTCGGATCTCTAGAGTCCGATCAAGACCGGATGTTCAAATTTGAACTCGTCCAGAGTCCGATCAAGACTGTCAATCATCATCATAATGGCTAAGTAATTCAACTTCACACCCCAAACTACAACTGCTAGTACCAAAAAAATGTTATCCTCACAGCATCATGAACTTGGCTTCCAACTTCACCCAGATCTTGGCATACTTCTTTGCCTCGCGACCCGGTGAGGCCATGACCATTGACTACTCATGACAGCTCAGTTGTTGTTGCAGCTCCCCAGCTCGAAGTTCACCCGATGACCTTTTTATCCTGAGCATAATGCTGATATCAACAAACATCAACCAGCATCAAGAAACATGAAACTTCCAGAGACAACCAGCAGGAAACCAAAAACAACCAGCAACCAGCAACAACCAGCAAGAAATTCCAACCAACAAGCATTAATTACTGAAAATCAGCCAATCAACCAATCAACCATCTAACATCAATCATCCAACCAGCATCAATGAAGATCAACCAATCACCGTCAACTGGGTATGTGACAATTGACAATTCATAGCGGTAACCCCAGTCAACTCGAATGGTTTCCATTCGTTCATCAGCGGCTTAGTGCGGCACAAAGCCATTGGGGTGTTTCTCAAAACAGGGGTACCCTCAGTTATCATCCCAACATATCCCAACTGTGAATGATTTTGTAGGAGCGAGAACTCATCAGGTGACTGGATTTTATAGGTTATAGACCAACCACTAATCACCATCAACCACCATCCCCTCAGCTTCAACTCACCAGCTGCTGGGTCGCCCCGGCAGGACCATCCCGTGGCTCGGTGCCACTGGTGCCCGGCACCAAGGTCTCGTAGCTGAAGCCGTCGGGGCGCACCTGCGAGGCGAGTGGTGAGATCTGGGGACCGGTGATGCGTCAGAACCAGTGGTGAATGATGGTTGGATAGATGGTTAGATGGATAATCAAAATCTAAGAGATGTTTATAGTGGTTGATGAGGGTTTGTGAATGGTTTATTAGTGATTGGTTCATGGTGAATTGATGGTGAATTGATGCTTGATTAACGGTGAATCGATCACAGCAAGTATTGGATACAAGTGAACAATTAATGTTTCTTTACAGTCAATACTAAAGTTATCTTGCTGGTTGACACTATAGTCAACTTGCTGTTACTTGCCAAGAAACAATTATATAGTTTCTTGAACACAATTAATGGTACTCTATAGTACTCTTGGCTACCAATATTTCACTGGTGATAAACAATGCTTAATATGAGCTACACACTGATTGATGATGTTTAAACATGACAACAAACGTTGCGAATGAATGTATTGATGATTTTTTAATGTTGAAGATATACTGGCCATATGGAAACAATCGGAATATACCGGGGATAATCACAAATTAACAATAATCATATGTCATCAGAATGACAATACTGATCTATCCCCAGCACAACGGCGGGACGGTCCGCCACACCCAAACACACACATGTGCGAACACACCCTGCAGCAATGGACACATCAACAAACCAAAACATCGAACCACATCCGCACTAAGCACCACCCAGCAAAGACCAACAAACTCCAGCACGGTACATCTTGGACGCAGAAATTTTCCGACCTCTGCATAACTGGGCCAAACAGCAGCCGCAGTCAGCAATGGTAGCCTCGAAGCGGCACCATGAGTGAGAGATGATTCAGCAATGTGATGGACAACAATAAATTCAGCAGCTAAAGTGAACCACGCGACATAACTGACAGAATTGGTGATAAGTCGGATGATCATCCAATTGATTGACACATGTTTAGCGAACCACTTAACATGACGTTTCAGGGGTATGCCGCTAGGTTGAGAATGATTCGTGATGATTTCCACAACAAGATCCTTTTGACCGGCTTGCCAGTCGCTTCTTGGCGTGACAAATGGTAGAAGTCTGAGCCTGCTGTTGGACCACCACTCGAAGTGTTTGGCTAATGAAGGTTCATAATGATGTTTGGTGGTGGTTGATAACGGCTAGTGATGGTTGATCAATGGCTAGTGACTACATGATAAACAGAAATGAAAGATCAAAAACCACCAGTCCCTCAGCTCTGTGACATGCACAAATGTACACCGATTCATTCAACATTGATACCGGTAAGCATACTGTATATATGGAGACCATCATTTGACAAAAGTTCACCATTAGTTTACCATGAAAGCCGGTTTTACCATCATTATATAATCTCTCACCAAACATTAAGTAAGGCTGGTTTAGTAACCAAAAAAGCATGACTCAACCTAGTTTATTAACAATCCGCAGACCGATCATTGACCTAGTTTAGTAACCAGTAGTTAACCATTAAACTAAGCTGTCATTAACTGAACATGTGCAAGCCATCATGGTAACAATCAAAGGTAATTACCAGAATGGTACCAGTAGTTATCTACTTCAGACAATAACCGGCCATTGACTAACTTTTAATCAACAATGAACTAAGCATCATTGTCAGCTATCGATTATGAACCATTAGTCAACCATTAACCAACCATCAACCAGGTAATAACCAACCATTCACCAACCATGAACACACCATCATTAACCACTATTAGACCTGGTTTGGCAATTTTCATAAACTAACAATCATCATTAGGCAACCATTAACTAATTAACCATTATAATCACCATTAACCAACCATCATATATAGATCATCGTTAACTCCCGTCATGATAGTTAACTACTCCAGGTAATTGCCAACCATCAACCAAGGTTCCACTAATCAAGGAGTACCTGGTTTAGTAACCACCATTAACGAACCATCAATCGACCACCCTTCCTCCCACGTCCAGGGCGTCACCCCAGGATGGCGTCACGTCGCGGCGCGGCTGAAAACAGCCAGCAAGGCAGCTGCGCAGCCTGATGCAGCGACCGATTCTATCCCCAGCTGGGACGGAACATGAGGGTGATGGATGTGAAACCAGTACTGTAAGCACCTGCATTTCCACTCAAATCATTCAAATTCTTGGTTGGTACTTCAGTACTTATCCAAAAATCCAACAAGTTGATTGAACACAATCAATCAAGCATGTTGCTTCTTGACCACTAACTTCTGTTCTCGCTTTTTTTCCCCAACTTGTCACTGCTTGGTGGCCGGCAAGTCTGCCTTCAGCTAAACTTCTGTTGAAAATGCTGGGGAGCCACACCAGGAGACACACTCCGCTGATTAGCAACCTGCAGGTCATCGTTGGGCACAGCTGAGCCAACAACGGATTGGTGGTTGAAACTATGTTTATGACTTGGGCTCAGCCTACATGACCTGAAAGCCGCAGTGAAACTGGAGGAAATGCTGATTGGCAACAATAACTAAGGATGGTTACTTAGCGTTGAATGTCAATGATAATGGCACTTGTTTAAACAGGTACAGCTCAAGTATCCAAATAGCTAATCATTAATGACCTATCAGTGTTTAGTAAACACAGAAATATTAACATTTTTACCCTGCAGCTGGATAAATAATAATCATAATGATATGTTCCAGCTCTTTGCAGCTCTATATGCCTGAGGGAACTCTCTCGATGACGCTGACGGCCCATGGCTTGTGCCGGCAACGAACTTGTTCCACCGCTGTGCCTTTGTTCCAATGGGTCCTGGATCATGGGATAACCTGCGTTTTGGGCCATGCCAAGGTTGCAAGCTGGTGAATTGATTCATGGCCAAGATAGTTCAAAAAAAGGAACAGCTCAAAATAACTCCCATACTGGAGATATCTCAAGATCATATCCAGCCACTTTCTCATGGAAGTTGCAATGAGTCAGCGTGCGGATGTTCAGCTGAAAGGAACTCGAGTTGCCAACATGATTGGACATTTTATAGTTGTACCGTAGTTGGAGTCTTTGCAGTCTCCACTATAGTTATGCGAGTTCTATTAGTTTCAAATGAACATATATGACCATCATGTCAACTCATCCCGCATTTCCCTTGTTTGGAGACGTCTGATGATCCTTTGCCGCGTGGTTCCACGTTGCAGAACGCGCGGCAAGTTCCGAGCCAAAAGCTGTGAGGCGCCAGGCATTGCCATTCTGCTGGGGTATGGTCGCAAAGTGCCGCATCAAGTGGTTAGTACTAAGCTATCTGATCATGGCAACCATTCACCATATTAGATGGTTAATGATGATCAATGCAGGTTGATGTCATTTGTCATCAACCACATTGACTAAATAACCATCATTAACCATCATTGACTGTCATTCACCATCATGAAGCATCTTTAACCATCATGGACCATCACCAAGCATGATTGAAAACAAACCACCACTAACCATGAATGGCATATCACAAACGACTACGGGTCCAGGTGGTTTTCGAGCATTTTTCCCTCAGCAGTGATTTGTCAGCAAAGATAGTCATAGGACAATCCATCCAACCCTGACACCCTCGTGATCCCAACCCTGACACCCTCGTGTCCTATCCCAGTTCCTAAGTCCCTGACCAGGTGAGCGGCATACTCCGACAAGAATTCCATGGCCAGCGACACTTCTTGGCCGCTGGCAGGGAACCTGCAGCTCTGGAAGCAGTTCATGCGAGCGGACGGATTCAACGTACTAGGTCTATTTGTTTGCGGTTCAATGTTACAACAACATGAGGCTATATTTGACTACCAAGTAGGTTTCATGGTTTGCAGTTTAATGTTGTTGAGCATAAATTTGGGAACCTACTTATGAGTCAGTGCATTTTACAACCAACATTTAATTGTGCAGCCTGTATGTAAAAAGTACATAAAAGTATGGAGGTATTTGCATTCAAAAGTTCCGTTCCAGAAACTCATGTCCTGCCCACCCAGCTGTGCATCCCTACTTCTTAACCCTGGTTCTAGGGTTTACAACCCACCTAATCAGGGATATTTACCTCGGTCATATGATGGTTTCTCAAAACAGGGGTAACCCCGAATCATCCACTATAAATATAAATCATTCATTTAAAAGAAATAAACCAAGCATTTTGGGGTGGCCTACGGCTTGAGAAACCACCCTATCCCGCTTGGACCCAGCACCAACCTGTCCGTGTCACAGCCATGGAGCACCACCCAGCCGCTTGCTATCGCTTGGCCCAGCGCCTGAAGGTGTCCTCATCTTCTGCCTCTGCACCACAGACCAGGAAGATCAGCCTCGCGTGCACGATCTGTCGCCATAGCGATTCCAAGGGACGTGTTGGAAGCGACATGAACCACCAGCGATAACCAGCCGTAGAACCGACTGCAACCGACTACTACAAGGTACTGGAAGAAATTGAGAGAATGAAGTAGTTGAACTTTAAGAAAAAACCTGGTTGAGTGCAGAAGTGTTTCTTTTCGAAGGTTTGGACTTTTTCCAGGTCGTAAAGTATTCATTATTCATATTTCACAAGTCATTAACATTACCATTAACTATGAGCCATTTAAACTGCCATCATGAAGAATTACAAAATCCATGACAACACACCATTCGAAAACATGTTTCAATTGGTTCATAATGGCAAATCCATTCGAAATCATGAACCAACAAGTTGAAAGCCATGAATCATGAGCCATTGAACATCATTGAATCATGATGTTCGAAATCAAACATGGATCCTGGTTCATCAAATCAACCATGAGCCATTTAGTATCATGAACCAACAAGTTCCAACACCAACCAGGCCACACTCACCGTGGTCCAATGCCCAGCTGCACCATGCCTAGCCCCGCCCCTCGGCCTGGCAGAGTCGATTTGGGACTCGGAAAAGTCCTCAGCCGCACACCAGGGATGAGAAGTTCAGGATGCAGAATGAGTGGATTTGATTGGATGGATTGATGTGTGGATTTGATTGGATTCATGATTGGATGAATTGATGAATTGATGAATTGATAAATTGATTTTCATGGTGGTTACTTACTCTTAGAATCAATGGAATTGACCAACAAATTCACATAAAATTGACCAACACGCATTACTCTCCATCAATTAATCACTACTCACCAACGAACCAGGATTGATGGATCTTCAATTCACGCCCACTAGTTGGTGAACCATCGACTCATCACTAGAAACTCAACACGGTCAATCATTGACGAACATTCACCGCCAATCACCGTCATCAACCATCATTAACCACCATCAATCCTCGTCAAAGCATCATAAACCATCAACAGCCATCCTCAATCTGGGTGTTTCTCAAAATAGGGAACGCCCCAAATCATCCAAGTAAGAAACCATCCATAACTCCATAACTTTGGGGATCCCCAAACTGGCTTGAGAAACGACCATCTCAAGATTCCAACATCTATAGTTGGTATATTCCCTAGAATTGTTGCTTATTAATCATCCCCTATAAGCTCTGATTATATTCTCTTAGCTATACTCTAATTGTTGGCTATTGGTCTAGCCTTTAAAAATGCATTATTCCCTATGTTATACAGTAAGCCCTTAAAATAAACAACATCCCTTACAAAAGGATTTATTGTAATCATCCCCTGACAGAATCCGTTACAATCAAGGTATTGATAATTGTTGGTTATTGGTATATGCCCATGAATTGTTACTGATTAATTCTCCCCCATAAACCCTTACAACCAACATCCCACAATTGTAATCCCCTATAATTGTTGCTATGTCACTCCGATAATCCCTTGATATAATCAAAGCTATTCATAATCCCCCAATTTCTCCCCCATAAACCCTTATAATCTATAGTTGGTATATCCCCTCTAATGGTTGGTTACTAATTCTCACCCCATAAACCCTTACAACCAACATCCTAGAATTGTAATCCCCTATCATTGTTGGTATATCACTCCTATAGCCTCTATAGTTGGTATATCCCCTGCAATTGTTGATTATTAATTCTACCCCATAAACCCCTTATAACCAACATAAACCCAGAATTGTTATCCCCCATAAACCCCTTATAATCCCCCACAAAAAACACCTCATCCCTTAGGACCCATCCGACTTCCCATCCGCTCCTGTGGCACCCGGATGCTTTCCCCAGGAGCCGCCCTCAGAGTGGCAAGGACCTCGCCGATCCAAGCCTCGCGCAGCTTGGATAGACACAGGGGCTGGGCACCCAACAAGTCACCAGGCCACGGGTTATCCATGGCTGACTGGCAATCCATGGGTTATCCATGGGTTATAATCCACATTAACCCATGGATGTTTAGTGGATTATACTGGTTATTTATGGTTATCCATGAGTTACTGTGGATTTTAGATGTTTGGTTGACTTGTTGGGTTTAGATTTTGACGCTCCAAGTGATATGATTTTAGTGGGTGATCATATGTGATCATACTTGACTGGCTGATCATAGCTATCAGTTGGGTGCTATAATTTTGATTTTTTTGGTGATCGTACTTAATGGTCAATGATTTTTTCAATATCAATCTTAAGTTTGATAATACTCATACTTGAATTTGCTGGTCAATGATGCTTTTCAAGTATATTGATCTTAGGTATGTTCATACAGTACTAGGTTCATGATGGTGAATGATCATCTGTTGGTTCCTGATAAGCATCCTTTGGTAATGGACTGGTGAGTTGTCGGACTGGTCAGTAATTGCCAGGTTGTTGTTTGTCCATTGTTGGTCAAGGATTTTTTATTGTTTTTCCGATCTTAAGTACAATGATACTAGATTAATGATAGTCTGTTAGTTAGCCTCTGGTAAACCAACCTAGCAATGGCTTATCCACCATTCAAGCAGATTACCTATTGGGATCGGTGATTTTCCATTGAAAGACTACCAAAGCTTTAACTACCAGGGACTGTCAACTCAGCCTATCTTAGATTACAGTAGTTCTCAGCTGGGTAACTGCCAGGCGAATGCTAGATATAACGATCGCTTGTGTCATGTTATTTTGATCAACCTACAACATTTGGGGGTGATATGTTTGTTGGGAAAGAAAATCATTCTTGCGATACTGGAATATGTTTTTGATTTTCATACTATCAAATGTTGCTGTTGGTATTGTTGGTTGTTCTTCCCCATCATGAACCATGTGCTTGTCCATTGTTATACACAACGAGCAACCACTCTCAATCATTATGAACGAGTACTGAAGCATGGCTTCCAAGATTATCAATTCAGCTACATCAACCAAAATCTACCAGCATCGTTAACCGTTCATCAACCACTCATCAAGCATTCATTGCCATCATTATCAACCATTGATCAACCATTTATCAACCATTTATCGACGATTCTGGGCCAGCTCCCAACAGAAATCAACCCCGCAACCATCCTCAGTCAACGCCACCCAAGTGCCAACGTCCTCAGCACTCCCAGCCTGGTGGGAAGCAGTGGTGACCTGCAACAGCCCAACAGCCAAGTCGGTTGACAAGTTGATAGGCACAGGGTTGATGATGGTTGATGGTGGTTACTGATGGTTAATGACTTAATGATGGTTAATGATGGTTAATGACTTAATGATGGTTAAAGACTTAATGATGGTTAATGATGGTTAATGACTTAATGATGGTTAATGATGGTTAATGACTTAATGATGGTTAATGACTTAATGATGGTTAATGACTTAATGATGGTTAATGATGGTTAATGACTTAATGATGGTTAAAGACTTAATGATGGTTAATGATGGTTAATGACTTAATGATGGTTAATGATGGTTAATGACTTAATGATGGTTAATGATGGTTAATGACTTAATGATGGTTAATGATGGTTAATGACTTAATGATGGTTAATGATGGTTAATGACTTAATGATGGTTAATGATGGTTAATGACTTAATGATGGTTAATGATGGTTAATGACTTAATGATGGTTAATGATGGTTAATGACTTAATGATGGTTAATGACGGTTGGTTTGAGAAGCTGATGGTTAATGATGGATGGCAAATGAATGGCAAATAAATCGCAAACAAAATGGCAAATGATGGTTCATGATGGTCGATAAGTAGCGATGATTTGCAATGTTCACCTTGGGTTAACAATAGTTGATGATGGCTAATGAATGCTAATGATGACAACGGCGGTTGAGATAGCGGTTGATAATAGTCAACAATCAATGGCTGCAAGTGATACTTGATGATGTTGCATCTTGAGTGAATAATGATCAATGAGGCAATTCTGATAAAGATGTTTTGTCACATTTGATGATATTGATAGCTGCTATTACGGTGTACAGTCCAAAACTCATATGGGAGTAGACATTGGAGAATATCACTCATTGGATAGCCCATCATCATGTTGAGTAATGACATGGTATATCAATGCCTGGTCGGTGGTTGTAATCCATCCCAACCACATGATTCAATTGGAACAATCATCCCAAATATTGGCGAAGGAAAATATGTCTAAAATGGCCAGCTAAACAAAACTGATTAACTGATGATTAACGATGACAAAGTGATGCTTAATTCATGATGAAGTGATGACTAATCAATCTGAGCCATGCATCATCAACTGACTAACTGATTAATTGATTATCAATCAATCAATCAATAACTAATTGTTGGTATCAATGATTGATTAACTGGATTAACTGATTAACTGATCAATCAATCTGATGCCAACAATTAGTCAATCCATTGCAGTGTGATTGATAATCATCAGTTAGCATTGATAGTCAGTTAGTCAATTGGTTAATTGATAGTTAGTTAATGAATTAGTTGCCATTGTTACATCCATAGCGACCCCTGCTTAAACAGCTTCTCCAGCCTCCTTTGCAGCGGCTCCGACAATCTCCTGGCCAAGCTGGTGCACCAGGGGTAGTGAAGCCATGGTGAAGGTTGCACCCGTAGTGAGGTAACGGGCTTATAGCCATGGTTATAAACCACGGTTAGCCGATTATGACATTTGGGTTATGCCATTTGGGTTGCGCCATGGTTATGAACCCTTTGAGATAGCTGCACGAAGCCCGAACAGACCATCTATAACCTTGGGTATAACTTTATAATCATCTACAGCCGCTGAACTAACTCCTAACCTCGATTTCACCATGGTTAGTTTCCAGTAAGTGAACATGGCACATCCAAGCACCTGAAGGTACAGCGAAAGGCTGCGG
The DNA here is from genome assembly GCA_009767595.1 of Symbiodinium kawagutii. Classification (NCBI taxonomy): domain Eukaryota; class Dinophyceae; order Suessiales; family Symbiodiniaceae; genus Symbiodinium; species Symbiodinium kawagutii. The sequence goes on along the minus strand of VSDK01002196.1, from coordinate 47,174 downwards.
AGGGAAACTCAACTGGCAAAAGTGGTGCCTGAACATGGGCATCCCCTGGCCATCGCTGAGTGTACAATTAGATGTTGAAACTTCAGTGATCCCGAGAATGCTTTGCTGAAAAGGATCAACTTTGTCATAGGGTACCCGGCTTTGGGGCCAGAAGCCAATATCGCTGGAGAATACCATGGTATGGTGAGTGGCAGCATCCACGACCATCCTGCCATGCTACTTATAATCATTCTCGCCCTCAATTGGTCTTCAACTGAGTGGCTGGCTCACTGGTTGGCGGTAAACCCATAGCTTATCATATTGTGGATCTTGCAGCTGTCAATGAATACTCACTGGCTATCAAGGATACTCTGCTTGATGGTCAGACACTCTGAAAAATCTGAGTCATCCAGAAAACATAATCAATCAATCATAACGAATGATGATTGATAAACAACACGTACTTGAACCATCTTGCACCCACCAATCAAACGACAGCTCACTGCACATGCGGCCAGTAGGACTTCTTGAGCTCTACGAGGCGGCGGAAACCCTATCTATGGACCCAACAGATATCCTTTCCCACTACTATTGAACTCTGGGCCCCCAGAAAATGCATTAATTACAGTCTATATATATATAAATAAATAAATAAATAAATATATATAATATATATATATATACAACCAACCAGGGTTTGCGTGCGGGGGCTTCAAGAGGAAAGGTATTGTAAGCATGGCAGCACCACCAAAAGCTGGCTTTTGAAGTCATCTTGCGAAGCGGCCATCAGCCAAAGCTTCCCAAGGAATCCACAGTTCCTCCTGCTTCTGCACGTCAAGAGATAGTGTGCTACATCTGTTCATCAACCACCACTAGGGTGGCGACGGCCAGGATATGCCAGGATCATATGCTTCGCATGACAACATGCAGTCAGAATTATGGCATTTTCTGTTCGCCCCTAAAGGCCCTGAAAAAGTCAGGAATGAAGGTAAACCTCAACCCACCAAGAAAAGCATTGTGTTTGATAGGGAAACCCACCACTTTCACCGGAATGACTACGGATCGCAAAGAAATCGGGAAAGTCTAGGCAATGCTCGGCTTTGGCTAGAACATGCTATCATCATGGGTTTGCATGGTTAAACGATTTGGATAACATCAACTGAAAAAATCAGATCAAGTCTAATCAAAAATAGTAAACGGACATCAACATGGCCTAAGAAAATATTGCCACCAGTAGCGAGAACAAACTGCTAGGAAATCTTTGTCGTTTTCCCTGCCATGATCCAATCGAAGTGTTCTTCTCGAATTTCTGCAGCAAATGGCTACGGATAGATTTCAGCGCAACGAATTGGTGGGACACCCACGGTGTAGTGGTATCCATACCTTCGAGCTTAAAACCTTCATGGTGGTTGGCGGTATCCGTTTACAAGGCAGTCATATCCCTCCATCGGTTAGTCAACTGATCTGTGAATCTCCAGATTCAAAGGTTTCTCCTGTCGACCATCCCATGCATTGACACTTAACGTGGAATAAACTGAGACAAGTCAGACACATGGGCCTTTCTCAAAATTGGGAACCCAAAAACGGGTTGGTTTGTTGCTAAAAAATGATCAATAATGCTGGATGATTCGGGGTACCCCCAGCTGCTAAGAAATCACCACATGGCTATGACAGCTGGTCAAAGGCTAGGGCACCAAGGCACCGACGAACATGTGAGTAACATCTTCGTGTTCTGATAATGGTTACACAAGGATCAACAAATATTTGATGGTGAATGGATGGTGAAACATGAATAATCACAACTACCATCACCATCTACCATGTCAATCACCACAAATCAATATGAATCTACTATATTTGATGGTGAACCAACGGCGAGGCAACTTTTGGGTTGGTTGATTACAACAAAGGTTTATGTTGAGCCAATGATCTACTCAACCAGTACTCTAAATCAACCTACTAGTACGTTGAACGTGTCTAAATCAACCATAATCTATCTAAATCGACCAATGCTCTATTCAACGAAAAATCTAAAAAACGAACCTTCGCTGAAACGATGATTTTTTCCGCTTTCTCTCTGCAACCAGCATGGGTATGCCGCAGCGCAGCAGTTGCTGCGGTCTCTGGAACAGAGAACAGCGAGCTGCTCTTCGCCCCAAGCTTCAGCAAAGTGATAGCGCAAGGCTTCACCAACAGCCATGGTTGGTGGCTTCAACCCCTACAAAAAATACATTAGTCAACCAACCAACTGCTTGTAACTACTAGGGAAAATCAAAAATGTTTGAAACCACCAACCAGCCATGGTTGATGATAGGCCTTGATAGGGAATCGCCAACAATGATGGTCAAACAACTACTGAGAGGGAGATTTCTCCAGTCATAGGGAACTCCAAAGTTATGGAGGTTTTCGCTACGTTCCAGGTTTCCCAACCTGATTATAAAAGGGTTCCTTCAAACAGGGGACCCGCCAAAAATGGTTGCTTTAGTACAACAAATGGTTAACAAAAGATGATTCGGGGGTCGCCCTATTTTGAAAAACATCCATATCAATCTGGATTCATCGCTACCAGAGCCGGTGTCGGATAGCACCAGTTGTTTGTCAAGGTCCTTGTCGCTTATGCCATGTCGCTTCGCTCAAGCTGTGGCTTGGGAGGCAGAGAGCCCTGCCGTGTCAAAAACTTCTGGGCCCCAAAACGGGAACGATATAAGTAGCATGGGTCAAAATCGGTAGAAACTCAAGCAGAACCTGAAGTCCCAACCAACAGCTATGTGAATCATTCAGCAGTTTTGACCCAGCGGAAATACTACAAGTTGTTTACAAATTCTGAATCTTTTCGATCTGCAGATCGCTGGAGGTTAAGGTTGGTAGCTGGTGGCTGCTAAACTTCAAGATGGCTGGACGAAAGAGTCAAGTATTGGCAGAAATTATTGATCTCCAAGGAAGCCCTATAATTGCTGGTTGAATCCAGAGTAGATTTTCCGATCAACCACTCCAACGAAGTATCTAACAATCAGATCCTGAAACCATAAGAGCTCTCTTGTTAGCAGTTGCTATTGAGTCATCAAAGAATCGATTTCTTCTTACTGCAGTGTTCATGACCCAGCTGGAATATGACCAACGACCTTTGGAAAAAACAATAACAACAACAGGTGGAAGCTGATGTTCTGATGTTCGCCTTGTCATCCACACCCCAAAACTCCAACAGCACAGCAGATTTGACATAGTTGGCCACCATTTCTTGATGACCATCATGTGGTTACCCATTTGGATGGTACCCATTTGACATAGTTGGTCCTCCCCTATAAATCATTAACCATCCAAAGTTGCCAATTCTGATAATTTCTGGCTTCTCATCTTCCCCAATCATGACACTCCTGGATACGCTTAAGACCTTCCCAGGGGGGTGACCAGCTTGTGCACAAAAGGGATAGCATTTTTGGTAAGGCGGGTGACCAGTTTCAGAACCGAAGCTTGGTAGGGTTCGGCTGTTAGTTTCCAGGGCACCCAGCTCCAAAAACCTCAAGAAACTCCCATGGTGTTCCAGCTCGCCAATCACAGCCGCAACCACCACACTGACCACGCCGTGAGAAAACGACACCGCATTGCGTGTGTTCACCATGTTGAGGTCACCCTTTGTGGCTTCAAACATTCATGCAGCTTAAGGTGATTCTTCGTCAACTAATGTGGTTCATGCTGGCTCATAGTGGTTGAGGGTCGTTGATGGTGGTTTCTGGTTGTTATGATGGGTGAATGGCTGGGTTCTGGTAATGGTGGTTGATGGTGGTTGATGGTGGTTGATGGTGGCTGATTGGTGGTTGATTGGTGGTTCATGGTGGTTCATGGTGGTTCATGGTGGTTCATCGTGGTTCATCGTGGTTCATGTTGCATACACTCGTGGATAACTTTGAATAAGTGTGAAGTCATTGGTCTATCACATGGGCCTGGATTGGAGGAGCCTGCGAGTCAAGTCTCACCATGGGTAAATGAACAGAAGATCAGCTTTGTTATCAGCCAGGATCAAGCTCTCTTGTAATGCTTCTCAACCAGTGTGACAAGCTATTACCTGTGGTTGATGATGGTCAGCATTTAATTGCTATTGCCACACCCGTGATCAGTTATCACTATCAACACTTGTCAACCAATGCTATCCTCCAATGAACCAACGACTGTTCATTGAAACCAATAGATGATATCAACTCTGCTTAACCATCATCCGCAGCTGGAAGTATCATGAGTGCCTCTGATCATCAGCCTGGGAAGCTAAGTGCTTGAGGATTCCAGGGCTTTTCTGGGTGAAGGGAGCTGCCTTAGCCAGCGCTCGGTGCCTCTACTTGATTGAAAAAAGATGGGCCCAGGAGGGCGATGACGACAAAAGACCTGGCCTCACCCATGCCACAGAGGTGAAGATCACAGCCATGGCCTCACCCTGGTGATTTCCCCAGAAGTCAGTGATCATCTCTGGTGAGTTAAAACCTGCCCCAAGTGTTGCGATGTTCAGCAGTGTGAGCCAACAATCCACCACAGCTTTTGGGTATCAATGAGTCGGTTCGAGCCGCTATGGTAGCCCCAGCCGCAAAACATCAGAGGCTCCAGCATTTGGAACTGCCGCTCTCTGGGTTCTCAGTTGAATCAACTTGGTTTCAGCACAACATCACCAGCTCAAATGAAGATGTCGTGGCCGCACTTCACCGGTTGTCTGCTGTGATGGCGGCCAGTGTGCTTGCCTCATCGAAAAAGAATCGCCTCTGTGGCTTGGGTGATGGCGACTTGGAAACTGGTCTGCAGCAAAAATCTTAAGACTTTTTTGTATTTCGGGGTCTTTGTCCAAGAAGACATCCTGAAGTTTTGCACGCAAGCACGCAAAACGAATCTTGGAGCCAGAAACGAGATGATGTTCTGGGAAATGCACAACTAGGACTAGCAAAGCTACAACTGAAAACACATGGGAATCAAGAAAAGAGCTGACATGGTCCATTGCCCTAGACTTACAATTGACATCATCAATAATCAAACCACGACCACCTCTCCCTACAGAACATGATTTGCAAGACCAATGTGCAGCTGTACTGTTGATGGACGGATCAGCAGCAGCCATAAACAAGTACTATGACTCCTTGTGGCATACAACGGTTATCATGACTGTATGAGTCCACCATAAACCCCAACAGTACCGGATACAAAGAGAAATGCAGATCTTGGCAAGAATGAGGTAACCCAAATGATCTATAAGACTATTCTCCTCATCTTTGTCAGAGCACAGAACAAGCACCAGCTCAATGCGCTCAATCACCATGGTTAGGATGTAAAGCCATTAGCCACTCATGATGATCTATCTTAAGCCATGATAATCAACCACGCTTCATCCCATCTGAAGCATCATCACTATACCAGCTACTTGTGTTCACCCCTCAGCGAGCGGGCCCAAGGTTTAGTACACGGGAATGACAACAGGCAATCGCAACTTGTTGAACCAAACTCAACGAGTAGCAACTGCGGAACAATGATCAACACCATCATCAACCATCATGTCTGGGGGTTTCTGAAAATGGTATACTGCAAGAATGATTGGCTCATTACTATGAATGGTTCATGTAAAGGATGATTTCGAGGGAACTCTATTTTGAGAAACCCTGCTGCACCAGCATGAACGAACTCATCATCAGGAACCACCAGCAATGAACTATGACGAGGCCTTAAAATCTGAAAGTAAAAACACATTTCACCATCAAAGACTTTTGACAACAGGCATGTGTGCAGTGTTTTTCTCCTTGAACAGGAGCCATCCGACATGGACAGCTTAGCTTCGCTGAGCAGCTCAGCTCTTGGGCGTATTAGGCTCAGCAGCTGGGTCATGCAGTTGCAGCCTTCTCTGAAGCCGTGGAAAACCAGGAACAAGGAGTGGCCCCCATAGCACTATTAACCATCACTAGCCATCATCAAGCAGCATCATCAACCATCCCTAACCATCATTTAGCTGGAGTTCGTTGGTTTGTAGATAGGGTTGATCAGAGCACCAGTGATGGTTCGACTATAACAATTGAATGGCAACTTACAACTAAAAAAAGGGGTCCCACCTTGAAGATTCAAACTCCAGAGATCGAACTTGGCATCTGAATTAGGTGCAGCGCAAGAGCGCAAGTAAGCGCGTCAATACTTCATAAATCAAATGATTTCACCTGGCGGCGCTTCAAGTCACTGCGGTGGTTACAAGGTTCACCCAGAAATGTAGCCCCCCTGGAAAAACCGGTGATCCAAGGGAATCTGGAAATGGATTCGTCAAAGCCTGGGTTGACTGAAACCCTTCCCAATCTTGAGGAGCTTCGTAGTAGATGAATCGGTAAGGGATACCATCTTCTACCGACACAGCCATCCCAAGGCTTGGGCCTCTGCATGTATGGCATAACCTCAGTCGCAAGAAATGGGGCACAGGTTGGCTCTCTATCAATCCAAGTGCTGGCAAAATGGATGGCTGGATGGCTGGATGGATGGAGGGATGGATGGATGGATGGAGGGAGGGAGGGATGGATGGCTAGATCGATAGGCAAATATACGTAGAATAGATGAATACGCAACAACAATGAACACATACTGTAAATCTTATAGACATATCTATACATGTATGCATACAGACATATCACCACATATAAATGATCATCAATGATGGTCGAAATCGATGAAAATACACTGTCCCCCAGATCCCACAACTCTTATGAAGACACCGTCGTGCCGGTGGTACACCAACAGACTATATCCACCTTAGCCCCCCAGATGTGTGACTTGATGTAGCCCATGAGTTCGGTAACTGGCAAAACCATCATCTAACAAACAAATTGGCAGCGGTCTGTCTGGGTGGCTGGCTGGATTATTGGTTTGGTTGGTCCTTTGCTTGGTTCTTCTTGGTTCTCAGTTGTTCAATATGCCACCACAACAAGGCCACAAGCTCTTCTCTTGCTTTGTTGGTTGCTAGGTTGTTTAGTTCCTTGATCGGTCACTTGGTCGGTCACTTGGTCGGTCACTTGGCGTTGGTTCCTTGGTTGCTTGGCGCTCCCTGAGTGCTTCAAGTCACGCTTCTGCGCAGTTTCTCCGACAGATTCTCGAAGACTTTCATGATCCTGGTGCCATGGCAGCGATCCAATGCCACCCTGGCACCTGGTGATTGGTCGTTGATGGCTATAGCTGATTGTTAACATTGAGCCAACCACCAATCTGATGGTTAACATTGATGGTTTACCATTGGTTTATCCCTTGCTGGTTGGTCATTGATGAGTAATAGCAAGGGATAAACCAATGGTAGACATTTGATGGTTGATGATCGATGGCTATTGATGGTTTTTGATCGCTTGTTAATACCATGATACTGGTTGATGGTGGTTATTCACGGTAAGTCCAGCTGGTCGATGATGATTGACACGACTGGTCAATTACCTGTGGTTGATGATGGTTAACATTGGTCTGCTATTGGTTCATGATGACGAAATCCATTAACATGTATGTAGGCATCAACGATGTGGTGAGTCAACACTACGATTTCTGGCCAACTAGGTTTCTACTAGCAGTCAAAGGTTCGTTCATCAACTTCATCAAATCCCACCAAGAGAAAGACGACTGCCAACCAGTTGAGTCCCAATCCGCAACCGTTGAAATTTGCTTTGGATTGAAAGGTGGGTAGATAGATGTTGCCAGTTCTTTGACATTCAGAGTTCTCCCAAGTGAGCTTCGCACCTGGAAAGGCAACGCATCGATGGCTTCGCTGTGATTCACCGCCATGAAACCAAGCCGTCGGAACCCGTCGGAACCCGTGACCCGTTGCCCCCGTTGCGGTCCTCTTGAACCAAACCTCCATCTTCGCAGCGGCGTCACCCTTGGACGCCAACTCTTGTCTCCTTCAATCGCGGCTGAACCAATCATTATAATGGTCAATCATGGTCAATAGTGATGACAACCATTAATATCATGACATATCAGAATGTCTAGTGATGGTTAACAATGATGACAAATAATGTTTTTTCAATTGTGATGACTATTGTGTCCTTCGGTGTCCATTGATCTCTGGGATGCCCCAGCTCCAAGACAGCCCTACATCGGATCACTTGGAAAGTGTGAGCGACATGGTGGGTGCCACCATTTCAGGATCTGGGAGGTGGGTACCCCTATGAGAAAGAGGCTTGTCAACCCACCAATCGTGTGAAAACCACCAACCCAGAGGATGTTAGTTGGGGCCGGGCCCACAATGGACATGGACACTTCCCAGCAGGATCTGGCCTTAGGTCCTCCTCTCTCTTTGCTTTGAAGCGACTCAGCGGGCCGAACACACGTTTGTGCAGCACAGCGTCCAAAGAAAACAATGACCAAATGAGTCTTCCGGGGCTTTCCCCTTAAAATTGGTCAGTTTTAGATGATCAACGGTGATTTTGAGGGTCCTCCAATTCGAGAAATACCCATTGATAATTCGTGTTCTCCGCAAGTCAAAGGGCTACCCACCAAATCATCCCAGTCATGAATCAAATTTATAGTAAACGTTAATAAAGCAACAGTAACCTTGGGGTTCCCCAACTGGCTTGAGAAACCAACATTTCTTGCGTGTCACGAATGTCACCTTTTAGCATACCAACATGTACCGTACGTTTCTCGGTAGCTTGCTTGGGATTCGTAGGCAGATCTGGACTGGGGCCACAAGTGTTCAGAGACCGCAGGCAGGTGGGTTGGCGGTCAACCCAGGTGCGGTTGCGCAGTAAAGGCATCACTTCAGGTGAATGTTTCAACAAGTGCTCCAACATACTCCACGCACTCTGCATCCTGAGCATCTTGCGAATGCCCTGATGATCAGCAGGTTGATGGATGCCGATGGCATTTCAAATACTGTACCCCTGGTGTATCACCATTAGCCAAGGTTTTCTTTATGATTTTGTTGGTTCTTATCGCCCATAAAATTGAATGTAGACCCCTAGCCGTTGAACAACGTCCCAAAACAAATTTTCTCACAGCGCTACAGGAAAGCTCCAAGGGAAATGTCGCGCTGGAGCAAACAAAAATTTCCCCTGCAACTTAAGTGTCAACCAATGGATTTGTTGATAGGAAAATCGAGCCGGGAAACCCTTATTATAATTGCTATGTTTATCACCAAGCTTTCCTGCAGATTCTATCCATGAAGCCCTCATGATGGAAGCATGAGCCAGAGCTCCAAGATGCTTCAAGGTTGATTTTCCTGTGGATGACCCCCTTACAATGGCGAACTCATCCGGGTTTCCATAGTCGATTTTCTCATGGCCGAACTCCCAGGGCTCCAGCGTGGCATCTGCAAAGGGATCGTGCGGAGCCTTGTTGGCCATGCCCTGGCCGCGGCGGCTGCAGCCATGGCGCTTGGGACATCTGATTCGGAGTCCAAGGGATGGCTGGAGCAATGGCTGAAGTTGATCCCATGCAAAACTGGTGACATTTTGGTACTTGGAACATCTTGGAACTGGTGACACTCAACTTGTTTCAACTTGCTTCTCCCCCAAAGGCATCAAAGGGGACCACTTTGGTCACGATTAAACGACCAACCACTGCGCTTGGAAACCCGAAGGCAAGCGAAACGATGATTTGTCGGCTGGTCCAGTCATGCGAAGCTTGGGCCTAACGTGGGTGTACCTGGTGTACACGAAGATAGTCATGGTGAATGTCACCATGTTGCTACTTGCAGTGGGGATGCTAGCCTCTGAATGGGTGGAGTGCTTCATGGTGGATGACCGTGGAACATAGCGGTTTATCGTGATCATAGTCCCAGAATGGACCAATATGTAACTCTGCCACGCGGCCAGTTTAGGTTTCAATTTAGTCTCATGTGGGTGTTTCTCAAAATAGGCGTACCCCCACATCATCCGATATTAGTCAAGTCATAGCAATAAACCAGTTATTTTTGGGGTCCCTTATTTTGAGAACCCCCCATGCTGATAATCCCAAGTAATCCAAGCAGCGATAGTTGTTAGCCATTGGGTCAGTGGCTAGGTGAGTTTTTCCGACGGGAATGGTGGTATCAGTATCCGTAGTGATGCTACAATGGATGACAACCTCATCTGTACCAGGGAGTTTCGCGATATCACAATCCCTTATCCAAGATTCCTCTTGTGAAACAGAATAGTGATCCACGGGCCACACCAAGAAGGTTCATCGTTCCCAACAACATCTCCCATCAATTCAATGGTTTGACAATAGTTGGCGTCAGAATTGGTCTCCCTGCCTGCTACTTTTTTAGGGGCGCCTTGATTTTTGCCCAGCTATACCACTGTAATAAACAATGGTCGATAGGCACACTGTCTACATTGGCTGGCAACAAACACCACCAACCGCCACAACCAATCACCCCAACACCAACAAGCAACGACGACGAAGAAGAAACACAACAACAACACAAACAACGAACAACGAACGAGGGACAACAAACAACAAACAACACACACCACCACCACCACCACCACCACCAACAACAACAACAACAACAACAACAACAACAACAACAACAACAACAACAACAACAACAACAACAACAACAACAACAACAAGAACAACTACTAAACAATGTGACCATCAATCAACAAAATCAGCAACCGCACCTGCATGTAATGCAGCGGGCAGGGCAACTGCCCTTTGTCTTCCACCATCTTCTCCGCTGTCACCTCAATGCTGAGATTGTGAACAGGTACTGAAATCTGGGTTCTAGCCACCATGCAGCAACAGTTGAGCAGAGCAACCCATTGGGTTCCTCCCCAAAGATGGATGCACCTCTCCCTACAAAGGTGGTCCAAGGTTTGGTGTAGAATGGTTTTCCCCCCCAAGCAACGGGGTGGAGCACTTGGAGTGGTCGGAGAACCCACCCATGTGCCCCACCACACTCCGATCTCCAGTAGCTTGTAGGCCCTCATTGAGGCTTCGACGTATTCCAAGACCTCCCAGGACATAGCGACGCAACGTGACCAATCTGTTGGAAACGCAACGAGGTGATGAAGCAGCTGCGGAGAACGTCGAAGGGAACCAGAAACCGATGGTTTTTGCCACTGCTGATTGGTGTCATCAAGAACTACCATGAACCAACAACATCCAGCAAAAACCAACAACATCCAACAACAACCACCATGAACCAGCAACAACCACCCTGAACCAACACCATCCAACGACCCTTAACGATTAACCACCCTTAACGATTCACCACCACCAAACCTCGAGCCAATCCCCACGACTTGCTGCCTGTAGCTCCTCTCGGCTCACCCAGTAGATGCAATCCACAGGACAGGACGCCACCGCATAGTCCAGGTACTCCTGGGGGGTCGCCCTTGGTGGTCACCAGGGTACCCAGGGTGGTACCAGGGAACCCCTAGTGGTTATGAAACCAAGGTACTGGTTACCCTAGTGAAGTAAGCTAAGGTAACTAGGGGGACTTAGGTTACTGTAGTGGTTAGTTACCTTAGGTAGTCAAGCCTTAACAATTGACCAAGACTTGACCTTAGGTTACTTCACTAGGGTAACTACCTGGCAAATGGTAGATGTAACTATGGCGGGCTGGAAACCTGAGGATCTAAAAAGGGGGTACCACTCTGTAAGTGGTTTGAACAAATGCCGGTCGATGATGGTGATTGATGAAAGTAAATGATGGTCAATGGTAGTGGTGGATGATGGTTTCTACTGGTGGTTGAAGATTATTCATAGTGACTAACCAACTGTGGAAAATAATGGTGTTTAATGGTTGATAGTGGTGGGTGAACATGATCGACCAATGTTTAAGAATGGTGAACTGGTTCAATATAGACTAATAATTAAAAATGGTTTAACCACGGGGGTTCATCTAGTTCACAATCATTGACCATCCATCCTGAGTCATGTGATACACAAACTTGCAATTCGATTTGGGCGTTTTTCAAAACACGGGACCACCAAGCATCGTCCAGTTTATTAACCATTTATAATAAGCATCCATTTTTGGGGTTCCCCAGTTTGAGAAACCAACACATACATTCTGAAGTTCGTTATGCAGGCAGAGAATGGCGCCAACAACCGCCACGTTTATGCTAGTGATAGCAGCTGGTTCCGGAAAGCGGTGACTTTCGGAATTTGGAACCCAGTCTAGTGGTTGACAATGCTCTTATAGCCATCAGGTACAGAATCTAAGGTCAAAAACCTTTATAGCCATGATTGCTCAATAGCCATAGAGGTTTACGATGGTTATCCTATTAATGCACTACGTGAAACTCTTTCTAAACGACCTCTGCACCCAGGTCATCATTCGCTGGCGGTGCACGACTTCGGGCGGGCGAACCAGGGCTGTTCTCCTCGGAGTTTCCCCATTGCGTGTAGACGTTGGCCCGTCCTGGACAGGTGCCAATGCTTGAGCTTGTCACTGCTGGTGCTGGTTGGTACCAGGTTTGTTTCCCAGAGGCTATCAGGGAATGTCAACTTAGATTATCTTAGATTGGGTGGCTAAACTGCCCCCCTGAAAAATACGAATCAAACCTCCCAAATCGGGGAAACTGAAAAATAGTCGAGAAACGTGTAAAACCACCAAGCAAATCCGACCATTGGTTCATAAGTAGTGATATCCAACAGTGCCGCCTGGATAACCAACAATGGTACATCACAATAGTTGGCCAATCTCACAACCAATAACTCTAAGAGGAGCCAAACAGTGCTTATGCACACATTACACATGCAAAAGTTCTGATCAAAATGTGTAAGAGCTCTGTGTGAGATCGCACTTGCGCAAGGTCAGACTTCGGCCACAACCAACATCCACTGGTACCGTTCAGAACCTCACCATCTACCTCACCATTGTTGCTAAAAGACACCCCTACAACCAGTGAGACAACATGAGACAACTAGTGGTTTGGAGCCACCACTTGGTAGATCCACAAGGGTGGCTGACACTTTCAGCTTGTAAATAGCTCGTGATTTGTCCCAAATATATGATTGTTTTTGCATCAATACCATTATATAAACTGGTAGTGATGTTCTTGTGAAATCATTATTAACATATGCTAGCCCATTTTAGCCAGTAGAAGCCATCACTAGCCGTCATTGACTACCACTCACTGTTAACCGCCATTTAAGAAAAACACCATTCATTGTAAACTCCATCATCAATCGCTATTTGCCGTCACTAACCACTGCTAATCACCCATTATTAACCACCAATCACTATCATCAACGAACCAGCACCATGGACCACCATTCTCCACCATTGAGACAAAGGGCAGTTTCTCAAGTCACAAGGGACCCCCAAATCATCCGATTTAAAACCATTTGTAGTAGTAAGCCAACCATAGCTTTGGGGTTACCTATTTTAAGAAACACCCATATTGGGGTCTTATTGTTGGAATGATCCCCTATAGTCACTTTATGCATTGGATGATTTGGGTCATGACCCATTATTGATGGTTAAACCATGTTGAACCCCTATAAAACCTATAAATCATCCCCTGTTATTAACCATTATGAATGATTATAACTTATATAACCCCTATAAAAACCTTCGCGCCGCTTCGCACCGTTGTCATTCTGGATGCAAAAGGTCTGAGGAGCCACGTCGCAGCCTGCGAGCTTGGCCAATCCGGTGGAAGGTGGTGCCAAGCAGCCACTGGGAGATGGCGGTGGCCAGGGGATGATAGGGGAATCCCCAACCAGCCACTGGGATCAATGAGTGTTTTACAGGGGATTAGAAGGGGATAATGACCAACAATGAAGGGAGAAAAACCAACAATAATGGGATAACACTAGGATTAATGGGTGTTTTATAAGGGATTATATGGGGATAATAACCAACAATAATGGTTTTTAATGGCTTTTATAAGGGGAGAATAATGGTTGATCAGGGATAGTGACCAACAACAATGGTTCAACAACTAATCTATGGTGGTTTCTCAAGTCATAGGGGTACCCCAAAATCATCCACCAATAATCATTTTCAATGATCAACCAACCATATTTGGGGGTTCCCTATTTTGAGAAACACCCATATGGTGGTTTCTCAAGTCATAGGGGCCCCCAATGACACCAACCATTTGTTGGGGTACCGCCATTTTGAGAAACCACCATGTAGCAATCCACATGACCAGTAATGGTTGGTCAATAAAAATAATCATACCATTGATGATATTGCTGGTATCATTGACCATTGGTGAAGATATTGGTCAATAATACTGCTAACAATATGATTGATGGTTCGTGATTATGGTTCATCATAACTTTCACAACATGACTCTGTAACGGCAATGCTCATTGTTATGTAATTATTGATTTTAAATGGTTAAAGCTCATGGTATTGATAAATAAACATGGTAATTGTGATATTTACTAGGTATGGTAGTGGCAATGACAATAGCAAATGGGAATGGTCATGGTAATACTGGTCGATGCCAATGCTGTGTTTAATGACATCGGCAGATGCCAATGGCAATGGCCAAAGCCAATGGTATTGGAAATGGTTAACGCCAATGATCATGACTACTTAATACAAGTTGGGCTTTTTCTCAAAATTGGAGGTCAAAAAATCATTGCCAAATAGTCTGTTTTAGATTATCGATGGTGATTTCGAGAGTCCTCCAATTGGAGAAGCACCGGGTCCCCCCCAAATCATCCTTAATTAACCAAAAATCAGTTATAGCAATACACCAACCATTTTTGAGGTTTTCTATTTTGAGAAACAATCATAATTATGTACTATGATGGTAATGGTTCAGAATGGTGAATGATAATGGCTTACAATCATTCAGAAATAGTACGGTATGATGGTGACAAACAGACTCGGTCAAACCCATAACGGTTGGCACAACGGCAAATGGCAATGGTCAACAATGAATCGTAGTTCATAATCCAACAATGCTGCATATAACAGTTACTACAATTGCAATAAGTTCACACATTGCTTATAAGAATGATTCATACTATTTCATACTGCTTGATGTCAACCATAAAGTGGTTAAACAATATCTCACACATCTGTGATGGTCCATAATTGCACAGTGACTCTGCTAGATAAAGATTAATAGTCTAGACTGCGGATAATGCGACAAGCTAAGAATGAAAATAGTAAAGTGCCTAGTAAAGTGCCGACATGGTGGTTTCTGAAAATAGGGGACCCCAAAAAAGGATGGTTTATTACTAGAAATGATTAATAAACTGGATGACAACCGGGGGGTCCCTATTTTGAGAAATACCCATACCACTCAAGATCACCATCAACCAATAAGACATGATCTCAACCCACATCCATCGAAGCTTCAAGGCGTTCGAGAGTCACAGAATGCCACAAGTCCCTGGAACCCGCCCCTACGTTATGATTTCTTGGAAACAAAAACGGGTTGGTGGATTCAACCCCTATGAAATTATGCTTCTCAACCAACCAACCATTTGTTCGTACAATTGGGAAAATCAAACATGACAATCAAACCACCAGACAAGCAAAGCGATGACTATGACTGTTGCTGTTGAGGAGCAATTTCGGCAGCAAATGCAAGCCCACTCATCTACATACAGCATCCTTAGCTGCGCAACGAATTTACCTGGGACACCGACAACAAAAGTAGATCCTCCGAGTTCAACGTAGCTGTGGGATTCACATGGAGCCCTTAGCAGTAGCATCATAATATCTAGCCAAAAAAGACAAAACCAAGGGAATGATGTTGATACATCTATGATCTTTGATATCATGAACACAGATCAATCCAAATCGATCATAAATTATTTCACCATCTATTAACCGTTGATTTACATGGTTCATAGTGGTAGAACTAGCACCAGCCTCACCCTCGGATGACCAGCAATAACAACAATACAACTCATCGGACTCTCCAACCTAGCATGGTCAATTGCAAAAACCGAACGAGCAAAAGAACCACTCTTCCCAAATTTCCACTTGAAGAACACAAAGTTTGTTAAAATGGAAGCACATTTGATTTCTGTATTCCTTAATTACATGCGATGAATTTGAGCGAAACCATGCAAACACCATTCAGGCCTATAACTATGTATGTGGGTCGACTGGCTATTAGATCCCCAAAATCTAGGAACAGCACAGCCAGCAGCCACCTTCAGGGTTGAAAGCCTTCCAAATGCGCAACTTGCAACTGTGAGCCCCATTCATACAAGAGGCAACACCTTTTGTGCGCTGCCCATTTGTTTTCCGCAAACAAACACGGTGGAATGTCTGGCGCCAGTTTGGAACCTCAAAAGCTGGTCGATGACCAGTAGAATGGAGCTTGACCAACAAATCAGCCCACCACTCTTCCACCAGGAAGCTTCATAAAGTTTCATGACTGGTTGGTGGTTGAACCACCCCTATGAAAAATATACTCGTCAACCAACCAGTGAGTTAATAATTATGTAATTACTATATAGAGAAAATAAAACATGTCAATCAAACCACCAGCCAAATGAAGTTTCAGCAGTTCAATGACCCAAGGGTCTTCTCTTCCGCATGCTTCTCCCCTCGATCTTCTGGCGGAACATTCTGCCAGCGGCTTCGGGACAGCGGGATCCTGAAAAAAGTGAGCGTTGACCCCGAATTTCGCCGAAGGCGCTTGCCGGGGTTCTTGATGGATTAACACCATGGTTAACCTTTATGATAACTTATTCTAGGTGAACCATGGTGAGCCGCTATTGACGGATAGACTCAAAAAATGGCTTGTAACAACGGAAAACTACATGGGTTCACCATGGTTGCCCTATAGTAAGCTCAAAGAATAGGTTTGGAGAACGGAAAACCATTCTGAATGACGTCCAAATAACACTACTATTCTCAAATTGAAGATTCTCATTGGTTGACAAGGTGGCTTCTTAAAGTAGGGAACCTCAAAACTGGATGGTTTATTCCTATAGATGATTAACCTTGGATGATTTGGGGGATCCGATTTAAAGAAACCTCCACATGACTCCCATCACTATCAACCTATAAGTTGATTGGTTCACTAAAAAAATGGCTGAACCTGAACCACAGGTTGGTTGATAGTTAGCATCGATAACACTATGTGATGTTTCATTCGTTCACATGGTGACTAAGGTATGACTCACGGGGTGACTCAGGTATGACAAAACGGTATGACAAAAATTGTTGCCACACTGAAAAGAACCCATCTCTTGATGTGAGCATGGAACCGAGTGCACAGTTGGTTGCTAGGTATGAACAACTCACCGTATGCAAGGTATGATCCTCTGGCAAACTAACCTGGAAGCTAAAAATATCCAGTTTTCAAAGGCAAACTAACAAAAAAAGATGGATTTACCATTTCCAGATTAGTTTGCCAGAGAGTATTGTGTAGTTTACAGGACCTGCTTGGTGAATTAATTCACCACTTTGAGCAGCACAAAATTCATGGTAGTACTTGCCGCAGCTCGTGGTACTCCCAAGTTTCAGATGTTTGTGGGTCGAAATTTGCCAAAGCTGTGCTTGAAACGACCTCCAACGAGTAACGGCTGTGCTTTGGTCAGGTCCCGAGCAAGTCATGGAACGTGATAGTCCAGCAGCTGATATGCCCATCGGCCCATCGGCAGCCGCTGAGGGACCCCCATGGAGCGGCCCATGGCTGACCAGTGGGAAATTCAGCATGGCTTGGCCAACATGGCTTGGAATACCACCATGACCCACTGGTGAGCAACCTATGGAAGCGATAACCCAGCATGAAGAACCCACCGCCAATTTCCCGATAGGTCAAGAAGCCCGGTGTAGTCTGAATGGTGTTTCCTGAGACAGCAGGGAGACACGGCAGGTGCTTAGTGGTACATGACCCGTTGATGATTCACTGTTACTTGCGGATGATGATGATGATGATGATGATGATGATGATGATGATGATGATGATGATGATGATGATGATGATGATGATGATGATGATGATAGTCGACCCTTGACTGATGACAACCGCCCATCTAAAGATACCTCTGGAGGGCTCGTCCTAGTGAAGTTGGTTGCGGCTGGAGCACCATAAACTACCGCTGCAAAACAACGAGCAGCAATACTTTCAGCTCTGTTCCCTCTGGGTCAATGTTTCACCAGCTTCTAAGTAGATGAGGTCTCAACTTTTGGCTGTTCTTTTCCAGCCGAATAACCAACATGAACCGGGCAGGTGAAGGCAAGCAAGATCCATATCTTCGCGCCCACTGGGCTCCATCCAGCCAACCAACCAACCACCAGCAGCAGCACATCACCAAGTCTCAAGGTCTTCCTGCGGCCTTTCCAAGTCGGAGACAAATCCGTGGAGACCTCCGTTGGGACCTTCATCAAAGCCGCAGGCTTCGCCAGCCTCGGTTCCCAGGTGAGCTGAGGGTGGTCGTGAGGGTCGTGCCGGCGCAACGGCTGTGCCCACGTTGAAGGCATCCCCTCATCAGATCAGTAGAAAGCCTGGTTGATTCATGATCAGAGAATGGATCATGAGGACCAACCAACTGGATATCCAAACGTTCGTACTTGGAAGAGGCGAACACTTCCAGTGGATCGCTGTTGCGAGCAACCAGTCCAGCCAATTGTTTTACGCAGTAGTTGACTCATGATGGGCAGTTGATGGGCAAGAATGCCTGCCAATGATAACTTCATCTCTTAACCGTTCTGAAAGTCCACAATCCGAACATTTCTATCCTTACCCTGCCCCAAACTCACCATTCTTGCTAGGATGATGTAGGATCTTAGTTTACCATGGCGTCCTCATGCAGCCGCATCCACCCAAAGCATCCCCACAGGCCCAACCACCACCAGCCCCTCCAAGGCACTCGATTTGGGCATCGTAATCCTTGCGCTTCTCCGGGTCGGATAGCAACTCCCAAGCGTCGTTCAGCAAGATGCACATCTCCTGCCACGGTACCCGGTGCCCCTAGGGAAGGGCCGCTGCGGCGATTCGAAACGGTGAAGAGGTCATCATTGGGTTGCGATGGACGAGTTGTGAAAATGACTGACTAGGGCGACCAGTGTTACTATGGACCAGCTTAGGTAGATGGGACTAGGGTTGCTATGCCAGGCACATGGTAAATCACCAGGCAAATGGTAGATATGATGATAGTTCAATGGATTTAAAAGTCACCCAGGGCTCAATTTCTATCACTGGCATCATTGCTCAATTATCCAAATACTCACCCAGCAAGACTCAAAAATCAGTTTCCTATTGAGATAGCACACAGGATTTCATGTTGGTTTGCAGTTGTGTATCTGGCAATCAGTCTTCAACATCTGCTGGCAACTAGTCCCCTTCCCC
This sequence comes from Symbiodinium kawagutii, assembly GCA_009767595.1. Lineage (NCBI taxonomy): Eukaryota > Dinophyceae > Suessiales > Symbiodiniaceae > Symbiodinium > Symbiodinium kawagutii. The sequence goes on along the minus strand of VSDK01002196.1, from coordinate 27,990 downwards.
GGCTGGTTCCCCAAAAATCGTGGCCGAAAACCCTGCGTTCCAACGGAGACAGCCCCAGCTGCATGGGGTCCTCACCCTCTGGTCCAGCGACATCAGGATGGCATAACCTGGAGCAACTTCGACCAGGTCTGTCATAATGCTGGATGGAGTTGTCCATAAATCTATGGGCATACCAAAGTACCACAGCTAGGATCAAGTGTCTACTGAGACCAAACCTGATCTTCACGATGACTGATTCTATCTACCAAACCTTGTGATCTCTCAAAATCATCCATCATTGATGCTGCGTCCCCATATAGCGCCAAGCTATCCAAGACAACGCAACCACTGGCTGTGCCACCATCACCTACCACAATAGCCCTCACCAGCGCAGGCGGTAGTTTGATGACCCACCTGCTGAATGATGACTGATAAGCACTTGAACTGGCATTTTTTGACCTTAGAAATGGCCTATGAAGAGAAAACTAACCTAAGCACCAATTAATGATATGACCTTAGAAAACTAAGCTAGTTATAAATGCTATAATTTTCTAAGCACCTTGAGCAAATCATTTCAATACACTCCGGCAGTCCCGCACCTGGTTGCGCGGAAAATCCACTAGTTATTAAGAATGGTTTTACCTTTGAACATGGTGATTTTCAGCTTCCAGGCTAGTTTGCCAAAGGGTAAATATTATCTTACACTGCGATAGCGATGGATGATGGTTCAAATTGTGTCCAACGGCAACTCCTGGACTTGCTGAGGGTCCAACTGGTGAACGTAGCCATGGTTAGGAACTACCCTGAGTGGGGTATGACATTGTTAGATAGGTGGACTAACCTTGGCTATGTTTCCCACTTACTAAATGGGATGATCATCCAAGTACGGCAAAACAAATCACTTTGCATGCGCAAAATATTTGCAGTGGTCGTTGCACTGTAGAAGAGCAAAATCATATAAAAATGCCACTATCATAACAATATTTTATGGTTCGCAACGCAAAGCGATACCATTAGCAGAGCAAGCCTCCCACGGCTGAACTGAGAATCTGACTTCTGGAGGTCGTAGTACTTCCTCGGATAGCTGCGGTTCATCCACAACTGGATACCCCGAAATCATGGATTTCCTGATTTGGGGATAATTAGTGTCAACCCCGGGTTCATAAATTCCGTAGGTTCATTTTTTGGGGGGTTGCCATTTCATTGGGAAACCAAAGCGAACTTGGGATTCCCAATATTTATCAACCAGGTGTTTCTGAATCCAGGGTTGGCATTACCATGCATTACTCCCATCTATGGATGTGACTACCTTTGACCCCGACGCATGGCTGTTGTGAACATGGCAACTGTAACAGGTGGCTGTTGCGATGCTTGCCTAGCTGAATGTGCAGGCATGTCTGGGACAAAATGTGCAAAACATCACCAATTCACCAGGGAAAAAGTGACAACGGATTGGATCAGATCCGGGCAATCTATCATGCAAATCCTGTAAGTTGTCATTCACCATCCTCAGCTCCGCAAAAAAAGAAGTGACAGCACATCGTCTTGGGGAAATCCAAATCAGTTGTTTTAAAAATCAGCCCAGCACCACAAGTTGTTGGTGATACCAAGGCTGGACCAAGGCTCTTTTTGATGTCCTTCTCATCAGCTGTCGACGAAGTTCCAAACAATTCCTTAGGATCAGCATCAATGAATCTTGCTGAACCTAACATAACAAACGTTTGTTGAATGGCAAGGATACAACATAACAACGTTCATGTTGTTCACTAAAGATTGTGGACGGTGAACAGTGGTGAATTTGGGGCATGACATCCGAGTGATATTCATCCCTGGCACCAAATAAGGTAGACAAGGTTAGTGTTTTTCATTGACAGTCACTATTGAAAAATCATTGGGTATTTGGGATGTGGAAATCACTCGGCAGGGGAGCTTACCCATGAACACATTTGGGAACCATTTACTGCGGAAACGTGTGGCAAAGTCCAATTGTTGGGGATGCCTGGGGCTATCATCAGGACCATGTTTTGTTTGAGACGGACTTTGTGTTGACAATTTCACCAAAATAGTAATATTGGCCAGCCGCAGCTTTTGGAGGCCAACAATTGACCAATGCTCATCATGCCGATTTATTTGTCAAAAAGCAGCTGGAGGTAACAGATCCGCAACAGTGATTAAGAAAGTAGAACGTTTGTGCGATCTTTGTCGGTTACCGCCATGGATTCAAAACTCGATAGCGGGGATCTCATCCAGAGCCACTAACGAATTAATGGAATTCTGGCCATCGCGCCTTTGGAGCCCGCTAAGAACCCTCAATGTTTATTGGATATGGCGGACTCGGTCCCCGTCACGAGATGTCACGAAATATAACATCGCAAACAGCGCTTGTCATCGCAAGTTTTTGAGCATCTCTTTGGGCGCGACGTTTTGAGACCCAAGATGAGGACTGGGGGATCGGTCCATCAAGATCAGCAAAGGGATGACAAAAACTCAGCTAGCTTCCTGCTTGGGTATTTGCCAACAAAAATTGAATGCATCATCGTGGATGTGGAAACGGCGGCCCCAGTTCCCTGGAATAGCTCACCACCATAATGAATAACCATTGTCGGCGGGTGAAGAACCAAGCCTAAACCCATGGTGAATGTAACCACTGCTAGATATAAGGTTTCACGCCAAAAAACACGATGGTATTATGCATCCGGCTGGGTTGTTCCAACAGTTTCCGCCGGCAACCACTGATACGTAATTCTAGAAGCAACGCGGTTTGGACTTCAGCCGTGGTCTGCCGTCGGCCCGCGCGGCAACCAGCACGGAACTTATGGCTGCTGCTTTCTGCCCGGAAATTTCCTCTGCAAGGACGCGCGGGACAACCAATCCCAGTCCATTGGGCCCAACAACATGCTGTCGCTGCAAAACACATGCGAGCAGGCAAGTGCAACCAATCAAGCAGCCCGACGCAGAGAGCCATGGATCAGCGCTGGGATGATGCTGAACGTCGCAGCTCTTGAATCAAACGCACCAACCACTGCAACAGTCATGCAACTTGACCTAGGCAATTGCAACTTTATCGTTGATGATTTTTTGGTAGAAAACCAGTTGCTACATCGCTTGGATGTGACCGGTTCCATTGTCGCTGTGCTGATTCAACAACTGCATATAGTCCAGGTAGAGTTTCTTGTTCACGAAATAGCTGGTTCCACACCCAACTAGTGAACTTCATGGCTAACATGATGTTTCGCAGGTTGGACGCTATACTATTGGTATAGCTAATATGTTACATTACACTTTTCAAGGATGAATGACAACCCAGGTCTTTTATATCTTTTATGGACTGGGGCAACAGGACAAGCAAGGATCCCAACACTGAACAAAAATACTTGAATACCCAGTGAAAAGTGGCTGTCTGTTGATAATGGCTACTACTCATGGTTGCCTGCCCAAATTGACAATGGCTAGCAATGATTCATGAAACCTTCCAAAATATGCATGGACTAAACGAAGTGGTATAGGCCCTGTAATGAAGAATTCGATAGTCAATCATGAGTGGCCATCTATCACCTTTTCATCCTGGTTCCCTTACGGTTGAGTGGAAAGACACGGATGGGGCTATCATGCCATGAGTACTGTTTATGCACTGTCATTATTAACCAATATAAATCAACTGACCCATTAATAAACTATCATCATCAATCATCATGTTTAATTGTCAACAACCATTCTTAACCAGTGTCAACCTTCATGAAATATTGTTGTGGCTGAATAGCTTATACCCCCAGCTATTGACATCGGAGAGCCATGACCACTCTTGTGAATCGTTGGTTCTGACCCACTGCCGTAGAGCTGACTGGTTGCAGCTGGTTGTAGTAGGAAACCTGGTGGTTAAGCATCATTGCCCATTCCCACCTACCAACCATCCTTAAGCCGTATGATATGTTCATGGGATGTCATCAGCCTATTCGCACCACTAGGTTCTCCCTGGCAGGGCCAAAGATTCCCAGATTGGGAGCCCAGAAGAAGCATCAATAATATATAAAGTAAAAAGTAAGAACAGCACCACCAATGAAAAAATAGCATCAATCATATTGTAAAGACAATTTATGTTCTTAAAACGATCAATGTCATTTCTATATGAATTGAACCAATCACTAATGGTCACAATTGTAGTTTTATAGCAATTATATACAACTATTTCTATGGCAAAAATGATTGCTATAATTAGTCTATATCATCAGTTGTAGCTTGGTTGTGTTCTTGACCATAGGCTGTAGATTGTTCCTGTGTTACTGCAGCTATGATTTTGACAATAGATGTTCAAATCTATTGTTTATAATTGATAGCTATTGCTGGACCAATTAAGATTCAATGATCTATTTGTTATAGCCTTGCCAGACCCTTTTTAGCTATGATTGTAGCGTTCTATGGGAAATCTGCTATCGCTCAGCGATCAAACACAATCAACAATCATAAACTGGAAGTATAGCTAGTGTTCATCTCTACAGCAGTATATCCCTTTGATGGCAAGTAGAGTTGTTTCCTATCATCGTCGACCACTATCATTCTTTGATGTTGGTTAAACACAACATGAAGCATTAAAATCAATAGCGAACACGGATTATATGATTAGATCTTACAAATTGAATAGGTTCGTGAAAGGAAACGTCGTTCAACAAGCATGGGTCACTATGGTGGTTGTCACCGATAAGCTATGTTGCTTCTACCATTCAATACAAACAAGTATGGGTATGGGCTCTGTATTATTTCTGTTGCTCATTTCATGTTGCCCTCGCACACATAGCCGGCTGGATAATCCACCCTTTGCAAATTACCTATTGGCACTAGTGATTTTCCAGCCAGCTAACAGCTATCGTAGACAACTAATGATTTTCTCTTTCTGATGATTTTCCAGATCATCGGAGTGTAAGGGTTTGGAGCGGAGATGAACCAATGATGATCAATCTGGCGCCTTGAGACCTGCCTTGAGCACCACGGCTTGGCCCTAACCTGCTTGCTGGGTGCCAGGCGTACAAATTCGTTGGCGTGCTGGCCGCGAGACCGACCTGATGGCTGCAGGTCTGGTGAATGAAGCCGTGGTGCTTGGAGGTTGGTTGGGTGGTTGTGTAGGTTGGTCCCTATGGAAAAGTGCTCATTAAAGATGGCTATTTGTTGGTTGATGATGGTGAATTGGTTGCATGGGAAGTTTCATAAGCAGGTGGTGTGGCCAACTCGCAGCAGGTGGCTGGGAGGCTTCGGCTGTCCGAAATCAGTCGCTTGAAACACGCCACGACGCAGCAGCACGCCAGCGCCTCCTCATCATTTACCTGGATAGGAACCTGCCACGACTTCAATGAGCTTGGAATCTTTGACTTTTGTGGGTTGTTTGGGTTGATTGGGTTCCAAGTACTCATCAGGTTGCAATATGGATCTGTAATCCAATCTGATCTAGTAATGATTGGGGATTAGAAACATAATCACGACCCTGATCCAACAGTAGATTACGAACCCATTGGGATTTATGATTGTTCGAAGCATGAGACACGCAGGTATCAGATGCCAAGATGCCAAGGGCAGGGCCTGACCTAACCTTGAAACGGCTGAACAGCCCCTGATCTGCAGAGAATTCATAAATTTCTTGTGAAGTATGTGGCTCTCACCCTCCAAATTCATGGCCCCCGTGGCTTTCCGTTCGATCGCGTCGCGATTTTGGGGCGGCGTATCCGATACAAGGGATCCCCAGCTGAGGTTTGTCAATTTTCTGAGCTGAAACGCATGCTCAGTTCCAAACCAAAAAAATAGGACAGTGAGACGCCAGAATCTCCTTCAGATTCTCCCATGAATCAGAATGAAGTTTATGAAATGTTTGTTCAATCGAAAGGAAATGTATCAGTTTTTTGAAATCAGAACACACATATGAAATCATATCCTTGGGGCCATGGCTGTACAAAGATCCATGACTACTTGCAGTGCCATTGCCGTGATAAATCATGATTATGAACGATGCATCATAAATCATCATTGTTGACCCTTGTTGTCTTCTGGAATTCTTTGAACCGCCATCATTGACCATAGCTATGATCATCATCATCATCATCATCATCATCATCGACTATCAATTTGCATCGCCATCATGAACCATTACTGTATCAACTATCAATCAACCGTCGGGCACCATCATCAAAGGACTTACAGTATATATTTAATCATTATCATGTTCAATCACTGATATCAGTTGTCACCACTTGTGGTCATGAACGATGGATTGTTATCATTTCCACCTTATCCACAAGGCTTATGTAACCATGATTTCACCACAAAACAAGTTGACCCACAATGAAGTTTATACTCCAGAAATTCATGTCTACGATTGGCAAATCAGTCGGCATTTTCCTGGACATTCTTTCCTCCAACTATATAATTAGAATCAATCAACCAGCAACAGTGGGGCAACCACTGCAAACCAGTCATATCAACTATGGTCATCAACTAGCATAGAGCCGGTTACACAGAAATCGTCAACCAACATAGAATCATAGAATGTTCAAAACAGGGCCATCGAAAGGTGGCTGGTGCTTGAACCAACTCAATGAAAAATATCAGTCAACATAGGTTCCGTATGTCAATCCTGCTATTTTCAAAGCCTTTGTTCCTGTTGTTACCAACCAACCAAAGCATGTCTACGGACAAATTACCCCTGGCTCGACTGTTAGGTAATAAAGCCAACTATTTCTTCCTATTGTTACCCCTGGTTGGTCATAGGTAAATAAACCAACCTGGTCGTCTGACTCGACTCCTACGACCCCAGCGGTTCCACCACGACCTTCCAACGCCCTGACGTCGGGTCCCGTGCCTCGGGGCGGCGCACGTCTTGCTGGGCGCGGTCCACGCAGATGCGGCGGCTGGACCTGGCCCCGGGACGAAGCTACGGATGGTGGTTGGTGATGGTGGTTATAGCATGGGGTGGTCATACCAGTTATAGGTTATATATGGTTATATTTAACCATGGGTTAAGCCAGGGGTTATATACTTCACTGGTTCAAATGACTTGACTCATGGGGTGGCTATGGATGACCATAGTAAGAATGGTGGTTAAGTCACTACTAATGGGTTGTGGATGGTTAGGTTAGGTAAGTTAAGTAATGGTGGCTAATACTGATAGTTGATGGTTTGGCAAGTTGGTTCAAATATGTTCAAATGAGTTAGGACTGATAGTGTATGATGGTCATGGATGGTTAAGTGTAATCGACGAATGGTTTAACTAATGGGGCTACTTTGAGGAGATGAGACAGGACTTGTGGAGGGTGTTCGTAAGCAAATGGACAATTAATGGTGGTTAATACTGGTGGTTGATGGTTAATGATGGCTACTAACGCTTAGCATTGGTGAATAATGGTGAATAATATACTGGTTTAACTTATGGCCAACTGACTTTGTTTATCAGCGGCTGACAATGGCTCATGATTGTTCATTGAAGCTAACTAGTGGCCCAATGATGGTTTGTTGACTAATCATGACTAATGTTCCTCAATGGTTAACCAATTCATTAGTCATGAATCAACTGATGGCTGGCTGATGTTCACTAATGGTTCATTGACGGCCCAATGATCCCACGGGTCAACGTTGCGTCCCGGCCAAGCGATAGCGGAAGCAACAGCAACCACCCGGTTGGCGCCAGAGTTGAGTGATCCGTCCCAACTAATGGCCTCAGGTGATTGCAACTGTGAGTTTGAGATTCACTATTGATTTCTTTCTGGCCGTGGGTATGGCGAAATTTTCGCGATGGATACCAGGATAATAGTTTGTGACTTAGAATATCACTGATCTGATGGCAAATCATGAAATCGTATGAAATCATTGGTGCACGATCCATGCATATCCATACTGGCTGACTATCCACATGATTTTGGAACCAATCATTGGTTGACTAAAAAGGATCCGATAGTGGTTCCAAATGATTGGATCAGACTTCGCAATTCCTTGATGGCTGGATGACAGCAAGAGTGATGCTTCAGCGCTGGGTGCTTTGAGAACACAAAGGTTGGGCACATCAATCATCAATGTATGAACATGTAAACAATATGTGTAATTCGAAGGAATAACAAGGTCTGAAAAATGTGTAAAAACAGAATGACCCTCAACTTGAAAGACTACAACCAGAAAGCGGAAACAGGGGCTTCAGTTCCCTCGATCGGCCATGGTGCCCAGTGCTCTGAGCACCCTTGAACCATGGCTTTACCAGTTCCCCGAGGCAGCATGCACAAGAGCCTGGAATTTCCGGTGAACAAACTCTTCGTTCCCACCGTGACCATAGCAGTGGCAGCAGCAATACTGGCGAAGACCATGTGTGGCACAGCCTGTCAGGTCGCTGGCCATGCCCCCCAAGCCCCCTGCGATGGGAAATCGACTCGCGTCATGGGGGTAAGTCATCGACAAATCCATATGGAGGATTAGGTTTCTACAGGCTGATGAATTAAGATGCTAAGGATGTTTGACATTATCACACCCACTACACTCAACATTACCTAGTCACTTGTGGCAAACTTGGGAAGGTAAATGGACTCGGCAGACTGGCTAGTGCCAGTCGGGTAGTGTTACATGTATGAATTTATGTACACGTATATATGTATCTGCACAACTTTGCAATGTCTCTTGGTGGATCTTGATGGACATAGCATGATACAACTATGTTGCCAAAAAGGGAAAATGATGTATCGATTTGTGACCCATCCAAATCTTTGGGAATTCAGAACCAGCATCCGGCAATGATCACACATACCCGCATATGGATTTTCCAAATATGAGCCCAATGAAATCTACTTGCCAGATCTTTTTAGTGTGTACAATTGACATCACCAACTTATACAGCCATCCTGGAGTAGATATGAAAGTGAACCATCCCCAACAGGTAAATGGTTCAAATATGGAGGATATCCATTCTCCTTACGGATGGGTACAGCTAGCCTTGAAGTGATCTCCAAAAGCACCATCCCTCCGTGCCTGACCCATCTCAGCCTTGGTCGTGGCCATGTTTCACTAGACTTGGGGCCCCAGCTGGAGGATCGAAAGATGCTGTGGATTCCGGAGAAGCAGGATCCAATAGATGCCATAGCACGATGAACATGTCTATGCCTGACAATGGCACTATTCTGCAATTTTAATGTGGGGTTTTCGGAATAGGGGATCCCCGAAATTGCTTGGTTTTATTACTCTGGTGAACTGGATGACTTGGGGGCACCCCGGTTCTGAGAAACCCCCATTTCTATCTACTTGAGCTTTGCGCTACCGAACTTCGAGAATCCCGGGAAGTTCCGCATGTGAGTTGGTCGTTGGCTCCTCCAGTTCCCTTGCGACAGGGGCCGAGGCCTTGGATTCTGAACAAAAACTGTCCATCACCAATCCCCAATGACCAGCACTCACCAGCAGTGACCACCATTAATCATCTTAACACTTCAAGACGCCGTCGTTCGCATGAAAATCAAAATTTAATCATGATCAAGTTCGCATGATCGTCCCCATCATGACACATCAATACTCGGTAGTAACTGCTGTTGGTCATCTGGTTGTTGGTTTCAGCGCCTCTGAACCATATCAATTAATCAAGCAACCATCCCAAATACCAGGGAAAAAAAATAGGCAATTACTCCACCAGCTAGTAGTAGTAGCTGTTGAACCATCATTGTTGATTATCATCCCCTATGATTCACCGCTACAACCTGGTTCTCAGCCCAAAGAATGGTTACTTGGATGATCATCCCACTTACAGTAGCAACTGATTCGTAGCCATGGTTAGGAACTCCTCGAATGGGGTTATATCATTGATAAATAGGTTACTTAACCAGTTGTAAGGTTAATAGGTTCATCATTCCACTTCCTAGCTGATAAGTAGCCATCTTCAGTAACCACCCAAATTAGATTATATCATTTATCAATAGCTTCCAACTATGGTTACGAACCACTTACTACGTGGGATGATCATCCAAGTAGCCAATAGTAAGCTCATAGTTACTACATGGATAGTTAATTATCAACTCCACTAGTAGTAACTATTAGCTTACTATTGCTATTGACTCTAGTAGTAAGCTTAATAAATTCCATGACGATAGTAAGCTTCATAGGTTGATCATTCAAGTAGATCCCCTGTAGTAACTCCTTGGTCTCGCCAGGTAACTGGAGCCACATCTCCGTGTGCAGCGAGGCTGGGAGGCGCCGTCTGCTGAGTCCTGGTGAAGCAACGCCGCTTGAGACATGGTGAACTGGAGATGGTGCTTTCTTAGAATAGGGGCCCCCCTAACTCATCCCACTTTACCTAGAAATATATCTGGTTTGTGGTTGAACCACCCCTGCCAAAAAATATTTGTCAACCAACCAATCATTTGTGAATAATAGGGAAATAAAACATGTGTGAAACTACCAGCCAAATGTCCAGTTCACCTAGAGAAAACCCACCTGTGCATCTCCTAGATCTGCAGGTTTTCAACCTGGTCAGGTGTCAAGATATGGTGGTCGTTTACCTATGAAAACCTGAAGATATGCTAATCTTAGAGATCCACAGGTGGGTTTTCTGGAGTGGCACGGGTGGTTTCACCTTTGATAGGTAAACCTATTGGTTCGTCATGGGTAAGCCTGAGAGTTGATACCTATAGAAAACCGTGGTTTATAGCGCCTGTTTTCCTATGAAAATTCTATAGTGGATGCTTATAGTATCATAGTGGCTATTTACCTAGAGAACCTATAGTTCACCTATGGTGGTTACCTAGTGGTTACCTACAGTTCACCAAGAAATTCACCATAGAGAACCTATAGGTAACCTAGAGAGCCATAGTGAACTGCTTGGATGATCGGCCGGAAGCTGGTGAAAATCATGGGAAGAGTAATATAGGACCCCTTAGGGTAGTTCTGTGGGATGATCATCTAAGTGGATATGGTAGTTGTCTACCTATGAAAACCCTGAAAAATATGGTTTACCTATAGAAACGCATAGTTTACAGCCTCCCCTATAAGAACATGGTCATTTCAATTTCTCAAAATTGGGAACCCCAAAGATATGGTTGGTTTAATACTATATATACAGTAAATGATTCATACTGGATGATTTGGAGGTACCTTCTGGCAGTCGCTAACCTGGTTGCACAAAAATCGCCAGTTTTAATCTGTAAACCAGCTATTTCTATGGTGTTTTCCAGGCAACCAGATTAGTTTGCCAGAGTGTCATTGGATATGCTTAGGTCTGGTTAGTTGTTGAGTGGAGTGATGGATTATCATAATCAGGAATGTACAAGAAAATGGAGTGGATATGTTTAAGTGAATAATAACAATATTGGATAATCAATTAAGATCATAACGGAGAGTTGATATATGCTGAAAACTATATACGACAAACGACATGGCCTAAGAAGCCAGTTCATAGATTCATATTGACAATTTGCAGTGACCAAGTACCCAATTCTGTGGCGAATAGCCAATCATGACCAATTACATTTCACTCCAGTCGTATTGACTGATTGCATTGGTTGACATCTGCCTATATGTTTAATGTTGCCTCAGTCTCTGTGTATTACCAAATAATATGTTCTTTCCTAATTAGTGGGTTGGGAAAGTAGCTAAGGCATCCGTAGTTAGGCTAAATCTTGCCATAACACGTGTTGGTGGCTCTGATACTGGCTATTGTTGCTTGTACCATAACACTAGTCACTAGTCAGACATCGTTGGTCAGTTGGCTGCTGACATGACCGAATAAATGCCTAGCATGTTAACTACCTCGCTTGCAAGCAAGTGATGAACAATTGGGCAGCACAGCTGCTTGAATCATACTCTGCGAATTGACAAGCCTGGTTTGAATATAGTATTGAGTATTGATTGATAGGTTGGTCATTTTTGATACTGGTTGATTTCAATAAGTTGGTTGATAGCCTTTCCTTCACAGCTGCTAACAGCTGCAGATTCACGGCAAGTAACCAGGTCCACATGTGACTCTCTGTATCATGTCTGCCCCTACCAGCTCATCGCGTGCCAGATTTACAAGGATCAAGCGGATGTGAATTAATCCCAACATCCAGAGGCCTTGCCGGCAAATGGGGACGTCTCCCACAATTCTGCTGGTTCCCTATCAATCAATGACTGCTTTGGGACGGATTTGTGGTATTCCCAAAACCACTAAGATGCTTGGATTTCAACACCGCAGCTGCTGAACAGCTGTTGAACATCTTTCTTGAACGGCTACTTTGATGTCCTAGGTTCCAGGTATCCATGAGGTATTGCATCCACTACATGTCACTGCATCTTCGCTTGTTGTCATCCGTTGTAGCTTGCTCGTTTTCGGATCAGGGGTTTCCCCAGTGTGCGGAACAAAAAGGGCCGAGTCCGTTGGGAGCTGATGGTTCTCTGATCACATTGGTAGATCGGAGCTTGCTACGGTTCAGGTTGCCTTTTGACTGTGTTTGGGTACAGTTGATCCCTGGCTACGGATTGTGGTAAGCTGACAGTGTGCGGAGTTTTCGTCGGCGAATGGCGAATGGTAGGCCACGTCAGTGGCGTCCAAGTTCTGTGGATGATTATGATGATGAATTCAGTGAATCGCAAGTTGAGTCCAGTGAGCAGCCTCCTGGGAACAGCACCGCGAGTTCCAGGCGAGAACAGAACTCGTCTGTGGGACCACCCCCCACATACGATGGGGACCGTCGTCCAGGCATGTGGGAGGACTACAAGTTGAGAGCCAAGTTGTGGCTTCGAACCACCACGATAGCTGAGACCAGCCGAGGACCTCGTATGCTGCAGCAGCTTACGGGGAAGGCCTTCGACACCATGAAGTTCATGGCAGAGGACGATGCATGGTTCAATGACCGTAACAACGGTCAGAAGCTTCTTGATGAGATGAGCAAACCAGATCGATTTGGAAAGGAAGAGATCGAGAGTCTATGGCATGCACTTCACCGTTTGCTGTATGCCAAGATGAAGATTGCAGACGATGACCTGATCTCCTTCAGGAATCGATTTGAGGAAGCCAATCGGAAGGTCAGGAAGCATGGAGTGGTCTTACCAGAAGCTGCCTTAGGCTTCATATACCTGAGGCAAGCTCAAGTCGATGACCTGACCTTGGAACGCATCGTCACCATGACCAAAGGTGACTTGGCACTACCATCAGTGGTGGAGGCTATGGGAAAGTTGAAGATGCGCTTGATTCAAGGTGATGATGACAAGCGCAAGACACACACTTGGCTACAGCAAGCTCTGGATGATGAAGATGGACCTCCTGAGCTGTCTATGTCCCCTCACATGGAAGACGAGGAGCTTGATGCCCTGGAAAGTGCATTGAATTGAATGACCTTGAAGGACCCGATGAAGAACTTCTCACAGAAGGTGACGCCAAGGAGATTTTGATGACTCTGATTAAGCAGCGTGTACATAAACATGAACTACCGTCAGGTGCAAAGCATCAAGCAGGACCTTAGGAACGGTAGAGGTTTCCGTGCACCCGTTGCATCCGGTGGCCAGAACATGAAGAAAGACATCAATCACTTGAAGTCGATCACCCAGTGCAGGATCTGCCATCGCACTGGCCACTGGCACAGGGAGTGCCCAATGAAGAATCAGAGTAAGAATCCAGCTGGCAGTCAGGCTGGAACATCCACGAGTTCCAGCACCCCAGGTCCAGAGACATCAACGAAAGCATGGTGGTCTTTGGCCGAATGTATGCAAGATGCCAGCAGTTCCGCCGTCAGCCGTTCCGAATAGGATGCATGCCCTCTGTTCGCATGGACAATCATTGGTGTCAAGGGAAACAATGATAGGATCAGAGGGTTGCAAGGTAGTTTTGATAGGCCCGCAATGTCTATGGGATTAGCCATTGCAAAGCACAAGTTTTTGAGAACCATGTCAAAGTCACATGATCATGAACACGCTAGGAGGAAACCCCTTGTGCCAAACATGAGGGATTCAGCAAGCGTCCTTCTTTCGGAGCCCAATGAAAGGTTTCGTGAAACACAGCACGTGACCTCAAGTTTTGGAGAGCAGCCAGTGCAAGATTCCTGTGTCATCGACACTGGATGCCAGCGATGTGCAGTAGGAGCCAATGTGTTGAGACACATTGAACAAAGTCTTCCTGAAGGTATGCAAGTGCGATATGAGAGACAAGCATTTCAGTTCAAGGGGGTTGGGGGAATCACACATACCTCACATGTTGCCATCATTCCCATTTGCCTAGGTACCCGTCCTGCCCTCATTCGTGCAGCAGTGTTGCAGGAACCTAGCGATGCCCCACTTTTGTTTTCACTCCCTATCATGCAGTCATTGGGAGCGAGGATTGACTTGTCTCAACGTCGCATGCACCTTCAGACAATCCAAGAAGATGTCCCAATGTTTTTCAATACAAAAGGACAGCTGTGCTTAGACCTTTTTCAGTTTCGACCAGCGCAGCGCACCATGACAAATGCACCATGGACAGTGAAGAAGCTGATCGGGGATGAGTGTCAGGTGTTCTTTCAACAAATCTCGACTCATGACATGAAGCCGTCACAATCACATGAGGACACAGCAGTTCAATCTCGTATGCATTCTCAACATGACATGTCAGGAAACATGAAGAATGAGGACACCATGGAGAATCTTGGCTCAGCAAGTTTGTGTGCCTCGGACTTTCCCGAACGTGACTCAATTCACCATGGAGCCCGAGCCATCTCGCAAGAGGTCATGCACTCGTCAGGAGGAGACCTACCAGTATGTAAGCACCTGGCATCGCATGCTGAATCGCCTCCACGTGAAGGAGTACTGGACAATGCTCTTTGCAGTGATGTCAGGACTCACCATGCCCATGATGATGCTGTGGAATCGCATCCTGATGCGAATGACCGAGGAAGAAGAACTCGAGACACTGGAGGAGATGTCCGAACTGGTGAACTTGGCCATCGAAGAGAAGAAGGAGCAGCTCCAGTTGGAGCACCTGAGGCGTCGACAAGAGAAACAAGAACGTCGACAGAGCCTGCAGAAACACATGAGAGGTGCCGCCAGCAGCTCGCGATGACCGAGCACAGCTTCCAGGTGATCGACGAGTCACCCAAGCAGACACGCCTTCGACGTCAACACATGGAGAACATGGATCCAGACTTCAGCCAACAGTGCTTCTGTGGACTGAGCGTGGCCAAGTACACATGCCGACAGAAAGGACACAACTTCGGAAGGGAGTTCATTCGATGTCCCAGGACCCCCAACTCCAAACATCAGTGTCACTTCTTCCAATGGCTGGGCCCAACCAAGACCAAGGAGTTCGAGGAGAGAAGCCATGGTCACACGGAGAGTGGAGGCCAATCCCCAGCACCAAGCCCGACCATCAGCCGAAAGCAATCATCGACCAAGAAGAAATCCTCCAAGCTGAGCTCATCCGGGAGTTCCGACGACGGATCAATGTACCCAAGGCCACATCGCAAGAAGACAGAGGCCAGTCCAGCACCAAGATCCAGTCGAGTCGAGGAACCACGTGGCAGTGCTTGTCAGCACATCTGGAACCGACGTGGGACCAACTCCCACCAGGAGATGAAGACTTGTCGAGAATGCGGCGAACGAGTTGTGAAGAATTACAAGACGGGCGAGACCAAGCGCTCGTGGGTGGATCCTTCGACTCTCCACTGAGTCAAGTGAGAGTGATGCCAAGAGGAGTTCGGAAGCGTGTGTTGGGTGATCTGAAGAAGACCATTGAGTATCATGAACAAAGCACACCAGACATAAGTGAAGATGTCAGTTTTCCAGAACATGTTGTTCATGAGATTCTCAAGTTGATCAACATTGGAGAAGTTTTCAGCCTACCAAGATTCACAGATCGAGCTCAGCATCACTCCCATTGCCATGCCGGTAGAGCTTTTGACTTGATCCTGGGCGACGACCTTTTGGATCCATCCAAGAGGAAGCAGTGCCTTCAGCACATTCGTGAGGCTAAATATGATTTCGTGGCAGTCACTCCACCATGCACGATGTTTTCCATGTTGCAATATCTCGGAGCTAATAAGAGTAAAGAAGAACTGGCACATGATCCAATATATCAGAGCAAACTCAAGGATGCCATTACTCTTGTGACCTTCGGAATTTTGATATGTTTAGAACAACACAGACATGGAAGATTTTTCTTGTTTGAGCAGCCATGGAGTGCAGCCTCATGGAAGTTGCCTATTGTTCGCAAGTTGCTGTCGCTGACCAGCATCTATGTTGCTCGTACCGACCAGTGCTGTTTTGGCATGCAAGACTTGAACAGGCAGTTCATTCGCAAGCGCACAGGTTTTGTGAGCAACAGCAAACAAGTATGTCGAGCTCTTGCCAGAACATGCAGACAACAGCACCTGCACCAGCATTGTGTAGGAGCAACCAAAGGAAAGACACGAGCCAGTGTTGCTTCGAGATATCCTAACAAACTGGTAGATGCTGTGCTAAAAGCCTTGCAAACAGAGCTCACTGAGAACAGTAGCCAGAAGAATAGATCGAACGACATTGAAGAGATCCAAGTTTATCACAACCATGAAGCATGGAACAATAACATGACACCACAGATATATATGTATGCACGCGATGGAGTGTTGACCAAAGCCTGTCAAGATCTCGGTTCCGTGCCATTGACAGCCACCGTGTTCCAAACCAATGCCTTCCCTGCAGAAGTGGCTGTCCCAGCAGAGGATGAGATTGAAGAAGAAGTAGTCATCAGAGACATTGATCCAGAAACCACAGTTGATCAGCTGACAAGAGTCCAACGTCATGCCATTATGCAGGAGATTGATCGGATTCATCGTGGCATGGGACACCCTTGTAATTCGAACATGCAGAAGATACTCCGTGCCGGACGTGCATCGAAGTTCGTTTGCGAACTTGCCAAGGAGTACTTTTGTTCAGAGTGCCATGAAAGTTCACGACCAAAACCATGGAGGAGAGCAGCACCTCCCAGAGAACTTCCATTCAACACCATGGTAGGCGTTGATGTGGTGACATTGAAACATGGGGATCATTCTCTAGATTGTCTCAACATCATTTGCTGGGGAAGTAGATATCAGATGGTGGTGCCTTTGGAACAGAAAACATCAGAAGCCATACGCGAAGCGTACAGAAGATGGACGATGTGTTTTGGTGCACCAAAATATGTGAAGTGTGATCTAGGAACCGAGTTTAAAGGTGTCTTTGCTGCACGTTGCGCCACCGATGGAACAGTGTTGGATCCTATCAGCTTGGAAGCTCCAACACAGAACTCGATAACCGAGCGCGAAGGCAAGAGTTTCAAGATGATCTTCAACAAGACATGCCTTGAATATGGACAACCACTGTCATTAGAAGAAATGCATGAACTCATTAGCATCACTGGGTTGATGAAAAACCGACTTGCTCATAGAGGTGGCTATTCCCCCATACATCGTGTTTTCGGTGTGACACCATGTTTACCTGGAGAAGTTCTGAGAGGAGATGAGGGCAACCATTCTTTCTCAGCACATGTTCAAGCAGAGGACGTTTCTCTCCAAACCCAGGAAGCAATGCGTTTAGCAGCTGGACGAGCTATCTTCGCATCGAGTTGCACTGACGCCATCAGGCGTGGTAAGTACTCGGGAAGTCGAAGAATTGAAGAATTTCAAGTAGGTGACATGGTATACTATTGGTCAGAAAAGCAGTTCATGAAAGCAGGCCATCGCAACTCGGCCTCTCGTCGTGCCTCCCATCAGTGTTGGCACATTCCAGCTGTGGTCGTGGCATATCAGGCACCAAATGCATTGTTTCTGAACAACCAGGGACGCCTCGTGAAAGCCGCACCAGAGCAATGCCGTTTGAGTAGTGAGGATGAAGATATGGCTGCCAGTGCATTGCTAGAGCGATTGTGTCGAGTAAGAGACAGACTTCAATCTGAACAGATCACTGGTTTGGAAGATATCACAGGACAAGAAAGACCTGTTCACCTTGATGATTTCGAGAATCATCCGACACATCGTAAACGCTTTGTCGGCAAGCACAATCCTCCCGCGAAACGGATCCGAATCAGTGAACAACAGACCATGGAAGATCCAATGTCATCAGAAGAAGAAGGACAAGATACCATTTCCATGCAATCAGATGAAGAGATTGAAATAGATGATCAAGATAGCATTGTTCCATCACCATCAATAGCATCCTCCCTTTTGGCTACAACTAATCCAAATGCAGCAGTGAATTGTTGGAGTGCCAAGAGTCAGATGAAAGAAATTAAGCTCAAGGAATTGGATGCACATGATCAGCAGTTGTTTCGACAAGCAATCAAGAAAGAATGGGACACAAACATCAATAATGGAGCAATCACGATCATACCACCAACCGAAGCACATCGCATCAGACAGACCATGCCTCACAGAATCATGCAATCACGTTTACTTCATGTTGCTAAGCCAATTGATGACTTGGACCAATTTCCGAAGAATGAGATCTTGCATTATGGAAGTGAGGATCAACCGTGCAAGGCCAAATCCCGATGGATCGTTCGTGGAGACAAGGATCCAGATGTCTTCAGTGTAGAGAGCACCAGTCCAGTGGTTTCACGTGACAGCATGTTTCTAGGATTACAAGTAAATTGTAGTCACAAGTGGCAGTTGCACTTTGCGGATTTTTCCCAAGCATTCATGCAAGGAGCTCCCATCAGTCGAGAGCAACCACTATAATGTGAAATCCCTTTTGATCAGATAGATGGAGTAGCAGCAGGTTCTTTGGTACTCATTTGCAAGACTGTCTACGGGTTGACCGATGCACCATTTCAATGGAATCAACATCTAGATAGTGCATTGCAATCGCTAGGATATAAACCAAGCATACTAGATGCCTGCACATACATGCTTCACATTCAAGATGAATTGAAGGGAGTCATCATGTTAGCCACAGATGATTTGATCAGTGGTGGAAGCCAAGAACATTGGGATCGCATGGCAAAGTTGCAGTCACAGTACAAATTTGGTAAGTGGGAATTCCAGAAGGGTCGATTTTGCGGAAAAGACATTGAGCAGAAGCCAGATCATAGCATCACTATATCCCAGGAATATTATGCTTTATTGAAGTGTCAGGAACGCATTGTCATTCCAAAAGGAATTCCAGATGATCAACCTTGTAGTCCTGAGCAAGTGAAACAGCTGCGCTCCGGAGTGGGCGCGCTATCATGGCTCTCCAAAGAAACCAGAGTTGATTTAGCTGGCGCCACATCCATTCTCATGCAAAGTTTTCCAAATCCATGCATCCGTGATCTCAAGAGTTGCAATAAAATCATGAAAGAAGCCATAAAGCACAAGGATCTTTGCATCACGATTCAGCCCATTGAACCTTCCAGACTTTGTGTAGTAGTCACCAGCGATGCGGCATGGGGAAATGCAAAAGATGATGATGGCAACATGGAGAAGTCACAAGCTGGCTACGTAGCACTAGCAGCAGACCAAACGATGCTGCGTGGTGCTGAATCTCCATTCAGCATGTTGGCTTGGAAAAGCCATACTCTCAAGAGGAAGACTGTTTCAACTCTGGGTGCAGAGGCACAAGCAGTAGTGGAAAGTGCTGCTGTTGCCAGTTGGTTTCGATACATGTTAGTTGAGATGCTACATCCAAATAAGCTAAGGGGTCCAAAGCCAGACTGGGAAAAAGACATTGATGTGATTGACTTTGGTTTGGTGACCGATGCCAAATCCATCTTTGATGCTCTATCGAGACCAAGCACGATAACTGCCTCGGACAAACGCACGAGCATAGATCTCAGTATCATACGTGATTTCCTTAGAAGAAATAAAGGTTGTATCCGATGGATAGACGGTCGCTACCAGTTGGCCGACTCTCTAACCAAGGTCATGCCCTCAGACTTCATTCGCACGGTGATCAGACTAGGCCGCTACCAACTAACAGAAGAATACGATGCAATGAGATTACGTCAACAGGCCAAAGCTGACAAACAAGCGAACAAGAATTCTTGAGGAGTTTGATGTCCTAGGTTCCAGGTATCCATGAGGTATTGCATCCACTACATGTCACTGCATCTTCGCTTGTTGTCATCCGTTGTAGCTTGCTCGTTTTCGGATCAGGGGTTTCCCCAGTGTGCGGAACAAAAAGGGCCGAGTCCGTTGGGAGCTGATGGTTCTCTGATCACAGCTACTCATTTTGCACCCACGTCCCTTATGCAGACCTTCAATCACTTCCACAAGGATCATGTAGTTCGGAAATCACCGTTGAGGCATATCATATCCACAGATCCGATCTCAATTCATTTGGAGTCAACTTCCATATCGACCAGGTGCAGGTGAACCTAGCTCCCACCCAACATGAACAGCTCTAGTTGTCCTGTGCAAGGAGACCAAGGCCTGTCGTGGGCGATACATCTGATATCAAGTGACAGGACTGACGCGAGAAATTCATCTTCAGGACAAGTTCTTTTTTGATTTTGAATGCGTTTTAAAAAAACTCAAATGAGAAGAGATCTTGAAAGCTGGAAAATACGAGGCTCCGCTTCAAAAACCTGCAAATTCCTACCATGTCCGAATTTTTGAAATCACCAACCCACTGCTAGATGACCAATGACTAATAGTTCCCTTTTTCGAGAAACCACCAAATAGTGTGTTTTTCGGGGTGCCTCCAAATCGCTCCTGACCTCCCAACCACCTGCCAGATAAAAATTGACAACCACCATCAATCAGTAACCAACCATCACTTTACAAGACCATCCGCAGCTGCGTGCCTGTGGCATTTGATCCACCAGCACAGAACGCGTGACCAGCGTCGCCACGCAAGCAGCCAGCAGATGACGGCCTGAGGTGATTTTCCAGATCAAACTGACATGTTTCGCTTGGAAAATCATGCTACAATTGGTGTTTTCCACATCTAGCTGTTAGTTTCACCATTATTGAGTGCATTGACCGTGGTTGACATGGTCTCTAACAATTTTCAGAGGCATCCGCATTTTTTGTCCGCAAAATGAAGCCTTCTATCAACCATGGCTAACCACCACCACGATTATCACGGTGATTATAAGCTGAATCTACCGGTACATAATACATGCTGGTACCCCTTATTGAACGTGCTCAGTACGGACTCAGCAATCGACCTTTGATGACTCCGCCACGTGCACGCAGCATGGCCACCATTTGCTCAAGTTGGCAGAGGCTAACTTCAGAAACTCAAAAAAGAAGAGAAAAAATAAGGTATGCTAGTAGCAGTGCTAGCAAATGGATCATGGGTAGCAGCGATCAAGATCAAGCGATTCATAGAAAAAATGGTCTGCTTGAGGGGAGTGCAGTTTGTTTGTCAGACTCCATGGGCTGCTCTTGTCACCTGCCGTAGCTGACGCTGCAGTAAGGTGTCAGGCATGGCTACGTCACAGCTGCGTCCCCCTCAGTCTTTAGGCTTCGCGTGAGCCAACGCTGAGGGGATCGATGGTTGATGGTGCCACGTCTCATGGCTGGTCGTGGATGATGGACGGATCAGAGGATGTCTGCCGCCCACTTCGGCAGGCCGCAGTCGAACCACCTGAATGACCTGTAACCTGTAACCGCCAAAACGGGTGTCCTGGCCAGAAACACCCAGGTGCACCACTCCAAGTGTGGCCACAGAACAACCAGCTGCGGTACAACTGGAGCCAGCATCAGCCTACCAAGTCATAGCCTCCAGCAGGGCAACGGCTTTTCTCCGCAACGGATCTGGCGATCAGCTTTGGACCGCCGCACCGCATGCCTGACAGCTTGTGCAGGTGGGAAAACGTGGTGCACCATTGCCTTCCAAACTGCAAGAAACGGTGCGTTTGGTGCTTGAAATTCATGTCTGGCTGGTCAGAGGCTGGTGGGGCTGGCGCTTGAACAAGCTGAAGTACAGAATTTCAAGCTGCTGAGCAGGTGAGAAACAAGTGCAAGCACCAAGCAGATTGTGGGAAAAGCCGGAAGTTTCTGCATCCAGAGCTCCACGCGGGGCAGCGATGTCGGCACCCCTGGCCTTCGTCCCAATGGCACTGGTGAGGTGGAGTGTTCTCCTCGTGGTCGCCGGGTTCGTTGTTGCTGCTGTCATTGTTGTTAAGCAATGCATGGCGAGTTGGTTCAAGCACTTAACCATCAATAAGAACCAACAATAATAGGGAAGACAATGGTTCATGATGGTACACCAGGGCACATTACTAACCATTAAGCAATCAATTGGTGATCAGATCATTGCCAGTCAGCCTTGGTGGATGAAAGACAGCAACATTTCACCTGCACTTTATGTTGTCACCAAGAAATCATTGGACTTCCACCCATCAAAATGGGGTGCCCATAACTGATCATGGTCAATGTATAAGCCCAAGAGGGACCAAACCAGGGATCAACCAGGGTTCATCAAGGTCCAAACAGCCTGGTTCCCCAGGTGGGCCATGGTAGGCACCGAGGCAGGGCCGGGATCCCCACGAGGCTCCTGTGAGGTCCCAAGCTCAGTCATCCGCGGACATGTCATCATCTTCCGCACCCTCGTCCTCGAAGTCCTAGACGAAACATGCGGCACGAATGAGGGATGCCCAATGATGTCCGATGAGATGTCCCATGATGTCCGATGAGATGTCCCATGATGCCCCATGATGTCCCATGATGTCCCACATTACCATGTTCAACAGACCTTTTTTGGCATGAACTTCTGAGGGATGTAAGAGTAACATTGAGCTTTTGAGCATGCAATGCACTTAGGAACTGGTTAGTCAACTATTTATCCAGTTACTTGATATGACTTTGGGAACTGGATATAACTGTAAACTACTTATCAAGGATATTAGTAAACTATTTATCAATGATATAAACCCCACAAAAAATAGTTACAAGGCCCACGGTTTACCAACCAGTTACCCGCCGTGGAAGATGATCCAAGTGGGGGCTCCCCCTCTCCCGGCTCCAGCGTCAGCAGGCGTCGAGCTCGCCAGGAGTAGATGGAGCACACGCCGCGTTGACTCATGACGCGCATGGATGCGGCCTGGGCTTCCAAGGAGTTCGATGGTTTCCAAGGGATGGCGGCTGATTTTCTGGGAAATTTTGCAGGAAACAACTGATTTTCTAGGAAAAACCTGTAGGAAAGCCTTGATTTTCTCGGAAAAGCTGCAAGAAACTGCCCGAGTTGGTGGTTTGAAGTTTGAACACTGGTTTCCCAGATCGATTTTCCCATGAACCCAGTGACCCTCCGCTAAACTTGACAGTGTAGAACCATAATATTCAGAGCTGGTGATACGCTTCCGGTTTCCCGTAGAAAAAAGAGCCGGTTTTCCATTGCCATATTAGGAACTACCAGAAGGTACCACATGTGGGTGATAGGGATTGAACAATCAGAGGGGATCCATGTGCAAAAACAAATCCATACTTGTGTGTGCGTGCAATATGTGACTTTATGTTGCTAATTTTCTTGCAGGATTTGTTTTGCACCAGCAACACTAGTTGGATAATGTTGGATACATAGGTATCATTTGTGTGTATTCTTGTGAGTGTAGGGTCAGTACATCATACCACCAAAAATAGGATGAAGAGGAGCATGTTTATGTTGGAGATGGTTGATGGTCAAGCAGCGGTTGGTGATTGAACCATTGAACAGCCACAAATCACAAAACATGCGGTTAAATCGGTCATCGCATTACCCCATGGATGTGCAAAACAAAAAAACGAAGCCTTCGAATATCTTCGAATATCTTCGGATACAATTTGATACAATATGATACAATGCTAAAGCCTCGCGGATATGTTGTTGAAGGAGTAACAGCTTGGCATCTGTTTGAGGGTTAGACTGGCTGTTACCAGCAACACAGTGGGATGAGGGACCCGATCATTCAAAGCAAGGTCTCTAGGTGTGGATCCTGCTGTTGCTCTTGGAGAAGGTCTTCTTTGTGAAGCAAAAACCTGTGATGCTTGGTTCATCAAAAATCTCTTGGAAATTCACCATGTTTTTTCAACCGTCAACAGCGGCTTCAGTCGGGTCCGTCCCTGCGGCATAGCGACCCACAAGTAGCTCTCTGGCAACGGTGCACTTTGGCGAAGTGCTTCTGCTGGCAGCTGATTCAGATCCATCGCCACCTGGCGTTGAGCTGCGAAGCCCAAGGGGGGGCCCAGCTGTGGGCAGTGGAGGCTAGGCAGTGATGGGTGCTGATTTCGCTTCAGCAAGACACCATGGAGCTCGAGCGAAGTCAGAAAGCTTGGGCTTATGATCAACTGGAGCTTGGAACAACCCAGCACCAACCGACCAAGTTTTTGGACAAGGCTTGTACTGGACATCTGCTTCGCGCCTCCTGCCCTGCTGGCCGAAACTCCAAGGTGGTGATGTCTACCAAACAAACCTGGGGGCCGAGGCAGTTGCCTCCCAAGGGTCCCAAGCCCATTCTTGGGATAGGGAGCTACTCACTGCTTTGCTGAAAGAAACCTAGTGGACTAGTGCAGACCAGACTACTAGAATAATTAACTTATCTTCAACTACATGGCTGTTTCTCAAAATAGGGGTAACCCGAGATATCATCCAATACTAACCATCACAATGAACCCACCATTTTGGGGTCGCCTATGGCTTGAGAAACCACCACATGAGTTCTGGTAGACTAACCAATGCTACTCCGAGCATCAGGGCTCGCCCCAAACTTCAGATCACTACCATCCAACTCTACTCCAGTTGACCGCTCTTCGGCCCCCAACCAGCTGGTAGAGCCACTGGTATGATCTATGGAGGGCCACGAACCATGGAGCATCCAACAGACAAGTGGTGAACATGATCAGGACTAGTCGGTTCGTGCACCCACCAACGCACCTGGCACTATTTTAGGCATGGAGGACTAAATCAGGGTCACACTAACTACCTGCCAAGTGAGAAGAGGCTCCAAATGATAAGTTGCCAGCTGGTTCTAGTTGCTTGAAATGTGTGATGCCAGTAATCACCACATATCACCACTAGCCACCAGCTCCGCTCACATGATCACCTAAACTGGGCCAATCAACTGCTCAAATGACACTATTGACCCCTACTATCTGCTGGATTTAGCCACCATGAGACCAAGCGGTTGAATTTCTTCTTGTCAACCCGGTGAACGACGATCATGGATAACAGCTTGATCAACCATGATCAAATCACGGTGATTTGTATATTCTTTGATGAATTAATGGGTGATCCAAGGTCCCAGAAATTGTTTGATCCCCCAGTGGTAGATCCAGGGTTCTATAGATATAGTGATCCCCCAGTGTTCATCAGCTCCGCAGCCCTTCAGCCACCTTGGTACTGGCTTGCTTGGACTCTCCCTCCTGGCGACAGCAGGGGGATTCACCGAGACCAGGGATACACCGGGGAAGCTTCACCATGGGGCACACCTGCGAAGGCGACCTTGAAGTGTGCCTAAACCTTTCAACCTGGGTTTCTCTACCGATCTGTTTTCTGGTGATCATCAAATCCGTTCAAAGCAGCAACTATCAAGGTCGCAAATGTCACAACAAAAATGCCAGCGGCATCAATAACCATTAGTGCTATCATGACCCATCATTATCATCAATTCTAACCAAAGTTAGTAATTGATCACTCACTCATTTCTAAACAAAATATACCAAAGCTGGCAATTGTTCCTTAATCATTGCCCATGATTCATCAACCATTCACTATCCATGATTCATCAACCATTCACTATCCATTAACCATCATTTACCCATCATTTAACCATCACCAACCATGCTGATCCACCAACACCTGTGGTCGTTGAGCCTATCCACTACCCTGCCATCAACTCGTTGAGCCTCCATGATCAGAGCCGCGACACGTGTCGCATCATAGCAGCGGGAGAGCAGAAAATGCCTCAGAGGACGATGAGATGCGACGAGGCAACAGGATCAACAGGTCAGGTCTCAGGGTGTGACAGGTCAGAGGGTGCAGATGGGATGGAAATGGATCAATCACTGGGCTGATGGGAAAATCAAGTGATTGATTGACCAGTTGTCCCCAATCTAAGGCTTACTGGTCACTCATCTTACTGATTGGAAATCAGGAAAGCCGGCTGTTTCAACCCGGAAGTGCAAGGTGTCCTGTAGATCTTACAAGACAAACGACTACTGGGAGAAATGGATCAGAGCTGATGCTGTCTGACATGTTTTCCTGGTGAGACAGCAAGAATGGCTCATGATATGGACACTCATTTATTTATGGTGCATGTATTGATAACTAGGTCATGATGAGTTGTGGTTTGTACAGTGTGGTCAAAATTTTTGGCGATGGATGTGCTACTGATTGATAACGATGTTTATACTTGGTCTTTACAATGGTCAATCAGTGGCATAGCTCAAGTTGATGCGTAAAAACAATTCATGATCGCCCATCACATCTATAGTCATTGACTGGACCTTAGAACGACTCTACTTCACCAACAAGTTTCACAGGCGCAAAGCCATTGCAAAAAATCCAAAAAACAACTTCTCAGAAACATTTAAGACATTGTCATAATGCTAAGTTGTAGCCATAATGGTCCAAAATGTTAAAATCCACGCTACCATCATCTTAAGTAGCTACAATGGTCCAAAACCACAGCCATGTCGCTAGTGATAACTACTTCAGACACGGCTGCGTGGAGAGATGGTGCTTCCAAGGCCCCCGAGCCCAGTTCCCGTGGAGTTCACCTGCGCTGTGATCCAAAGCTTGCGGAACAACCAGGAGGGGTGCCATCTTTTTGCCACGGACCACCCATGGGAGGGTAGGAGATCCATGGTAGCAGTGAAGAATGGATGAGAAACGTTAAGAATGCTACATTAGTGACCTGTTGGTGGTTGATCCTACGGCACGGCCGCCGCAATTTGACGGGTATTGAACCGCAATTTGAAGGTTCTTGATGATTAGCCATGCTTCGCTTCGGTCATGATGGTTGATCATATACTGGTGGTCCATCAGTTGAGAGTAAGTAATATACAATACAATAAATGCAGCAAAGCGGTTGGATGTGGTTTGATGCATCAAACAAGACTGCTTGGCCAATGATGGCTAAACATGCCACCGCCTTTGATTCGTTGGCTGATTTGATCAAAGTGATGTTGTTTGGCTCGCTTCAAGCCCGTTGCCAAAGCGGAAGCAAAGGGGCAACGGAAGCCACAGTGGTACAACAAAAGGACATTCCACAGGGCCTGAACTGCTGGGATCGGGGAATTCTTGTTGATCAATTCATTGTTAAGCAGCATTGCCAGTGACCAGATTGGACTACTCATCAACTGTTAATCATGAATGAAATGTCATTAATTAGCAATTAACCATTCCCCTTGCTGCTTGTTGGGACTTGGCAAATGTTTCTAACAACAAAATCTGGGATCGCATTCAACGGGTACGATGCCGGCAGCTTCTGTAGCTCCGATTCCTTTCTACCAAATGCCGGTAATAAATTGAACGCACTTCTGGGGAACGATGTAATTCGTGGTAATCCGAGCCGTATGAAAACGAATGACCCTCGCGAAATGATCACACAAAAAAACCTGGCAAAATGTTGATGAAAAAAACTTGTGCGCTCACGATTTTGACGGCTTTGTCGTTGAACCATGGAACCAGCCACGTTCACCTCGCCGCCATGGCATCAGCCCCTGCCTTTAGCACAGCCAGTTGGGACTGGGGCTCCACCATGACGCCTGGAGCGCCGACCTCGGGTACATGGGTAACAGCGAAGGACGGTAAAAAATGGTTAATGTAATAATAGAATGACGGTTACCTGGGTAATACATGAGAATGGATGACGGTTACCCATAGAATGGTGAATTACATGGGTAATTCATTAATCATTATGGTTAATGAGAATGATGGTTAATTATTTTTCATGATAATAATGGTGAAAAAAGATAATACTGGTGTATCAATTATAAAAATGGTGTATCATGTTGAGAAATGATAATGATGGTTAATGAATGTTAATCATAATGATGGTATATATGACAATGATGGCACCAGAAGGTGTATCATTCAAATTCATTGATTCACCATCATTATCATGGCTTTCAACAGGGTGAAACTGTTTGTTAATGATAGTAATTATCTTGCTGCTGGTTAAGATATTTGTTTTATTTGTTTGTAGCGTTG
>VSDK01002189.1:34870-75184 GCA_009767595.1 Symbiodinium kawagutii | reverse complement strand
CCTGTGGCGCGGCTGAAGCGACCCACGGCGGCGCAGGCGGGAGCCCCGGTGGGGCTGAGGGATGGCAAGGAGGGAAGGGGAGCCAAGGGAATCCCAGCGGGGGAGGAGCTGATGAACCAAGGTGAACTCCAAGGTGACCAAGTTTAGTATAGCTGAAGCTGAGTTGCGACCTCCAAGTGTTGGGAGTTGGCTGATTTATGTCACTGATTTGTTCCTTGGAATCCTTGGAAAGTTGGAACATTGGCATGGAGTTCCCCTGGTTTAGTCCGATCTTGCGACCATTTTCAGCTCGCGATGTAATGCCATTGGGCATCATTCCCACATGAATCTGGGAGCCCTGGCTGCACAGGTGTGGGAGTTTGTGCTCCGCAACCAGCCGGTTGTCATCGAAGATGCGGTCAATGCGGATGATTTCCCGCCCTTTTTCGATTTCGCTGACTTTGATTATCTTCGTGAAAGATGTGGTGATCGCTATGTCAAAGTGAAAGGTGACTCCTGCTGGGACAAGAAAGGTCGCCAACTGTTTCTGAATGATCCTACCATTGATGCTTGGTGATGCTGAAGTGGCTGGGATCTAGCGATATAATCAATGATGATAGATATGGCATGTTTTAATCTACCAGCTGCACTACAGTATCTGTTTGAGGCGGTCTCTCCCATCTATGCATGTGTTCTCGTTGTGTATAACTGATCACTTGCATGTTTCTGTGAACGGCACTGTTTGAAACGTTGCTTGTCATATGTTGTCTCAGCAGTAACCAACGGTCGCTCACCATCTTGGATCGCTACTTTGGGTTGGGGTTCCCTCACACCCCCGAGCTGGTCAACTGGCTGTGCTTCTGAGTGTTGGTTAATTGTCTAATTATCCAGTTGATTGGTACGGTCTTGGCATGTCTTGGCGATTGATTGGAATCACTGGTTGATTCATAGTTGTTGCCTATATTTTTGTTGGCATCGCTTGGTATTGGTAGATCTTCGTAGCTTTGTCGCGACTTCGAATTGGCCTTTGGCAAGCCGAATGACCACAGTGCTTGCTGTCCCAAAGCCGTATAGCAATTATCATTTGATCAGGGCCGAGGAACGCAGACTTGGTATCACAACCATAGGTGGCTGTCACACCTTTTGTTTGATTGAGAAATGGCAAGAGGTGTCAACAGGTTCCTCGTGGTCTTTGGTGAGGTGGGCATCAGGTGAAACTTTCAAGCTATGAAGCATGGAGGGACTGGTGGGGACGCAAGTACGGCCGTCCCTGGAAACTGTTCAGCGTTGACATACGACGGTATAGAAGCAATTATGGATGGTTGCTGGTTTTCTATCGCCGGTATTCAACTTTAACTTACAGTATTGATGGTATTCTTATGTATTCTTAACTCACCGTTCTATTCTCACTTACAGTATTCAACTGTGGTCTTCCACTTATATGATTTCCAATATTTGCACTTTTGATTTCCAGGGGAGTCAGGTGTCACCTCCCGGGTGAACCTTGGATCTGCAACGCTGAGGAGATCAGCATTTCGGACTACTTGGATCTGATCGAAGTGGCCGAAGAGCACGAAACATGCATCTCGTGGTACATGGGCAAGCTGCCTTTGCACACGGATGTGCCGGAAATGTTCGAGGACATTTGCAATGCACGTAACTCACCCTGGAGAACCTTGGCAATGGCGTTGCATGTTTTTTTTTGGTTGTTTTCGGGATTTGTCTCGTCCCTTTTTCCAATTATTTCACCTTTTTTTCAACTCCCCAGCAAGCATTGCTGAGTGGCACCAAACATATACAGGTTGCCTTCAGTTGGGGTCTCCAGAAGCTGGTCCGCGAAGATTTCCAGATCTCATCAATTTCCCAAGTTATCATTTCTGCAAGCTCAGTTACTCACCTGGGAACTTTTCAAACATTTCTGGAATCATTTCTGCGCAACTCATTTCTGCAAGGTCAATGCTGGCCTCTTAATGTGAATCCATTCAACCAGATCATGTTAATTCTGGGGGTAGCAACCTTGGATAGTGTGCGTTGACAATTGCATAATCTTCAAGGCAGGATGATTGATTAGTATGACCAGTATGGATTTGGATTTGGATGGAATTGACTAGCAGGGCCTGTGAAGGAATCTTTTGGTGGGTGTGGCCAAGGGTGGTGTGTTCCAGTTGGTGTACCGGTCTGGGCCATCCGACATCATATGCTTTTGTAGTGTCGAATACGGCCGAGATACTATAAAGACAGGCACAGAAAACAAACTCCGTTCAGCCAACTTGTGCATAGATGAACTGATGGTTGATACACATTTTGAATTCAATCTATTCGCGTGCCCCCAGGAAAATATGGCAGCTGCTTCGGCGAGAACAACAAAGGAGTTGCTCGGCAAGATGTGGTGATGCACTTTAGGATTAGACCATACATGACCATACTATACTTCAACGGACGGCAGCACTTTTGATGTGGCAGCTGAGGTACGCCACAAAAAGTGCCTTAATTCCGGCTTGTTGGCTTTAATTACCCACAGTACCGGACTTGGACTGGCCCTTGTACACTAGCTCAATGCAATCATAGGCACCCAACACTCAACTGCAACATTCGTGCATGAAGGGTTGCTATGCACCATGATGTAATCCCTTCTGGCGATGATACAAATTACTCCGATAATAAAAGCATTCTCTGATAGGGGGTTTACAAATTATAACCACTTTTATTATCGGAGCAATTTGTAGTAGGAGTTAGGATAATAAATCACTTCCGATACAAATTACTCCGGGTTGTATTTGGAGTAGGGGGTCTAGTGATAGGGGTGGTTGTCGGACCATTTATTCCCGCTACCAACTTTGATTCAGAGTCTCAGGGCTGAGTAGGGGTGATTGGTGACTGGAGTCGAAGGACAAGCTATGTCATAGTGCAAGCATGTTGAAAAATATTAGCTATGTCATAGTGCAAGCATGTTTAAAATTTTAAAAAAATGATATACTATACAATATAATTGTGCAGTATTGAAATATCTTTGAATTTTTATTGTAAAGATTGTTTATTAAGTATGACCCTGGAACTATAGGACCACCTGAACATAGTGACAGGATGGAACATAGTTCAATGATTTTTCAGTGGGTGCATATTTTGCACACGATTGGATGATCCTGGAAACCCTCGGTTCATTTTTGCATGCTTTCATGTGGAAGAATTCCATTTCTAGCAACCGCAGAGGGGAAACACATATGCACAGTGTTGACACATATATTAGCCGGTTATTGTTGGCCAAATTCTTCACATTATGACATAAATCCCTCCTGGTGACCTGAACCATGGGTTATTACTGGAGACCTTGAGGTCATACAGGCACCCAGAATTCCCGGTTCCCATCCCAACTGCGGCTTGATCATTTTTTTGTGTGGCTCATCAGCCTCACGCTAGACTGTTTGACAACTCCATTTGGGATTGCAGCAGAAAGAAACAGTAGTTGCTGCAGACACCCATCAGACTGCACAACTGAAGTGACACCGCCACACATCACCATTGCCACCACCCTCAAAGCGCTAGATCAAATATCAGCATCCCTTCAATGACTTTCAAGAATTCACCGTAATTAAGATTCCTACTGGCAGCCTGAATGGCTCGGAGCAACAGCCATGTCAGAGGGCATTCCCCCCTTAGTCGCCCTTTTGAACGATGGCAATGATGAGGCCAAGGTGGAGGCAGCAGCGGCTTTGCGAAACTTGGCAGTTGCTGCCGAGAACAAAGTCCGCATTGCCGATGCAGGGGCCCTTCCCCCCCTAGTGGCGCTTCTGAAAGATGGCAATGATGAAGCCAAGGTGCAGGCAGCAGCAGCTTTGCGAAATTTGGGTCGTGCTGCTGAGAACAAAGTCCGCATTGCCGATGCAGGGGCCCTTCCACCCCTAGTGGCGCTTCTGAAAGATGGCAATGATGAAGCCAAGGTGCAGGCAGCAGCAGCTTTGCGAAATTTGGGTCGTGCTGCTGAGAACAAAGTCCGCATTGCCGATGCAGGGGCCCTTCCACCCCTAGTGGCGCTTCTGAAAGATGGTAATGATGAAGCCAAGAGGCACGCAGCAGGGGCTGTGCGAAATTTGGGTCGTGCTGCTGAGAACAAAGTCCGCATTGCCGATGCAGGGGCCCTTCCACCCCTAGTGGCGCTTCTGAAAGATGGCAATGATGAAGCCAAGAGGCACGCAGCAGGGGCTGTGCGAAATTTGGGTCGTGCTGCTGAGAACAAAGTCCGCATTGCCGATGCAGGGGCCCTTCCACCCCTAGTGGCGCTT
Organism: Symbiodinium kawagutii; assembly: GCA_009767595.1. Classification (NCBI taxonomy): domain Eukaryota; class Dinophyceae; order Suessiales; family Symbiodiniaceae; genus Symbiodinium; species Symbiodinium kawagutii. Next base: position 70,925 of record VSDK01002189.1, on the reverse strand, counting down.
CTGAAAGATGGCAATGATGAAGCCAAGAGGCACGCAGCAGGGGCTGTGCGAAATTTGGGTCGTGCTGCTGAGAACAAAGTCCGCATTGCCGATGCAGGGGCCCTTCCACCCCTAGTGGCGCTTCTGAAAGATGGCAATGATGAAGCCAAGGTGCAGGCAGCAGCAGCTTTGGGAAATTTGGGTCGTGCTGCCGAGAACCAGGTCCGCATTGCCGATGCAGGGGCCCTTCCCCTCTTAGTGGCGCTTCTGAAAGAAGGCAATGATGAGGCCAAGGTGGAGGCAGCAGCGGCTGTTGCAAACTTGGCGTTTGTTGCTGAGAACAAAGTCCGCATTGCCGATGCAGGGGCCCTTCCCCCCCTAGTGGCGCTTCTGAAAGATGGCAATGCTGAGGCCAAGCATCAAGCAGAATGGGCTTTGAAGAAGTTAGTAGGGGAAGATGACCTCGAACAGCTATTGCTGTCACCAGGTGTGGTGGAAGAACTGAGGGGCACAGCCAGACATGGGACAGGTGCTGCCCAAGTGGAGGCAACTGAAATTGTTGGAGCACTTAACCTTGACCTGGCCATCCCCAGCGGGGGAGGAACAAGAGTGGCAATGTTCTCGGCCCGATTTGACGGAGGTCCAATCGAAAAGAACCTTGGATTGGCATGTATATTTCCGGCAGCTTTGTTTATTAAATATGCATACAGTGTTTATTTAGGGTGTTTATTCCTGACGCATCCTAACATGGTTGCTGTTCTCAGTTGCGAGTGTTTAGCTTGTTTAGTTCCTTCGGGCAAACCCCCTGGAAGCCCTGGCAAAAAATCCTAACATGGTTTGTCCCCAGCCAACTAGTGGTACGCAATGCTATTGTATGTTGTTGCGCATGTTTTCGCAAAACGCTGTCCAGTTTCAACTGAGGCAATTTCGCACAGTCCATCGGATATTGAGGGAACACGACTACGAGGTGTTGATGGTGGATGCAGGTGCTGGGGTGAGCTTTGGAGATTTGACCATGAAGTACCTCAACCGGCTACATGCGGAGATGGGCACCATGCTTGCAGTTTGCACTGCGCACTATGGTGAAATGACGGCTTCCGCCTATTCATCTTTTGAAGAAATCAAGTTTGCACAAGACTACAAGAGCCGTATATCAGTCCTACCGTTGAGGGTTGCAGACACATATCCGCCAGAGCCTCCTTGTGGCCCAGATCACCCATATGACAAGGAACGACTGGCTCAAGGGTACATACTCGGCATGTTCAAACCCAGCGTGGTGTTCTTGGATTGCCGGGGGCAATCTGCAAGGCAGATTGCTTTTGGGATAGCCCAAGAGTTACAAAAACGAAAGATCGACTCCAAGATGAAGACTGGGCTCAAGCCATGATCCTGAGCCTGTCCACAGGCGGAAGCACTTTGAAAAATGTCCTGGCAGAAGCACATGTGCTTAGTATATGTTGCACCTGCCCCATGTTTCACTCGAATTTCTGTTGGGTCCACCTTCATTTGTTTTTGTTGGCCGGACCCGGCTGAACAGCCTGACAACGCACAGGCATGGACGATGGCGGATATTGAGCAAATCGATAATGACACGTTTCAAACAAAATCTGAAAACAAGAGGTTTGCGGCAAACAGTTGTTTCCTTTGCTGCAGTGTGTGGTTTATGTTTTGTTTGGCCAACAGAAAATACAGGAAAATGTGGTAGTTTAGTGCTGTTGCCTGTGATTCTCTGCAAGCTGCAGGCGTGATTTCAGACATGATTGTTTTTGTTCAGGAATCAGGCCATACTCCTGTCCAAACACTGACGTTATGCCGTTTAGCGATTCTGTTTCCGGTTGGTTGAAGATACAATCACCCATGGACCTGGCCTGGCCATGCCCACGCCAGGTTGAAACCAGCTGGAATCCATATGCCACAGATGCCGACTTGCAACCCATTCTATTTGGCATAGGCACCATGATCATGCCACCGTTTATGATCGTTTATGTATATAGTATGTGTTTAGTCGCATTTCCTTGATTTTGCCTTCTCGCCCTTCAAATTCCACCACATCTTCGGGTAACAAGCAACGCACAAACCAAAAAAATGCCATCGGCCTTTTCACAACTTCAAGTTCTCCCCTTGGCACCTTGGCTCCTTGAGGTTCATACCTATTTCGGTTGTGGTGGCAACACCACCTGCCTCCACGCCGATCCCTCGGAGAATTTGCTGCTGGTGGTCACGGGTGAGAAGTTCATGGATATCTATCCTCCACCCGATGCTGCCTGCGCCTTGGTGACGCCAGTGCTCCTGGGAGCAAGCTGGTTGCTGGGTGAGCTGAGCATTGACCGTGGTTGTCAAGGTGTAGAACTTGGGACATCCAGTTGCAGTGGTTTGAAAGGTGCATGTGGAACGAATTTCTTGGGATTTTCCCCTTAGTCTTTCCGATTGTGAGCTAATGGATGGATCATGATGATGCTAGATAGACGGATAAACGGGAACACGGTTGAGTGAAGTGCCAAGTGGAAAATTTCAATGATTGGATATGATTGTCATGAGCTGGCTTTACAGTACGGTAATGACTCAGAAGACGCGATCGAAGAAACATGTTATGATATGCAATGCGTGTTTTGCCCAATTGAAACAACAACTTGCCCCCAAACCGAGTTCAACATTGACTGATCCACTCAATAGATGCAATTGTATTATCTCATTCGTTAATTTTCCAAGAGCCGCAGCAACAAAAACAGCCTCTATCCAGTTGTGCCTTGAACATCAACCGTTGAACAAGCGGAGCTTCAGCTTGGATCCAGCGCTTAAGCATAGCCCCACTTGGCAATGCCCCTGCTATGGCTGAGGTATGCACACCACGGTGAAGAAATTCCTCAATTCCCTGGTGCCGCCCTTTATCGATCCCGCCTTCGTGCCCAAAGAGGTGGATAAAAACTGGTCCCTCTACAAACACTCGCGGCCTCAGCGGGTAGCTGGGCCGCGCATGACACTCACAGGGGTTGGCGTGAGGGATGCGAACACCTGGAAGAAGAGTCGAGATGAGAGATCCAGTATGATAGTGATTGATGGTGGAACAGTTTGATGTTGATTTTTTTTGCAGGAAACAGGAAAATATGTAGTAGCATGGGAATGGAATCAATCCTTAGTAATTAACTCAGTTGCATCCATAATAGTATTTGGTCGAATGGATGCCCTGGATCATGGAACAGACCTAGCCATGGTGGACTCCACTTTTTGGCCGCTCTGGATGCTCTGGATGATCCAGCAAGGCTATGGCAGGCTCAAACTGCAAACTGGCCCAGGTACATCTGAAAGCCGGCGATTTGTTCTACCTCCCCATCTTTTGGTGGCACGCCGTTCAGGGTTCCATTGGTCGGAACATGATCCTCAACTGGTGGTGCCAACAGCATCCCTACAAGGACCTGTCAGCACGCCAGCGTGCCTCAAAGAGGCCCCTACGCCTGCCATTGGCACCCAAGGTTCTTCCCTTTTAGGGGATATAGAGACCCATTTCCTTTCTCTTGAAAGGGTGCAACCCATTTTGGGATGGTTGAAGTTGAAAGCTTCCTTTTTTGCTTTTCAGATGGTTTTACATGTTTTTGTGGCCAAGGTGATCCCTTTTTGTTTGATGATTTTGACCAAAGTGGCTTCGCAATTGGCATTGGCATGCGTTGTTCACTGCAGTTGGCATTATGTACAATCAAAATTAATTGATCAAAGCAGTGATTGATTAGTGTTTTTTAATTGTACCAATTAATTAATTTTGATCAACATTTCGTTGGTTTTTACACCACATTAAAGTGTTTTGATCAAAATTAATTGGCATTGACCGTAGCCACTGCTCTCCTCGCTGCAATCAAGTGGACCGATACAGGAGCACAAGTACCAGGGCTTTGAAGGAACCCGAGAGATCCTTGAAGTCCTACAGCACTTGAACGAGGTCAGAACGCCGTGGGTCACTTGGGTTGGTGGTTCCTGCTGGAACGATCCAAGCGAAAGGCCCTGGGTGAACATGAAAACGACCGAAAAGTAGCTTGCAATCAAAAAGTGTTGGCTGATTGTGTAGGAGTGACTCAACTAAGGGGTGTACTGCATGACGAGAAGACAAGCGGAGACATGCCCTGAAAGACCATGCAAGATATTTGCGACCATTTCTCCAACTGGCTGAGATACAAGTGTGCGAATCATGGATTTACACAAACGGTGTACAGACAGCGTCCTCATTGTCTTTGCAGTGAGCGTAAATGCCTGGTTCATCTCTACAATCGGAATTTGCAATCACCCATCATGTTTGATTGATCCGCGCACTCGGACTCACACACATACATGTGTACTACCACATATACATGACGCAAATGCAAGAGAGAGATTCATTTTGTGGTGGTGTTTTTAAACTGGGGACCCCTCAAACCTTCAGGGATAGGGATCAAAAAAAATAGGGGTCAAAAAAAAATAGATAGGGATAAAGAAAATAAATAGGGATCAAGACAAAAATAAAGAGGAAGAGGAAAAAGGAAGGAAGGAAGGAAGGAAGGAAGGAAGGAAGGAATCAAGGAAGGAAGGAAGCAAGGAAGGAAGCAAGGAAGGAAGGAAGGAATCAAGGAAGGAAGGAAGGAAGGAAGGAATCAAGGAAGAAAGAAAGCAGGGAAGGAAGGGAGGAAGGAAAGAAGGAAGCAAGGAGGGAAGAATTATCGTAATCACCGCTGCCACGCAATCTGTAATTTATTCCTCAATACTGCAGCTGCCGTTTCTAATTGCAACTAATCATCACCCTGCGGGTGTCGCTGCCAGGGATCTTTTTTTTTTCATGCCTATTTATTTTTTTTGTTGATCGGGCTCCCGGGAGCTGATATCGTGGACAGTTCCAGCAATCGGCCAGGGTTATTTTTTTTTGTTCTCTATTTATTTTGGTTTTGATGCTTATCCATTTTTTTTTGGATCCCTGTTTACTATTTTTTTGATCCTGCACCCTTCATCCAGTTTCTTAAGCATGTTTAGCAATAAACATCAATAAACCAACTGTTTTTGGGGTCCCCTATAGCTCGAGAAACATGCACGACTGGGTATCTTCATCCTATAGGGGTCAGACTGCATGAGATTTGTGATGTGCCAGGCTTGGTCTTCACGTGCCCCTGGGCCCGGTGGACCAACTCTGGAGCAGCGATCGGTTGCGCAGGAGTTGGGCAATGGCTTATTGCACCTGGGCTGCGCGGGGGTCGGGGTGGCCGGGTGGCCGGGCTACAGGTGACACCTGGGGTGGGGGGCCTAGGTTCCGAGCTGAACTGCCTGGAAGATTGCAAGCAAAATAATGTCAATAACATTCACAACCAACCAACTTGATAATTTCTGGTTGGTGGTTTCACGATTTATTTCAATAGTAATTATATGTAATTATTGACAATGGGTTGGTTGACAGATATCTTTTTAAGGATTGAAGCCACCAACCAGGTAACTTTTGAGAAGCATCAATTGTTTATTGTGGAAGGCAGTCAAGACTCCCGTCATGTTGAGTGTCAAGTAAGCTGCTGAACCCACCCACTGAATGTTCAGAGATGAGATGCTGCGATAGGAGGGCATGGATCAAATGTGAATTTCTCAAAGATGGCAGCATTTTCCTGTACATCATATACTATCTAAAGATACGGCCAACCACCTGCAACAGTACAATAGGGCTGGTCAGCCATAGTAAGTTGTTTTTCTCCCGGGTCAACCACCCGCTGACATCATGAACAGTGTTATTCCTGACAGGGGTCCAACACCGTCGTCACCAAGGTACTCAGATAGCAATTGCGTTTCCAGCAACAGCTACAAGAAGCTGGCGGCCCCGCCCCCACGCGCGCCTGCTGTGAAGACATCAAACTCACTGTTGCCCAGCAACGGCTTTCGCTGGAAGTCCAAGTCCGGGTGTTGAGTTTTGAAAAGGATTAATTGAGAGGAAGCACCAGCGCGCAGGTCATGTTTTCTGCGTGGGAATGGTTGACATGTGTGTTTTTTCGTTTAGAGTTTGATGCCCCACATTGCGCCATGTGATTGTGTTCTAAGGGAGCGCATGAAATACCACTCATGATCAGTAATAAACCATCCATTTTTTGGAACCCCTATTTTGAATAACACTCATTCATATATATTAAAATATCCGGGCATTCTCATTGCTTTTGCTTGGAAATCTTCCCACCAGAAGCCTGGTCCACTGGTGCGCTCTTATGCGATCAAGTAGCTCTTCCCTACTTCGTCGTAAACCATCGGCGGTTTGTGTGGCGGAAATGGGATCGTGGGCGTGGGTGTGCCGTGTATGTCAGGCTTGGCTTATTTTGGCTTGATATAAAAAGGTGTTTCTCCATACCAGCAAGAATCTTAATTTCCAAACACAACTTATGCGTTTGGTCTTTGAATATGTGAAATCAGGAATTGCCATAACTATCCATAACGCCCAATTGTATATTAAATAACTGGAAATTCTACACTTGCCAAATCATACCACTAAGGTAAACGAAACCAACTACTGGAAACTGGCAGATGTCAGCCCCCATCAAGTATCGAAAATCCAGTTCATTCAGGTGGACCTTTGAGGTGATTATGCCTTTATCGCCCCGTGGCACCTACAACCATGCGCAGCTGTGATCCGCTCATGCTAACGTACGAATGTCAAAACAAGATTGGTACGTCCATATGTTGATTATATATAGTGGAGCAGCAAAATTGTACATATATTCATCGTGTGTGCATCGCTTTTGGTGATATAGCACAATCTAGTTGATGATTTGGTGGAAGGCTTGGTAGCAGTGAAATTAAAGGTTGGTAAAGTCAATCATGAACAACCAACACCAATTGTTGACAATCAGCAATTGGGGAACATAATTAATGGACAAATGACTTTAACGGTGGTCAACCATGTTGTAAACGGTGATTCAAGTACAAACCATTGATACAATAGGCCTGAATAGCTTGAGAGAAAAGCATTGATATTGTCCATCAACGAGCAATAATTAATTGATCATATTGCCTCCGTAAAGATCCGCATTCACGCAGATAATAGCTAGCTTCGATAATACTGAGAACTGTTTTTGCTACTATGAGTTTGCAGCTCTTATCTACATGATTCCTCTCAATCATTTGTTTTTAATCAAAACTCCTCGTGGTTGGTGAGTAATACTTGCTGGTACTGGTGGTTATCATTGAGGACGGTATAGCCAGCATTTTCCCTTTGTGCTTGCATAATAGCCTTTTGAATAGCAAAGAGATGCAAAGAGTATGTACCAAGGACTAAGATGCTACTACCACACCAACCTGAATCAGTCATTGAGTATCATCCTTAAACATCATCAACTTTATCTTTATCTCCTCATCACTGACAACCAGCGCATCATTACCATTCGTATCCAGCTGAATGTAAACTATCCATACCATCAGTCAGTGCCAACAGTCAGTGCCAACAACCTTAGCGACTGATAGTGATTGGTTGGTACTATTCGCAACGAATACTAACCAATCAATACAAGCCATACCGCCATACCCTTTGTGAAGACCAAACAGTGAGTCATATCAGAACTTAAGTCATAGCATGTTGTAGCCATAAAAATTGCACAAAAAACGCAACTGGTGCCATTGGATGAGCCCTGCTTAGCGCAGGAAGCAGCGCTGACGATGCTGCCTGAGCACTTGGTTGGCTTCTACCAAGCGTTGCTTAGCAGCGCTGGCGCTGACCCAGGGGGTTCAAAGGGGTGTCCAAGTGCAAGATCACAGGTGGAGGGTGGATGAGGTACTGGTAATGATGATCAATGATTGAACCACCTGCAGAGTGGTACCCCCTACTTAGCTAAGTTGGTTTATACCTAGGGTAAATATTTGTCATGGTAGATGTTACTATGGTTAAATGGCTCGCACACCATCCTGCAACTCAACTCCTTCAACGGTTTGGGTAGTGTTGGGGGGAGGGTTGGCTGTCAGACCGAAGCAGCCCACAACGACCGCTAGCAATCACTAGGTATTGTCACACCATACCATAATCATGACCATTGCCCCAATATACACGATGTGTTGGTCATTTTACATTTTATGTTTCTTTAGGTCCATATATGTTTGACAAGCATTTAGCTTGTTGATTAACTTCAACAACATCATCATCATCATCATCATCATCATCATCATCATCATCATCATCATCACCATCATCATCATCATCATCATCATCATCATCATCATCATCCTCATCATCATCATCATCATCATCATCATCATCATCATCATCATCATCATCATCATCATCATCATCATCCTCATCATCATCATCATCATCATCATCATCATCATCATCATCATCATCATCATCATCATCATCCTCATCGTCATCGTCATCGTCATCGTCATCATCATCATTCTCATCCTCATCCTCATCCTCATCCTCATCCATGAGTCAGGCGGCAGATGTTTGGGGTAGTGTGGGAGATCCAACCAGCTCTCACGGTAGCTTTGGTAGACGATCAATAAGCCACTCCAGATCCTCGAAGCCCGGTGACGCAAACATTTTTCACCAGATGGGAGGTTTGTTTTCAGCGATCTTTGATGGTGGATCACCATGGCTTGGTTGATTGTTCAGAGCTGGAACTGGAACCGTTACGTAATTACCATTAATTGTCCAACGGTTTATCAGGTAATTAGTGGTCATTATCCAGAATTACTGGTTGAGAAATGGATTCTGGTTGACTACCGGTTGGAACCACTTCGCCAACATTAATCAACCAGTAGTCGACCATGATTGGTTGGTTACCGCCTTCAAGCTGGCGGTTTTTTCAGCTTGGGGGTCATTCTTTGATGCAGTGGGCCGGCCAGTGAGGTTGCCAAAGACTCACCAGAATGCCTTGGTGTTCAGGACTTCGGATTTGCCGGGCCCCAGCCATTTTTCCCAGGGCTGGGCATGGGATGGCGACAGCTGTTGGATGGGGATCACCTACATGTCCACAAGGGCCTACTAGGAGCTCTTGCAGCTTTTGGGTCACCATCCTTGCACTGGAGAACTGCTGGATTTGCCATTAAGAGTAGGAGTTGATAGGTGTCACTTGACGTTTTTGTGTGCGCACAACTCTGTTCGATTTTCGGTTATATGAACTTAAGTGCAGTCCGACAAAAGACTCCGTGTCCGGTTTGTGGTTCAATGGTGTTTGATTCTCATAAAGCTTCGCCAATCTTCTATTGTTCAGCCTGAGAGCAGGTGATGAAATGGAAAAAATCTCATTGGGTATAGTAGGTGCTGTCATGAGAACATAGGAGAACACAAATTTCCAGATGCCGCCCTGGGTTGCAGAGGATTGAAGGGATATGGATTGGAGATCCTGAGCCCGCGGCCGCAAGATCTCAAGATCAGAATGCATCACACTGTAGGCATTTGGTGTAGCCAAGGGCGCCATGCATGTCAACCAGTGTCAACCAGTTTGTTTGCCATGGAATGTCCAGCAGCATGCCACCATTTCAGAGAATACCAGGATTTCAAATGATTTCAATGTGTTTTTGTCATGTTTTTTTCTTTCAAGTCATTCCAATCCATGCTTTTTCCTAGCAGTTGCAGAGCAATATCCATGCCGCCTGCCCGATGCCTGGCGCTGCATGAGAAGGGGCTGCCATGTGAAGGAGATTTGCCTGGAACTTTGAACTGTCGCTCACGTCCAGGGCTGCACCAACCAAAATTGCTTGGAAATCCATGTTGGCAGTTGATCGTTGATATTTTTCCGCTATATTTGGGCTGATGGCTTATAACCACCAACCAGGTCGATGTGTTTGGATTTCGTGCTTTTAGGTGATTGCTCAGGTTTCAGGATGTGTTTGATTTTTGACATTTCTCCTTTGGCGGGTGCACTTGCGAAGTTTTCATCTCGTGACTCTCCCCTCCGCCAAGAGGAACGCTGAATTGAACAGTGATAAGGGACCAGTATCACTGACTGCCCCTCGATGTTGACGTTGCTGATTCAACAGGGAGAATCAGAGAAACTTGCGGAACCATTGAGCCAACTCAGCACCCTCTCGATGAACCCCTGGAGTTGCCAGCAGCAGTTCTTTAGGCAAATCAACTATTTGATGAGCTGCGTCACTGCAGGCAGAACATGAACCACATCTGGTAGATCCATTAATTGGTTACTGTAATGTACATCGGACCGTGTTCAACCACAAACATTGAACATTACCATAGTCAACATGTGCAACAAAGTATGTTCATTGACTCCAGTTCATCTTGTGTGTATGTGTGTCCGGTTCAGGCCTTCTCAAGATAAGGGGGATTGTTTGCCATTGTAGCACTGGTCATGCAACGGTTAGACCCAGTAGTGGTTGGTTGACCGTTGGAGTTACCACTGCGCGGCTTCGATGAACTCAGAGGACCAGAGCATTGAAGCCTACAATGCGGTGATTCAATCGCTGACAGCGGTGAAGCAGTGGGAAACTGGACAGCAGTTGAAGCAATAACAGCGACTTGCTGTGCATGGCATAGCCATAGCCATTTGCGTATTCCATTTGTTTTTGCAAGAGGCTCCATTGTGAGAACTGTCTCCGCGTTGAGTGGCAAGTGTGCCAAAGCCAACATGAGATTCCCTCACAAATAGTGTGGTCATAGTTGCGCATACCCAAGAGAATGATGACGTTCATTTTTTATGCTAATGGGAGCCATCAAATCAAACCTTCGAGCTGGGTGGCGCATGCACTGCCAGCCAGGTATGTGTACCCAGTCCTCCAGCAAGCCCAGAAGATTCTAATCAATGACTGGTTTTGAGCTTTGAGTTTCCTGACTTTTTGATAAACATCCTTTCTACATTGCAGGAATATCATTGGACCATTGCTGTTGTGAAGTTTGGCCATGGGCGATTCAACTTCACATGGTTTGATCCAGTTTGAGCATAGCTGTGTCACCCTCAGTGGCTACCAGGAAGAGGCATTCTTTGTCTTCAACGAAGTCCAATTTGGAGGACTGAATGCGCTTGCTAGCTACGTGATGTGGGTGCGGCATGGTTACGGTAATGTGAGGCTAAACAACAGCCAGTAGCCAATGATAAATTAATGAGCAATTGCCCCGCTGTATTATGCTCTGGTTTTTCCTGCACGGTAATTTCTGATTGGTCGCAACTTGCCTTATCCGAACCATTCGTTTGAACCAGTCGCACTGGCTCAAGTAGAGCAGGCCATCCATAGCCTTATGCCAGTCATTGCAAATGGCATGCTGGCACTGGGCTATCTACCTATTCCTCAACTTTCCATATTTTTGTGACAGTGTGGTGGCAGCAACCGCTCCTGCAAAATTGTTACGGAGCGAACCGATTGTAGACTACGACTATGACGATGATTGGCGCGGACCCGCGGTCGAAGAGGAGAGCTTCATGGACGAGGGTGAAACGAGAGTAGATGACCATCATCCCCCTCCGTGCCAGGAAGCATACACTTGTGATCGTCCAGAAGTGGAAAGCATGGAAATCACTTCGCAACATCACGCCACGATGCGCATCGCGGTATACACCTACAACATCGGTGGCTACGAAGCGATGCGGAGTGACTTTGTGCCATGTGTCCCGCCAAATGTGGATGCCTTCTTGTTCATCGATGACGTGGGCATGAGACGTTTCGGGAAGACCGTGAAGAACTGGCAGAAGGCAGGTTGGCAACTCAAACGCATCACTCAGATCCCAGGAACCAAATACGTTTCAGCATCGCGACTCACCAGCAAGTCATTGAAGTTCACACCTCCTTCTTGGCTCTTGAACGGAACCTGGCATTGGTTGGTGGGACATGATGGGGACATTGTTCTGGATCTCCATCGCTTGCACCACTTCGCCCATAAAATGCGACGCAACTCGTTGGTCTTGTTGAATTGGGGCTACCACTCGGACTGCACTGGTGATGGCTTCAAGTGCTTCATGACAGAAGTGACCAGCATGCTGGGTGAAAGGTTGCAGTATGTTGCACGCTCGAAAGTGAATGTGGTGAAATGGAAGGAGCTCCTGGAAAAGATGCATGAGGGGAAGTTGACCCATGAGGGTCGGAAGTACCTGCCACCAAATTATTATGAAACCAACGTGATCTTTCGGAACTTGAAACACAGCAAAACCAGGAAGGTCAGAGATGCCTTTGAAAAGACCTTCCTGAAGTGTCGAGAGATTCAACGAGACCAGTTCCTACTTCCATTCTTCTTATGGCAGGACAAGTTGAGTCGCTCCACAAAAGCCGTTCCCATCGATGAATTGGTGAATGATGTGGGCTACTGCAGGGTGAATACCCGCGCGGGAAGAAACTGAGCGACAGCAGGATGTACAGCTCTGAAGGCTTCCATTGGCTTCCAATGAGACTCTGTGAACATGAACTCTTTGCATCTCTTTGCAAACTGCTTAGAGTCCTACTGCCAAATTGAACAAGATTTGAAAGGTGGAAAAAAACAAAGCTGCTGACACTTTTCGCGCTGGTGCAAGGCCAGGGTCACTGAGAAGCAAGTGCCATCGGAAGTATATTTAAATTTGGACAACTGCTTAAGTGGGCAAATTCAGTATTGGGGAAGGACAGTGGCCGGTATCCACCTCAACAGAAATCAACAAATTGATCATTCCTCGTAGGCAACCAATACTTTTGGATAGCCTTCTCTCAGGAAACTATCAAAACATACTAATTGCTCACTCATTACTTGTGCTACTGCTGCTTCGGGTCTACAGAAGATATGTGAGAATCTTGAGACACCTTCAGTGACTGCTACTCCTGTTCATGTCAGTGTCCCCTGATGGTGTATGCCGCAACCGTCTCTTTACTTTGAATATTTTCAAATCACGTTTTGGGAAATTGGCAAACCCAAGATATTTGGCCAGTAAGCCAATATCACTGGCTCCTCATCCTTCAGGCTGATTCAACAAGGAGGGAAGGAAAGCTTGCGGAACATCAACCAGCCAACTCACCCACGCAACCAACCCACGAACCATCACGAACCCCTGGAGTTTGAAATGCCATCAGCAGTTCCTGCGCTGACGCAAAGTAACACCGACCGCTCATGCACTAAGAAAATTACTGCCTCAACATGGGTGGAACTTCCACCCGAGTGATGCAACAATAGCTTCTAAAATTGGCTAGCTGCTTGATTCGCTGCCTAACTGCAGGCAGAACATGAACTGCAATTGATTTATGTACTTCGGACTGTTCAACCACAAACATTACACCTTATCACGATCAGCATGTGTAATAAACTGTGTTCCTTGGTGCGCTGTGTGTGTGTTGGTCATGTTCATGCCTTCTCCGAAAAAGGGCGGAGTGTGTACCACTCTGGCACTGGTTTTTCATGTGCTATATGGCCTGGTAGTGGTTGGTGTACTGCTTGATTTCCCACTTTGGCAAGGCTCCGATGGACTCAGAGAACCAGAGCATTGAAGCTTACAATGCGGTGATTCAATCGCTGACAGCGGCGAAGCAGTGGGAAACTGGGCAGCAGTTGAAGCAGTAACAGCGACTTCCTGTGAATGACATAGCCATATTTGCTTATTCCCATTATTGCTTGATTGTTCAATTTTCAATATTTTGCAATAGGCTCAACATTCAGAACAGTGTTTGGGTTGAGTCGCAGGTGTGCCAAAGCCAACATGAGATTCTCTATGAATAGTGCAGTCATAGTTGCGCATGCCCAAGATGATGACGTTGTTTTTTGCCTATAAAGCTGGGCATTTGCGGCCAGGTATGTGTGCCCAGCCTTCCATCAAGCCTATAAGATTCTTCCCACTGATTTGCCATGAGCTCTGAATTATTTGTCTTTCGGTACACATCCTCCCACATGGTAGGAGTATCATTGAAAGATTGCAGCTATGAGGTTTGTCCATGCAGGCGATTCCACTTCATATCGCTTGATTCAGTTTGAGCATAGCTGGGTCACCCTCTGTCGTTACCAGGAAGAGGCACTCTCTGTCTTCAACGAAGTCCAATTTGGAGGACTAAATGCGCTTGGCACTTGCGTTATATGGGTCAGGCTATGTGAGGCTAGCCACTGGCAAGTAGCAAATGATAGATAATGAGCCATTGTCCAGCAGTGGTTGTTTCTGCACGTAATATATTATATATTGCTGAATTTGCTGACGATTTTGGACAACTGCAAGAAATTTTCTTTTGGTGCATCCGAGGCATGTCCTGAAACATACAGTAAATCCAACGCAAAAAGAAACATAGCTGCGGGTCAATGTTCAGTATCATCGATAACTGTTCGTTGAACAGTCCCATCCAGTGGTACCGTGTCAACGTTTGCCAGGCAAAGAGGTTTCCACCATCAGCAACAATAGCCTTTATTGCAGCATGCTTTACATTGTCATTGTGCTGGTATACCATGCTGGTATGGATGCCTTTTTGTTGCTTATTTTTTGACAAAAGGCTACCTTGATTTTTAGATACTAGATCCCTGTTGCTTGCAGTTGCATGCCATCATAGCATGATTTGCTTACCACTGCAGCACTGCAATTATACCATCAGAATTACTCTCCACCAAAAGTGCTACCAGCCGAAAAATCATGTTTTTTTTACAGACCTTGTGGAATCAAGTTAGTTTTCAAAATACATAATTTAATGTAGACATATAGACATAGACATATAGAGTTGTTTTCAATATAATGACATTCAGTGCAGCTGTGTAGTATCATGGTTCCTTACTCATGTGTTACCATAAAGATATGCTTTGGTATTATAACTGTCAACATTATGCATTTACATATGTAAACATATCTATCAATTTTCTACCTATCCATCCATCTATCTACCTACCAATCCATCTATTTTTCTATCTATCTATCTTTCTACCTATCTATTTTTCATTGGTGCAACTTCTTCTAGCAATACTTTTGGGGTGGCTTGGAGTGCCAGCCCCCGGGCTGCTCGCCAGGAGATGTCAGCTTGCAAGGCAACGAGGAGCGCGGCTGCTCGCTACTGCCAGGCTCATGATCCATGGTTCGAATGATTCGCCGGCTTGGGAAAGTCACCTGGCAACTGAAAATCCATCATTTGGGTATGGGTCAAGCAGTTAACCATCAATATTAAGCAACAATTTCATAGGGAAAACAGCCTGGTTAATGATAGGGGAACCAGGGGGACTAAGGGTTTTGACCCATAGCCATTTCTGGCTGATTTCCTGGGGGTTCTCTACCAAATGCTGGAATTTCCATTGCCAGATTAATTTACCACAGGATAACCTGACAATGGACAATGCACCATAGGAATTGCTGGTTTACCACGCTTTCCCAGTAACCTATGTCGAAAATCATTTGAACGTCCGCTATCTTTCTGATCAACCGAGAATCCCTCCAGTGCCCTACAGCAGTAGCGATGTGCTGTTGCCACCTCATTTTTGGTCAGAGGGTAACGGTTGATCATGATTCATGAGTAATCATGGCTACCACTGACGGTTTTCTCAAATGCTGACAGGAAGCGCGCTGGGCCACTGTGAATGCAGGCTTCAAAGGTTGGCCTGTTGAGTTTTTGGATTATTTCTGGATGATGATTCATCACGACATGGTAATTTCTGATTGGTCGCAACTTGCCTTATCCCAACCATTCGGTTGAACCAGTCGCACTGGCTCAAGTAGAGCAGGCCATCCATAGCCTTATGCCAGTCATTGCAAATGGCATGCTGGTACTGGGCTATCTACCTATTCCTCAACTTTCCATATTTTTGTGACAGTTTGCGTCCGCCAAAGTTGCTAGGGAGCAAACAGTTGGTAGACTACGACTATGAAGATGATTGGCGCGGACCAGTCGAAGAGGAGAGCTTTATAGACGAGGGGGACAGGAGAGCAGATGACAATCATCCCCCTTTGTGCCAGGAAGAATACACTTGTGATCGTCCAGAAGTGGACAGTCCTTCACATCAGAGCACAATGCGCATCGCGGTGTACACCTACAACATTGGTGGCTACGAAGCGATGCGGAGTGACTTTGTGCCATGTGTCCCACCAGATGTGGATGCCTTTTTGTTCATCGATGACGTGGGCATGAGTCGTTTTGGGACGACAGTGAAGAACTGGGAAAAGGCGGGCTGGCAAGTCAAACGCGTCACTCAGATCCCAGGAACCAAATACGTTTCGGGACCGCGACTCACCAGCAAGTCATTGAAGTTCACACCTCCTTCTTGGCTCTTGAACGGAACCTGGCATTGGTTGGTGGGACATGATGGGAACGTTCTTATGGACCTCCATCGCTTGCACCACTTCGTCCTCAAACAGCGACGCCACCCGTTGGTCTTGTTGGATTGGAGCTACCACTCGGACTGCACTGGTGATGGCTTCAAGTGCTTCATGACAGAAGTGACCAGCATGCTGGGTGAAAGGTTGCAGTATGTTGCACGCTCGAAGGTGAACGTGGTGAAATGGAAGGAGCTCTTGGAAAAGATGCATGAGGGGAAGTTGACCCATGGGGGTCGGAAGTACTTGCCACCCAATTATTATGAAGCCAGCGTGATCTTTCGGAACTTGAAGCACAGCAAAGCAGGCAAGGTCACAGATGTGTTTGAAAAGACCTTCCTGAAGTGTCGAGAGATTCAACGAGACCAGTTCCTCCTTCCATTCTTCTTATGGCAGGACAAGTTGAGTCGCTCCACAAAAGCCGTTCCCATCGATGAATTGGTGGATGATTTGGGCTACTGCATGGTCAGTACCCGTGTGGGACGAAACTGAGCGACAGCAGGATGTACAGCTTTGAAAGCTTCCTATGGCTTCCAATGAGATGAAATGAGATTATGTGAACATGAACTCTTTGCAAACTGCTTAGAGTCCCAGTACCAAATTGAACAAGGTTTGAAAGTTGGAAAAAAATAATGCTGCTGACTCTTTCAAAGCTGGCGCAGGGCCAGGGTCACGGAGAATGGGGTAGGACAGGCCGGTAGCCACCTCAATAAAATTCAACCATTCCTCGAAAGCAGCTAATACCTTTGGATAGCTTCCTCTCAGGAAACTATGAAAATTTACTAATATAGTCTTCTGGCTTACCCCATTACTTTTGCTTCAGGTCTAGATATGTGAAAATTTTGAGATTCAGTGACCGCTACAACTGTTCATTTGGGTGTCCCCTGAGTGGTGGTAGGAGTGACGAGTCATGGTGTATGCCGCAACGTCTTTTTGAAATGTGATTATACAATGGAAACAGCAAATGGTTTGGGGATGCTGGGGCCATTTGTGACACTTGTTTTGCATATCAAATCCTAAAATCATGCGTCATGGTCCTCCATGAGCCGTGATCGTAACCCTATTTAAGGGTCATGCAATTGCATGCTGATAATTTGTTATTATGTATCAGTTGATCATGTGATTGCGACTGTGCATTGCATTCCTTATTTGTTAGCTATTCAATAGGTATAGCCCAAATAATCAAAGTATGTAGTCGCTTTGCCTTTAACCACTACGTCATTGTTGGCAATGGCTACCCATGATCGTTACCTCAGCAACAACCAGTATATAACCTTTGCAATCCCATCACATTGTAAAGCCATTATCAGTCATCAGGTTCTGATGGCAATTCCAGCGATCTGTCAACCATCATGGCCCTCATCGCCATGCTGCTATCCCATCAGGAGACCTACTCCTTGGCTTTGGCAGCCTCAAGTGTTGTTGGCTGCTGGCAAGCGACCCTGGAGATTTTGGAGGCCACACGGCGCCACAACATGCCACTGGGCACTGGC
This sequence comes from Symbiodinium kawagutii, assembly GCA_009767595.1. Lineage (NCBI taxonomy): Eukaryota > Dinophyceae > Suessiales > Symbiodiniaceae > Symbiodinium > Symbiodinium kawagutii. The sequence continues at coordinate 53,299 of VSDK01002189.1, read as the reverse complement.
CCCTTGGATACTGGTCAGGCGAAATGTTTGTTCAATTTGCACTTGCTTCATTTGCACATAAGAGCAAGTGAAGATACGTGAAGTGACTTGCAACAAGATGTCACTAAACACAAAGATACTCTAGATGATTGAACTGGCAACAAAGATATCAACTTGTTTCTTTTCAATGACTATTCCGAATATTCCATCACCAATTGAAGTGACATATATCACTGGATCAAATCCTATCATCCGCACATATGAAGTCCACCCACCCCACTTCGGCTCCCCCGATGCACCGAGGTCAGCTGAAAGATGCCGTGAGCTGCTGCTGCAAGGCTGGCTGCTGGCAAGGTGCTTTGGCCCTGTTGGAGGAGCTCCAACTCCGAGGTGCGGCGGGGCATCATTGGAGGTTTGGTTGGCTGATGATGGCTAGGAGTGGCCCGTTGATTATAAGATATGCCCATCATTATAAGCATTGATGATATGAATAAGCATAGATGGGCCACTCTTAAGCATCAATGCTTATACATAAGATGGGCCACTCTTGATAGACAAAGATATCGATGCTGATGGGATTTGATTAGTCATGTTGCCAATTATTCATTCAGAAGCATATGCACGCGCATACATATCTTTTTATATCAGATATGGATTTGATATTGAATTGTATTTATTCAGAATTGCTTGTTCAAATATGCGCGTACATATGTATGCATGATACTGTACTGTATTTATTGGCTATGGTTGACAAACATGATTTAGAATTTGTTAATCATGTTAATCATGGTTGGGAATTTTGATGATGATTCAGGATGGGTGCCCAATCATTAAAACGTGCATGCCTACTGGTTAGTTGAGGTAAGTCACCATAGAGATGCCCAGATAGGAGGAACTCTTGAAGCGGCCAAGGGATGCCAAGGGTGCAACCAGAAGTTGATCGGTTGCCCACATGGCAGGTGATTTTTGTGGGAGACTATCCCTAGAAATGTGCGGAGCCAAAATGACTCGCCAGCTTAGATATCTACGCGGGGAATTGTTTATTGGTGGAAGAAGCCATGTTTCGAGTTTGAGAAGTTGAGAGCTCAGCAGCTGCATCACTTCATCGTGTAGGCAGAGATGGCCAAGAATGGTTCCCAGCAAATCGGCTCAAGAGGCACAGGGTAAGGTCGGCAACAAGACTACTGGATGCGAACTTGCTTGAGTCATCCAAGCGATATCCAGCTACTACTGTAGCCCTTCACCATCTGAAAGATGTCCAATTTTATGGGTTGGAAAGAACCAATCTTTGCCAATCTATGATGGCTTATACCCACTAACTTAGGTTTTTAGTGTTTTTGGGATATGATTGATTTACCAGATAACCACTAAAAATATATGTTAAGCAAGGGATCTATAAGCCACCAAGTATGGGAAATCTGGCTGCGTCATGACAAGCTGGAGAAACCTAGCAGCAGCTGCCAGGTCATGCTGAGATGTCACAGTGCCCCAGTTGGTGGGGGTGGGTGCCGCCAGGGCCGGTGGGTACCTAACAACTTCCATCCATTGCGAGGCATTCCATTGCGGGGTGCAATTGCAAGGCATCCCTTCCCTGGTTCCAAAGGATTTTGCAGTCGATTTGGATTTGGAGATGCCATAATTTGTAGATTTGGCTGCTCACATTGACTTATTGGTCGATTTATGAGTCGATTCTTGCGGGGGTCATGATGCATGCTTCATCAAGAAGACTTGAGCTGACGCTGCATTCATCGGGCAACACGTGTTGCTCTCCTTTCTGGGAGATCATGATTTTCTGTCCAACCTAATGGCAACAACCATTGTAATTTGGTGTTTGTAATTCGCTATGGTGAATAACTAGTAGAAAACCAATCCGCAGCCCCAATCAAGCATTGGTCCAGTAAATCCTCATGAAGCCTTATGAATCCTCCCTGAACCATCAACAAAACCCTACTAATCACTCATTGATTGTGAATTTGTTCAGCAAACTTTAAATATTGCCATCCTGAATGTATGGCCTTTTTGTTTTCGCGCTTCTCTCACATAGAGACTTGGAGTGATGCCGCTGGAGAGAGAGAGAGAGAGATTGATGATAGGCATTGCTCTCCATTCATGAGGCCCCATTATCAAGGCTTAATTGAGAGCTTCCTATATAGAATTTGGAACCCGTCAAATCATCAAATATCAATCATTCGCACTCAGTAAACCATTCATTTAATGGCTTGAGAAACAGTGATCAGTGATATTGGTCCAATTGCTGGTCATCCCCAAGTATTACGCACTAGAATCACCCATAGAAACCATATACCAGGATTATATAGAACATCCTATAACAACCACATTTTTGATGTTTGACTCCGCCAGTTTTTTCTTCGGTGTCCATCCAGGTACACCTCGGTGATCAGCGTTTTGGGGCAGCTGCGGCCTCGACAAGCTGTGGAAGTCTATGACCAAATGCAGAAGCAGCTACTGGGACGTTGACATCGTTCAGGGCGTGCACGGCCAAGGTGTAGATTTGATGTTGCTGTTGTGTGATTTGATTTTCTACTGGTACATGTACATTATGTTTGTTATATGTGTTGTTTTTTTTTTCAAAATTGAGTTTGAATATAATTGCTATGTGCATTTCTGCATTTTTTGGTATAATACTGTATAGTAGTTTATTATGTTTTCAATATGTATATAGATGTACTTGCATCGCCGTTACATTATTTGATCTGCAGCTCGAAACAGCAAGTGCAACCAGCTTGACATTTGCAGTCCCTGGCTTGCGTTCTGCATGCTTGCCTTCTGCTTGCGCAACAGGCTCACTTTCCATTTTAGTATGCTTGTTGCTTGTCATTTTTGTGTGGGAAGCTCCAAATTTCATGTTAGAGATTTAGAGCACCCAGGTCCACCTCAAATGACGATGACTATCATGAGGATGAAAGGGTTCCGGCTTCCAACCACTCATGACTATTCCACAGTTGCAGCGCTCACACCTAAGCCCCTGCGATGGTTTGGGTGGGGATACTGATGATGCTTCCATGATTGGTGGATGATGGTCAACAACGGTCACTTACAGGGGGTTGGTCGTCAACAATCGGTTTATCCTGATCACGGATTCTCCAGCTCGGCAATGTTCCAACTGCTTTCCCTGCATAGAAGCCAGTGATCATGATGGTTCCTAGATCATCGGCTATGATCCATTCACAAGCTATACGGAACCATCATCAGATATCATCAGCCATCGTTAAGCATTAACCATCATCAACGATCATCAAATATCATCAGCCAACATTAAGCATTGACCATGTCAGCATCATTAAGCATTTTATTCACATTTGTTAACGGTCAATGATGCTATCGTCAACCGGTGGTAAATGCTTAACGGTCGTCAACCACCACTCTGAAACAACGGGATGAATCGCCCCTTCCACCAGCATCAGCTACCTCTTCCACCTTAGCGGAGGTTCGGGATTCCTCCGCTAGAGGCGCGTAGTGACTGCAGCCAACTGGGATGAGTGGATGAAAGCTGAATGGATATGGTGGTTTCTCAAAATAGGGGGCCTGATAAATGGTTGGTTTATTACTATAAATTACTATTAATGGATGATTTGGGGGTACCCCTATTCTGAGAAACTACCATATCCGAAGCATGAAAAGCCATCGGTTTCCAATGAATGTCCATTATGAATGGCCCTTTTTGGGGGGTTCATAATTTTGACTCATACCCAAATGAAGGAGGATGAAGCAACCACTTGTTTATTGAAGATGTTGTGAGGTACGGGTAGTGATTTCTAGTGATAGGAATTCTTGCTATTTTTGCATAGGGTGCATATGTTTTGGTGTTTTTTTTTGGCAATGACACATGTTCAATGCCAAATCCATTGATGGCTGATGGTGAATAGCAAGCTGCTCATGGTAAAACTGGAGGACTGACCAGTCCTGGGGTTGGTTGAAATGGCCAACGAGAAACGCATGGGTGCAGTACTAACCATCACTAACATATCACTAGCCATCGGTGGCCATTGTTAGCTCAACCAATTGCCATCAATGTGCTGTCAATGCTTGACCAACTTTATTAACCAACCATTAACAACAAACGCACTAACCATTGACCAACAAGTAACCAACGAGTAACCAGTGACCAATGCCTCAGCAACCAGTAACCATCCTCGAGACCACTGAAGGCTCCACCATTGCCAGGTGCCTTCGCACAAGCAGCGCTTAGAGTCTCAGCTTCAGGAGCGCGTGGCGTGCGGCGATTGGCCTGGGACCTTGCACCTTAGCAGCAGCGGTGTTCCTGTATGGTTGGGCAATTGATTGCTAGGGGTTGGTCCATGGTTGGTCCATGGCTATGGATGGTTCGTAGTTGCGATTGAGAAGTACCAGTGGTGGATAGTGGTTCGTAGGCGAAGAACAAGATGCCTGTTGCTCCTTCCGGCTGTTGGAATCCCCGCGGTTCCCAACTATACAAAAGCAGTGTATGTTCAACCGGGGAGTTGCCCGTTTCTGGTTTCATTGAAGAGACCTGCCATCTACATGGCTGATTTGTTCCGCATGCAAGTGATGGAAAAGACAAACACATGTTACCCAGCAATTATGATGAGGGGTCCTCCAAACTCATGACTTAGCACATGTGTTGAGGGCATGTTTTGCCAGGAGTGGCCGATTTGACCGCTCTTTGAGAGTTTTACCGCGCATGACTGTATGCATACAGTATATGATCGCATATGTCGAATAGTGGCAAACTAACCTTTGGAGTACATGCAATGTTACGATTCATGGCATCAAATCATCGATAAAACCATGAGCATACACCATGATACCTCTATACTTGCGTTGCTGGAAACATTTCAAGGAAGAAACAACTCAACCAACAAACCAACCAACAAACCAATCAACCAACCAGCCAACCAACCAACCAACCAACCAACCAGCCAACAAACCAACCGCCGACAAACCAACCAACCAAGCAACCAGCCATGTGAGAGAACCAATCCGCCAACCAAGCACTTTCGCGGTTTACAGCTTTGCCTGTTTAAAGGCATCTCTTTCATCAACTCCGAGCCACAGACGACACCTGGAAACCTGCTGGGCAGATAGCTGCAGCACTTGCCACTGCTTGCGTTCCTGGGACCTCACCGGGGATGCCGATGCCAAGCTGGATCTCCCATGGATTGTCACCCTTAACAAGTGACCAAGATAAATAGTAATTACCAAGGGTGAATAAGTATATTGATTCTGGTCACACCTAAATATCTCTTTATTTTTCATATTAGGACTGAATAGTTATATAGCAACAACATTAATTTTCAGTTTCTGTTAATAACTTGTTCAACTATGGACCATTCATTATGGTTAATAGCCATGGGATATTATGTGGATGATGCAGCTGCGAGATGCAGCTAGCTCAACCCGTCACAAAAGTCAATTGAGAGCCGTGCTTAGAGTCCCCAGTACAGCTGGATTTTGCTCGCATGTTCAACCAGTCCCAAAAATCCGTGTTGCGTATATTTCAAGCTGTTGTTGCCATGGTCAACCATCGATAGCAGTCATCAACCTTGATTATTGAAGGTTAATCCGCCAGTGCCATGATGTACCATTTAGTAGCAATTAGCGACCATCCATGACGCACTTACATTGACTGATATATATGAACATGATTTGATTTGACGTGTGATGAATCATATCATTGACATCAAGATATTAACCAATTAGCCAACCACTCATATCAAGACAGACAAACACTTATTAAGCATAGTCAGTTCAAAAAAGCATATCAACCAGCGTTTTCCATGACTTCCCATGGAAAATCTCTATCTTTCGCTAAGCAAACATGGCCATAACCAGTCCTATCCACGGCCTCGTCGCATGGCACCAGCTGCCCTAGGCCCAGACGCGCTTGCCGTGGCAGCAGGCCCTGCATCTGTCGGAGCTCCCCGAAGCCTGGCCCTCCGTAGCACGGAGCTGCGCCGCAGGCGCCGTGACGGTGCTGCTGGGGGTGATGATGCCACCGCAGTTGAAGCACTGCAGGGAGGTTAGGGTGGTGGAATGGTGGTGGAATGGTGGTAGAATGGTGGTGGAATGGTGGATTAACCATCATTAACCACCATTAACCATCATTCACCTCAGTAGTGGGGTTGATTGATGGTGGAATGGTGGTGGAATATGTGGTTAATGATGGTTCGATGATGGATCAATGGTGGTTGATAATGGTTTGAAGTAGAGTTATGAAGTTTTGTTGGACTAGCAGACCAGCAGTATCGCACAGGGCGGTGGCGGAAGTTTTCAAGATAGGAAACCGATAGGAGAGGGAGGCTGGCTGAGATGTATGCGATCCACTGAAAGAGGGACAGGCGCATGTACTTTGTTTTTTTTGTTATTCTGGCTACCCGTTTGACTGCCTACTATTTGTCACCCATTTGTCTATTTGCGCATCTAAGAATCTAATTGACTGTTTGTTCATGTGTTTTTTTTGCTATCTATCTATCTATCTATCTATCCATCTATCTCGTTTTCCATCTCTCTTTTTCCTTCTCTCTCTCTCTCTATCTCTCCCATCGGGTCAGATGGTGACAGTGTGGCATTTCTGGAATGGTGGTAATCCAGACATACCCAGTTGTTAGGTTCATGTAGGTTACAACGAAAGACCTATATGATACACCTTGCGATTTGGTGATTTTTGGAGGTTTACCTGGGTTTTTGTTTAGCTAATCCCTGTGCTGCCATGGGCGACCGCAACACGGACAAGGCAAGCAGTGGCATCTTGCTTTGGAGATGTTGGAGAAGATGAAGCAGAAGGGTGTGCAGGTGCACTTCCCAGTGTCGCTGTGCATAGGAACTCATGTCGGCGGATGGAACTGTTGTGAGTCATTGTTCGGAAAGATCCCGATGGACTAAGTGGTTTTTATTATTTGCTAGATTTGCTTCGGACGATTCGACCTATTGAGGGCAAGCTTGGGGAAATGTACTTGAATACGCGTATAGGCACATGTGCGTGTAATACAGTACATTCTCCAGGGTGAGCGTGGTTCCTCGGCCAGCTGCTTTCTCGTAAATTGACCGAGTGGGAGAGAGAGAGAGAGAGAGCTATTTTTGGGCGCAAATGACCAGCTAGTCTATGGTGAAACTTATAGCGGCCTATATGGATCTAACAGTAAGTCCGACAGGCCCAGATTCGGCGAAACTGGTGCCCTCCCTTCAGGCCTGATCAAACATTTCCTCATTCTATTGCTTCTGAATGATGACCACCCCCCAAGAAAATGTCCTAACCCCCTTGGCTTTTGCTAGCAGCCTTCCTCAGGGCGACTCTAAGACTTACGGCGCTGTGGTCAAAGCTTGCGCTGATGCCTCGTGTTTCTCAGCAGCCCAGGGGGTTTTCGAGGTGCCTTGGCGGCCTGTGTCAAACACCTTCAGGCATCTAAAGTAGCAATGGAAGTCAAAAGATAGAAGTTGACTAAAGGTAGATCAGTAGCATGAGGTTGGAAGTCAACCACCACTAATTTTAGTAGATTAGTTGCTATTAGTAGTGGTGGTTTTCCATGAGCCCATTTTTCAGCATCGTGATTTTCCATTGCTCGGACTACCAGAGGGTAATTCAAGAGATGTGCACAATTGTTTGAACGGCGGGCAGAACCTATACACATGCTGATTAGCATCAAAGCATTCCAAGAGCCTCAACATCAATCCCCCGCTATACCAGTTGTATAATCATTACCACCCTACGCCATGTGAACTTAGATTTGCAACACTTATCAACCTAAGAGATAACTTTCAAAAGTATGTGCCATTATATGTAATTAATATGCATGGTTTTTATACCAAGTGGAATTTTGACCTGTCACCAGCAGAAGCCAAAGTACCTGCATCAAACAGGAGCAAAAGTCCTATACTAGTGAGATCACTTCCCATGAGAGGTTTTCCCATTACTTGCACCCAGCCGGCAGCATCAACCGTGAACTCAGGACATGAGGAAACAGGGCTTGGAGCCGAAACTTGGCCGTTGAAGTTTGCGGCTGGATTTATGGTAGGGCGTGTTGAAGGTTAATTAATGATTAATGAATGGTTAAGGGATGGATGAAAATCGTGAATAGTGATGGTTCATGATGGTTGATGAACGGCTAAGCGATGGTTAATGGATGGTTGATGGATGGTTGACTAATGGGCAATGGCTAGCTACTGGTCATTTGAGGTTGGCTATTGGTTGATACATAGTTGTTTGATCGCTGACTACTGGTGATTTGATGGTTGGCCAATGGTCGATTATTTGCCGATTGATGGACACAGCAATGCTTCACTGGTTGTTAAGTGAACTAATTGCAAATGGATGGTCAGCAGAAGTTGCTTGGTATTGAGCCCTGGCTGCAAACACACCCGTCCAACAGAGCAGCAACTACACCTTTTGAAGCAATTCCACTGGGTTGAACAAACCCACTATTTGAGGCAACCTTTTGGGTGCAACATTGGACACAGTGATCTGCAGAGCCAAGCCCTTCAACTTGCATACCGTGCTTGGGGCAAACTCAAATCCATGCTCCGTCGGTGTCACTGGCAACATCCTTTCACCACCGTTAGAATGATGGACCAATATGTTGCAGCGAGCTTTCTCTGGCTGTCTCCAGTGCTATACCCGCACGAGACCTTTAGACAAAAACTGGGCGTGCTCCAAACCACGCTCCTGATCGAAGCCATGAACCTCTACATCCCAGACATGTCTGACAGTGCTGCCCATCAACTTCTGCGCCTACGACGACATGTTGTGAAGAGATGGCTTCTTCATATGAGTCCCAACGGCAATTGGGACACACAGTTCCTTCGACGTTATTGGTCGTTCGTGGGGCATGTATGCCGGCAAGATTTTCAATGCCACCACCCTGCTCGAATCATGCTTCATCATCTTGCTCATCAACATACCCAAAGACTTTCGAGACCAGGCCCTTGGAACACAGCGCACAACCTGCTTGTCCGATTCTGGGCAGACACTGGCTTAGACGGAGATTACATGCACATGGCTCTGGACCGAGACACATGGAGAACCTTAACAGCAGGATTCCTCGCTTGGCATGGCTTACCGGCGCAACGTACTCAGGTGGAACTGCTTGACCAGCACCCGTGGGACAGCCCCAAGTATCTTCTCCGTGTCCATGCTTCATGGCTGCGCACAATCTTCGTTGCGGTGGAGGCAGATACTTTCAAGGCAGTCTGGCTAGATCAAGTCGAAGGATTTTCAGTTTGGAGACAAGTCAGTGAAGCGCACACAGCACGCTACAAAGTTCTGGCAAATGGGTTGGAAAGTTTGTGCTATCATCTTCCCATGCTTGGTCGGCCTTTCCTCTTGCAAATCGTTTTGCCCAAACCACTTGACTGGCAACAATTGCAACAACATTCCGAGGACGTGACGCATGTGTTCAATGATTACGCTTCATGGTACCAACTTTTTCCCCTGACAACCCACGAGTGCCGAGACCGCCATCTACGACATTGTCTCACCCTTTTGGAGTAGCCATAGTCCTCATTTTCAGTTATTTTCCCATGTTTGTCCTTCCCAGCGTCTGCTAAAGGCAGGGCCAACCCTCTGAGATGCCCTGGCAAAAAATGGTCAGCAGATGGTAAACAGATGCTTCATCAAAGGTTACAATGATGTTTCTCAAATGGGCGTACCACCGAACAGCAATCATCAATAGGTATCAATATGGGGAACTTATTGGTACAGCTTGGTCAATGATGGTAACCCTTCTGGGTATCAGTTGATCTCTTTTGCACGAGAGACCCATTGGGGAAGCAAACGGGGTGGTTGCACACTTGGCATGGCAGGCTGAAGATGAGCCCTTTTTGAGGTAGAGACCTTTGGCGTTCTGTGATGATTGTGATGTAAAAATTACGGAGGGTCATCATAATTTCAACATCCCAGCCTAGCTCTGATGATGCGGAGTTGGATAGGCTGTCAAACATCACTGTGAACCATTGAACCATCACTATTCAACCTGGTGAAGCGATGAAATTTCAAAAGGCAGAACTAGCCGTCAGTTGGGCTTGTGTGGTCGTGCCCAAGCTGATGTGGCCGTGTCAGTCCTGGCGGTCATCGAAATATAGTCATTTATAGTCATAAACCATCCATTTTTTGGGGGTACCCCTATGGCTTGAGAATATGTCCACATGTTTACGCCGGCTTTTGCTTGGATGATCTCATAAATCCATATCACTCCCCTATTTTTGGGATAAATGGTGGAAACCCATGGTACCCCTATAACTCTTCCCATAAAATCCCTGGATCACCCTGCTGGATCCATCTTCTGCACGTCGGATCGCCGGCCTCAGGACCTGGACCGTCGGAGGCGGCAGTTGCAGGATGCCCTTGATGGCTTCAGCCATGCTATGAGTGGTGGATACGGCTATTGTGTGTTTCTTTCAAAGGGATTTATAACCATTTAAGCCATGAATAGTGGCTGTTAATAAAGGATAGGAACTATCAATAATGGTTCAACCACTGTTGGCTGGTGGTTTCAGACATATTTTATATTCCTTAGTAATTGTTAACAAATGGTTGGTTGACTGATAATGATATATTTCATAAGGGTTCAAACTGCCAACTAGAATAGCATTCCGGTAGCAAGTGACATAATCATGATTTGATATGAAGATTGCTTGCAACTATTGATCAACTATCGACCAACTGCATTTGTACAATAGTGATCGATAGCATGATATCCCATAATCAACATGTTGCTTGAACAACATTGTTGATCAACAATGATTAATCAGATGATCAAGAATCATCAACCAACCAACTCGCAAGTCCGTTTTTTGGATGTTAAGGGTATCCTTTTTGTTTTGAAGGTATTATTTTTTGAAGTGAAGCATGCAAACGAGTTGTTTTGTGTGAAACCCGGTGCACCGGACCCCCTCCCTGTGCTCAGGGTCTTCGGGACCGGACGTCCACTCGGTCAATGCTGCTCTGGCAGCCTGTGATGCTTGGCTTGGATGAATGTAGCATCGTTTTACCCTTTGGTAAACCAACATGGCAATCGAAAATCCAGCATTTTGTTGGGAAAACCCTGGAAAATCATCCATTGAAATTGTGGATTTTCCATTGCCATGTTAAATTATCAGAGGGGACCAGCTATTGGTGGTAAATCAGCAGCTAAATTGGTAAGTTTTGTGATGGGTGGTTGACAATCATCATGTTTCCCATTGTTTTCCTACATGCGTAGTTTGTGGGAAAACAACACGTCCCCATTGGCATCGCTTCCTAACGAGACATGAAATTGCTGTCATTCCTGGCTGGCAGCAGTGCAAGATGCATCACAGCTTGCGGTGTTTCTTTCATCACGCATTTTGCTGTCCTCTCATTGGTCAACAACCGTAGTTGCATTTCTTCACCCACTTGGTTACCTCCATGCATGCGCACAATTGCTTGCACATAGACTTTCAAAGCCTAATCTCGGTGGCTTGCGATGTTGCATCACTGTTCCACCTACGTCAAACCACTGTTTCAGTCTCGCTGGGAAGCTTTATGGCACGCTTCCAAGTTTAACATCCAGTTTGGAGCCAGAAAAATTCAGAGACCTAGAAACACACATCAGCAACTACTTGGGTACGGCTTCCTAGCACGCTGCTACCATTATTTCCTCCAGCCTCGTAGCACCACCACCCGCATGCTGAAGCTCCTGGGTCTGCCGCCCAGGAGGGAAGCGGTGCCTGGCAACGGGCGCTGCAGATCTTCCAAGACATGGAGGGACGGATCCGACCCAACGTGCACACGTGCGCAGCCGTGGTGATGGGTCCGGGTGGGTCCTTGGGAGACAAGCACCAGGTGTGCGGCTTAATTGTTCATAGCTGGTTTGTGGTTTCATGTGGTTTCATGTCGTTTCATGCGTAGGTGATTTGGCCCATTTTCAGCCATATCTTCAGGGATGATGGGTTCCCATGGGCTTGAGCGAAAGAAAGGCTTTGGGGCAATGATGCCCAGCAGATAGGGGGGTGGCCGGCCATTGGTCATGTGCAGAGACTCCTTTTCGCTGCCAGGTACCGTGCGCTGATGTCCGTTTGCAATTCCGCTGGCCAGTGGCAGCACGCCTTGCACATCTTGAGGTCTGGGGCCACTGGAGAATCCGTAGCCATGGTTGCCTCTGATCCCTTTTCAATTCCCGTTGGCCAGTGGCAGCACGCCTTGCACATCTTGAGGTCTGGGGCCACTGGAGAATCCGTAGCCATGGTTGCCTCTGATCCCATGCGGATCGCTGTTGGCCAACCAAACCAGGTGGATGTCTCGCTCTCTCTCTCTGTTTTGACCATTTTCCTGTCCATCCACTATCATGATAGTTGTGGTGTATAATGGTTACTTGATACTTATGGTAACGATAACCAGGTATCCGTGACTATTCATGACTATCCATATCCAGGTTATACATTTGTTCTGGGATCCACAACCATCCATTGATGTCCTTGGCGTTGGGTGCTATCGCCTCAGGAGCAGCCACATGCACCCTGTCCCTGTAGAGCTGCAGCGGGAACAGCTGCGGGCAATGGATGCAGGTGAGGGGGTTCCGTGCTCCGACTTGTGAATAGTTGGGGGGCTGGGTCACCATCCATAAATTGACGATGGAGCTATTTGGTGGTTTCTCAAAATAGGGGACCCACCAAACTGGGTGGTTCAATACTACAAATGATTCATGTTGCATGATTCAGGAGTACCCCTAGTTTGAAGAACCACCATTTAGCAGTTGGACCATTCTGAATTAGCTGACTATCTATCCAAGGCACACTTTGCTTGAAGGAAAGGGTGGAACAAGACGAGCCATGAGTGTTTGATGTTCTATTTGTTTTTGTGGCTGGGGGGTTGGAAGGCCACATGTGTATATGCGACGTGTGTCTGTAGCAAGATTGCCCGTTTTGACATGCGATGTCAAGCACCCGCGCCGAAGGTCAGCAATGGCCCAAGGCCTTGGAACTTTGGCAAGAGCGCCTTGGCAGCTGCAGCGGCCAGCTTGACCCCCGGAGATCATTGTTAATACATCCCTTTGTTCCAGGCGTTCAGCCTGACTCCGGGCTACTGGTTTTGTCTCCACTTGCTCGGTAGGAAAGCTGGACTGTTCGTTGAATCTATTGGATGCATAGCTTGTAGCGCAAGATTTGGGTCAGCGCTTGTCCTAAGATGGTCCTCAGCAATCCGGAAATGATCAACACCAATAATTCCCGCCTGGGAACCATCCCGTGCAATTGAAAAAATAACGAGAAATCAACAGTTTCACCATGTTTCACTGGCTAAACCATCTCTAAATCCAGCGGATGTGTTCCATTGTTGCATGGCTTGACTGGTCGCCAAGCTTGATGGCTCTACCAGCATGGCTGCGCTGATCAGATGAGCAAGGTTTCATAAGATGTCAAGACTAAGTATGCATTTGCCTGCCGCTGTAACCTGCACATTTACACCGGCCTTCGTACATTAATACATCAAAAACGAATAAAAGCGAAAGATTACAGTATAATGTCATATGTCATTATGTAATAATGACTGCCCATAGGTTTTCACATCCAAATGTCAAGGACACACGTTGAGCATATTGAGCAACGAAAGCGTGCCAGACATCTATTGGTAACCTTGTGAACGGATCATTCCTTGAAAACATCCACACTGCATGAACTATCATGTTTCTGGTGGGAGTCATAGGCAATTCTTCGCAGTCAAAATGAAGTTTCCGAAGGTGATGAAACTGGGTTCCAGTGAGCATGGGCAGGCTTGAGGTCGAAAAACTGCTTTTTGCCAACTACCGGTCTCGGCCATGGATCCACCCTTGCGGTGTTTCAAGTTGGCGTTGCGCTATTTGGATGCTCATGAGTTGGCATCATCTGAAGTCAGTTGCACCGAAGTTCAGCTTTCCTGCCAGCAGCCAACACTTTGGGAGGGTCTTTGTCGATTTTACGCCCGGGAGGACTGGGAAACCCAGCGTGGAAAACATGTTGAACCACCCGAAAGAGAGGAGGATGAATGTGCCAAAAAATATTTCGAGAGGCTGTATGAAAGATACATTTTCTTCAGAGACATGGATGCAGTTCTGTGCCAAGAATGCGGCGAATGGACCAGTATTGAGGATGATGCCCTTGAGTGCGAAGACTGCCAAGACATATGGTGTGATCACTGTGCTCATCGAGGACCATGCAAGATTTTTGTTCCATGCAGGGAGTGCCCAGACTTTTCCAAGACTCATTGTTGGGAATGCTTCGCAGCTGGCAAGATCCAGTCCTGTGAGTGCAGAGGCACTGACACTTGGCATTCTTGTTGCGGTCGGCATACTTTTCACTGCGAGAAGTGCGACGCGTCCTTATGCGACACGTGCGTGCAGATTCACCATTACGATTGTCCGGATTCTGAGGACGAGGGCGACACGAAGTAATTTTGAACCTCAGCCGCGCCTCGTTCAATTCAGCCTTGCTAGGCAAAGTCCAAGAACCATCGCTGGCAGTTTTTGTACAGAATTGTCAACATTGTGCGCATTTGGCGCATTTTTGTGCCAGATTTTGCTTGGAACTACTCCAAGGACACTGAAGCAAGCGTTTTTCAAAACTCCTGGCAGTCATTGATGGTAGGGGATCCATTATAGATCTATTGATTAAGTAAGCGATTCATGAACCTGTAGATCAACCTGCAGATATCCATCGATATCCACGGTATGTGTAGGAAGCTGGGAAAATGTCCCTCCATGTCAGGCCATGACGCAGTCGCAGCGTCATGAGGCCACATGGCTAATGACATTGCAGGAATCCCTCCAGGTCATGCCCAGGTCTTGCTAAAACCATGCCTGAGGATGTGCGTACAGATAAGTTGGTAATTGTTTGCACATTTACAAGCGCGTACAGGTGCGTCTTGAATCATTGTTTGATCATGATCATTGATCAATATGTTTTGTTTTTGCCAGTGGTTGAAGCATGTTGAATGTTGAAAGCCACAATGTGGGTTTCTTAAATTGAGGGGAGTACCCCCCAAATCATCCAGTTGTGAATCATTTTTGGTGGTACAAAGTGGGCCCCCAACCACTTGTAAGTTGGTTTATAGCTAACTTCACTAGGGTGATTCCTACCAGTTATAGGGGGTGAACTAACCCAACTTATAACTACTGGGGGCCCACATTGTAAACCATCAGAAAGGGGCAATTTTTGGCCTCAAGAAACCACCCCACCACAGGGTCCAAGCCATAGCCACAGTGATGTCCCCACGTCGGTGGAGGTTGAGCCGCGGGCAGCCGAAGGATCCAACGCTGCAAGGCAGGGAAGTGGAGGGACGTGAAGAAGTGGGGGGTGATAGCAGCTTGTAGCAACCCACTAGTTTGACTATTACTAGCAGTTTGACTATCTATAGTTAATATAAGCAATGATAGTTTGACTATGTTTAATTAAAGTGCATTGAACTGACCATGATTACCATTAATCAAGCTAGCCATATGCGTTCAACTAGCCATCATGACCCCTCATACTGCTATTATAACATTTGTTAAACGAACCAGATCATTGTCCATGAATATGAGCTCCAAACTGTCCATCAGGCTTGAATTCGAAACTATCACGGAGAGAAAACATTCCTGATGGTTTTCTCAAGCATTCAATCATTGCCACTGCCATCTCGAAGCCATCTCTATCAATCATGATTCCTTATCAACCACCCCCTTAATGTAACTACAGAATCAAGTATATAACCAGCATCATTTACCATCCATGATAAACATTATACGATGAAGATCAGCTTGGCTGAAGCAGTTTGACCTCTCGGTAAGATAAGTCAGGATCAATAGCTGCGATTTGGGGCCCAGTGTTGCCTGGGATTCTGCTGGGCAGTCAGTCCCCACCCTGCCCCAGTGTACACACGCACCGTGCCTCAGGACGTTGGCACCTCCGGTGCTCCCACGTGTTATCCTCACATAAGCCAGACTGCCATCATCTCAAAGAATGGAACATGTCATATGCCGATGGCACTTGGATATGCTGATTCCCTGGAATATCACTATTGTCAGCCCAAAAACGGCTGAACTAACCCCTATAGCCATGCTGAATGTAACCACCATACAACCACTGAATAATGACACGCTCAAAAACCACGAATAACTACTGAAGAAGTACGGATGACATAACATGAGGCACCATTTAAACCCTGGATCATGATATGCTTGGAAACCACTGATAACCACTGGATGACGATAGGATGCACATGATGAGTTCCCCTTGAGGCCCCAACCATGGCGGCCAGGCCTAGGTGCCAGCAGCCTGCAGCGCGCCGGGCGCTGGCAGGAAGCCTTGAGGATTCTGCAGCGACTGCCGCTGGTTGGCATCGCTGGGGGTGTGGCCATGGTGGGGAGGTTCCCGGGCCCATCCACCAGCTGGCCGTTGAGCGCCATGGGATACCGCAGCTGTAGGGGTAGAATCCTCAAGTGGCTGTGGGTCAATAGTAAGTAACCAATAATGGTGGTTATTACTTATTACCCAGCCAACTATAGGGAAAACAATGGTTAATGATAGGGGAACCAGGGGTACGGGGTTTTGACCCACAGCCAAGTAACTGGACAGGTCCCGATGGCAAACAGTGATAGATACAGAAGCGTTTGGCTAGTATTTTTAGGAAGCGGCCATCGACATTGCCAGTTTGGGGTCGTGTACCGCCCCAATGTTTGTGATCAGTGTCACCCAAATGTCCACCATTGGTTTATACCCGACAATGATCACTCATTATGGTATCAACTATCACTAGTAAGTCTTGCTTTTTGCGGTCAGCCAAAGTTAATGGCTAATGGTAATCAATTACAATCTGTCAAACATTACTTAATCAGAACTATCTTGTTGGCCGACACGAACCATTGGTTGCACAACTGAGCTAATTAACCATTACTCAAATACTAGTCCGATCCACCGGTTAACTTAACCACTTAGCATGGATTAATCAAAACTTAATCAACAGGTTTCCACTTATCCACTAAAGTCATCCATCATCCATTACTTCACTATTCCGCACTCCTTGCAGCTGCCATTGGTGAAGGCCCAAGCCCTTGGATGCGACTGCGCTCAGTGCCGCTTCCAGTTGCTATGCGCAGAAGGACGCCAGATATAGCAGCGGTGCAACCAGGATTCGGATGATGTGCGAAGCTGTCATGTAGGACCGGAAGAACATGTGGCATAGATGTCAGTGCATTTACAAGCCTGTAAGCTTATACATTACATGCTGATACATGCTGCATATATGTGTTTATGCCATCAGTGTGTTACTGAACATGACCAGCTATGAGTCGTGAACACATTGTCTCCTTGATCTTTCCCAGGATGCCAGGAATAACCCACGGGATTTGCACAAGCATGCTGCAGACATCAAGCACCTATACGGCTATACGCAGTTGGAATAAACTCCTCGGAAACAAAAGCACCCATATCATGCAAACAACAAGGAAAATATGCCAAAGAGCCGTTGGCCATTGAGCCAGCGGCGCTTCTTGTTTGGCTACAACCCTTGAAGCCCAAGAAGCTGGGCCTGAGGAGGAATGGTCGGAGACGCGGCAAGCGCTGAAAGAGATGAAGCAGAGGCAGCTGACTCCAGATGACAGGCCCATGGAGTTGCAGTGGGAGTAGGAACTCAGTCTGTGTTGCAAGTGCTTGGAGGTGAACGCATCCCCAGTGCTCGCAAGTGGTTACTTCAACATGGGTTAGTTTGGGGTTGGTTCAGCCACCGAGTTCATGAAACCAGACCAGTGGCCGACCCTGGCGCTGCCAGGGCCTTGCGTGCAGGGATCGAGGCATCAGCAGCCATATTGGATTGGCAAGAAGCTTTGAAACTGTTGATGCGCCTTGGCAGGGAAGACTTAGGCAAGGCGCCGGTGTCCCGCCTGTAATGCTGTGCTCCCCCCAAAAATGAGTGGTTCTATGTGGCTGTTGAAGGCTCTTGATGCCTAATAGTGACTAACATGATGATATTGATGATCGTGGTCGCTGTTGCCTATTGAACACCGTTGTAATCCAGAATGATTGGGGGGTACGACCACTTGTGCCCACACATGCGCATCAGAAAATGCTCACGTCCAGCGTCAGGCAGATGGAGGATCAAAGTGCCACCGCCACGGTGCTGCGCAGCATGTGCTCCTGTCAGCAGTGGGCAGAGGCGGCAGCTGTTTGGCTTGGAGCTAGTGGTAGATGCCATGGGAATCTGCAACGGTTGGGTTTGATGAATGGCCTTGTGCCATTAAACATATCATGTTTCATGCCAGCGCAGAAACGCAATCTGTGGTTTACTGCGGGGTCGCCACCATCAGGGTTGAGTTTGCCGTTCCATTGCGGCAAGGTGATGTTGCCTGCAACTCACGTGGAGGGGCAGGGTAAACAATGCCAGCTCTCCGTCAACAAAACCTTAGCCGATGGAAGCACAAAAGTGTCAGATATCCAAGGGGTTGTCAGCGGCATTGCATGGCTGCCATGTTTGGAGGTTGAGTCTCTTTGGTT